>JAXCMG010000036.1:12322146-12366344 GCA_034642415.1 Podarcis siculus
ATAATAATAATAATAATAATAATAATAATAATAATAATAATAATAATAATAATTTATTATTTATACCCCACCCATTTGGCTGAGTTTCCCGAGCCACTCTGGGTGGCTTTCAACAGAATATTAAAATACGATAGTCTATTAAACATTAAAAGCTTCCCTTAAGAGGGCTGCCTTCAGATGTCTTCTAAAAGTCTGGTGGTAGTTGTTCTCTTTGACATCTGGTGGGAGGACGTTCCACAGGGCAGGTGCCACTACCGAGAAGGCCCTCTGCCTGGTTCCCTGTAACCTCACTTCTCGCAGGGAGGGAACCATCAAAAGGCCCTCAGCGCTGGACCTCAGTGTCCGGGCAGAACAATGGGGGTGGAGACGCTCCTTCAGGTATACTGGACTGAGGCCGTTTAGGGTGTTAAAGGTCAACACCAACACTGAATTGTGCTCAGAAATGTACTGGGAGCCAACGTAGGTCTTTCAAAACCGGTGTTATGTGGTCTCGGCGGCTACTCCCAGTCACCAGTCTAGCTGCCGCATTCTGGATTAGTTGTAGTTTCCAGGTCACCTTCAAAGGTAGCCCCACATAGAGCGCAAACTGAATTCACTAGTCCATCTCACTTGACAGTAGCACATTGCTACTGTTGCTCTCCAGTTTTCTGAAGTGCCCTTTGCTGGAATGTGAGTTTATCCTTTCCTGTACATGCAAACAACGCAGATGAAGAGAAGCTGGAAACAGTTGCTCAGTTGTCCTCCGCTCCCCCGAAGGATCCTGCCCCTACTTGCATCTCAGCTCAGGGCAAGGAAGGACAAGGGGTCTGAAGCTGACCCGGAGTCACTGACCCCCACATGCCTGTGGCAAGTTTCCAGCATCACCATATCAACATCCTGGGAAAGGCTTGACCTGTTGATTTCTGCCTGGCGTGCAAAAAAACCCCACTCAGTAGAAGCCAAGTGATTTCCTCAAGGGCATGCGGTCTCCTCTATCATTTCACAGCTGCTTAAAAAAGGAAATTTTTGCAAGCGCAACTTGTCTCACTGTAGGAAAGGGGAGAAGCAGCACTGTATAAAATTCCACCCTCCAATTTCTACACAACTATTAAAGGCACAAGAGTTCAAACAGACCTGCCTGATGCAGTAATGAAACTTGAGTGGAAATCTAATCAAGATGTTTTATAGATGGCCCTTAACACCTACCAAAATAGCTAAAATGTATAAGACAAAAACAAATCTGTGCTGGAGGTGTGGTAAAACACTTATACATGTTTGGTGGACCTGTGAAAAAATCAAAAGCTTCTGGAATATATTATTGTTGTTGTTTAGTCATTTAGTCGTCTCAGACTCTTTGTGACCCCCTGGACCAGAGCACGCCAGGCACTTCTGTCTTCCACTGCCTCCCGCAGTTTGGTCAAACTCATGCTGGTAGCTTCGAAGACACTGTCCAACCATCTCATCCTCTGTCGTCCCCTTCTCCTTGTGCCCTCCATCTTTCCCAACATCAGGGTCTTTTCCAGGAAATATAATATACGACAAGCTTAAAAAAATGTTTAAATATAACTTTATGAAAAATACAGAAGTTTTTCTACCAGGGATAACAGACACAGGTATAGGAAGAGAAGATCAGAAAATATTCTTCTATGCCACAGGAGCGGCAAGGATCCTAATTGCTAAAAACTGGAAAAAAGAAATTGTGCCAACAAAAAAGGAATGGCAAGACAAACTGTTAGAGTATACTGAACTGGCTAGATTAACAGAGGCAATTAGTAATGAAACTGGAGTGGAAATGAAGGGAAAGCAGGGAGAAGGGAGGGGAATCCTGTACCCTCAGAACAACACCAGGGCAGTGAAAAAAGGATTCCTGCTGCCACAGTTTGAAAGGAAAGTTGATTCCCTGGCCAGGAAGAGAACAGGCAGGGAGAGAAGTTCAAGGAAATGCCTGAGGGAGGTGGGAGGGGCTGGCAGGAAGCAGGAAGAGATACATGAAAAGGGAAAAAGGAGGGTAAATAATGAAGAGACAAAGGCCACTTGGCACCATAAATAAAGGGCTGTGATGCCACTTTAAACAGCTGTGGTTTCATAGAGTCATAGAACTGGGGAGGGGACACCAAAGGTCATCTAGTCCAACCCCCGGCAATGCAGGAATCTCAACTCGATCTTAAATGACAGATAGCCATCCAACCTCTTATTAAAACCCCCCCAATGAAGGTTATGAAGATATGGAGATACAGAGGAGCTCAGTCGCCTCTCCTGGCTCGGGCGCCGCTGACTCAGGACAGAGGCAGGAAAGTACTTACAGTGGTACCTCAGGTTACATACGCTTCAGGTTACATACGTTTCAGGTTACAGACTGCTAAACCAGAAATAGTACCTCGGATTAAGAACTTTGCTTCAGGATGAGAAGAGAAATTGTGTGAAGGCAGTGGGAGGCCCCATTAGCTAAAGTGGTGCTTCAGGTTAAGAACAGTTTCAGGTTAAGAACGGACCTCCAGAACGAATTAAGTATGTAACCAGAGGTACCACTGTAGTTCTTTGGCTTCTCCACAGTTTCGGTGAAGACTCACTTTTACTTCTGGATCCTCAGCACAAGAGATTTTTCCTTCCTCCGCTCACAAATCGGCTTCAGTTCAGCTCCTCAAAGAATCCTGGGAGCTGTGGTTTTATAGGGTGCTGAGTCTCGCTGGGAGACCCCTCTATTGCCCTCGCACAGCTGCAGACAATCTTAATTGGCTACGAGTCATCGCCAAAAAAGAAAGCAGAAGTAGCAGTTCCCAAAGTGGTTCAATAACCAATCCCTCTTCCCAAGGAAATCTGGGAATTGTAGCTCCCTTGCTACATGGGAATAATCATACTGGTCTACCTCGCTGGATAGCTGTAAAGATTATCAGGGGAAAGTATGTGAATTGCTCCCAGCACTCAGCTCTTAAGGTAGATTTGTGGTGTGCGCATGTCAAACATTGGAGGCAATGACTTCAGCTCATCCATGATAATATGACACCAGCAATCGCAGATAACAGTGGCTCTCAGTGAACCATTCACAGTGACATCAGGTGTTAAACAGGGTTGTGTTATCACCCCAACTCTATTTATTATTTTCATTGCCATGACCCTACACTTTGTCAAATGGAAACTCCCCAAAGGAGTAGAAATCATATATTGAACAGATGGAAAGCTCTTTAAGCTGAATAGGCTGAAAGCAAAGAATGAGATTACCATGACTTCCGTCATAGACCTTCAGTATGCTGATGACAACGAAGTGTGCACACACTCAGAGGATGACCTCCAAACCATCCTAAATATCTTCACAGAAGCTTATGGAAATCTTGGCCTATTGCTCAACATCCAAAAAACCAAAGTGCTGCACCGACAAGCACAAAACAACCCCTTTGCAGTGCCACAAATCCAACACAATGGTGTAACGTTGGAAAGTGTTGTTCACTTCTCCTGCCTGGGCAGTTATCTTTCTACAAGGGCCGACATTCATACCAAAATTCAGCATCACCTGAGCTCCGTGAGTGCAGCTTTCTCCCGATTGAAGTGCAGAGTATATGAGGACTGACTGGGACATTCGCAGGGAAACCAAAATGCTTGTTTACAAAGCAACCTGGTGCCTTAATCAACCTGGTGCCCTCCTGGTGCTCTGGACCACAAACTCCCCCCCCCCCCCGTGCTTGTTGGGGCTTTTGGGAGGTAACAGCACAACAGACGCTTTTTGGGGGGAGCAGCAAGCTGGGAAATGATCTTTTACCGCAACTTAAGCAACAGCAAAGAGAGGGTCACAGAAGCCGCCCCACCAAAGCCCACTCCCTATTAACACCAGAGATATGTCTGCATCAAAATCCTGCTCAACTTCACCCAAATGTCACCTCCCCACAAAAAAAAATCTTGCCCTCTATATCCATTATGCAAATCAGGCCACTGGGAAGAATTGACTCAGCTTCTGCTGGTTGTATTGAACAGGCGAGAAGCCACACGGGGCGGTCAGGTCCCATGCTTGTGAAATACGGACCACTTATAAACGCCATCTCCAACTCCTCGAAAGATTCCATCAGTGGTGTCTCCAAAAAAGTTTACACATCACTGGGGAAGACAGGTGAACTCATGCCAGTGTACTGGAAGAAGCAAAGATCACCAGTGTTGAAGCGATGATGCTTCAACATCAACTTCGTTGGACTGGTCATGTTGTGTGGATGCCTGATTATCATCTTCCAAAGCAACTACTCTATTCCAAACTTAAAAATGGAAAGCGTAATGCTGGTGGTCAACAAAAGAGGTATAAAGACTCTCTCAAGGCAAATCTTTAAAAAATGTATAAATACTGACAACTGGGAAACACTGGCCTGCAAGCGCTCCAATTGGAGAACAGCCTTTACCAAAGGTGTCATGGGCTTTGAAGATGCTTGAACTCAGGACGCAAGGGAGAAAAGTGCTAAGAGGAAGGCACGCCTGGGAAATCCACACCGTGATCAATTCCTGCCCGGAAACCTATGTCTCCACTGTAGAAGGACATGTGGATCCAGTACTGGCCTCCACAGTCACTTACAGACTCACTGTTAAGACTGCGTTCATGGAAGACAATCTTACTTGGCTAGAGTATTCCTGTCAAGATTCAACAGGCACTTTCCAGAAACAGCTGAAGACATTTTTGATCCGACAGATAGATAAAGGTGTCTTTTCCACTATGCTTCACTGGGATTTTAATCATGTTGTGGTTTTTTAACAGTTTTTAATTGTGTTATGTGCAAATCACCTTGGGACAGTGGTTTAGAAGGTGATTAACAAATTGTAAAAATACCAAGGCAGGGGCCAGCCCTTGGGCACCCCCGACCCTCTCGCCTGCTTTTCCTGAGAAGGATGTGGATGATGTATAAACAGCCAAACATGTGTCAGACCTGTTAGCAAAGCAAGTCAAAACAATAACAGGCAGGCAGGCTTTCCATCTAAACTATTTGCTTTAGCCTCCACATTCCAAGGGGTAAGTTTAGCGTCTGTTTGCTGAGAAATAAACGCCGTTTAAACACAGATGCAATCAAGAGAAAGGATATGGGACAAGAATCCTGGCTTTTTTCCAGGAAGGCTCCATTGCAAAGGTCCAGAATCAGATGGGCTCTTAAGAACAGAGCAAAACTTATTGAATCCATCTGCGGATTTAACAGTGAGAGATGTCTGACAGCGGAAGAACCTCCCTCAGGAGATGGTGGACTCTCCTTCCTCGGAGGTTTTTAAGCAGAGGTCCTGGATGCTTTAGCTGAGATTCCTTCATTGCAGGGGGTTAGACTAGATGACTTTTGGGGGTCCCTTCTGAAATAAAAAATTTAAGGTCTTATATATATAATAAAGATAAAGGTAAAGGTAACCCTGCCCGAAGGCCAGTCGTGTCCGACTCTAGGGTTGTGCGCCCATCTCACTTAAGAGGCCGGGGGCCAGTGCTGTACGGAGACACTTCCGGGTCACGTGGCCAGCGTGACGAAGCTGCTCTGGTGAGCCTGCACCAGTGCATCACACGGAAACGCCATTTACCTTCCCGCTATAAAGCGGTACCTATTTATCTACTTGCACTTAGGGGTGCTTTCGAACTGCTAGGTGGGCAGGAGCTGGGACCGAAAGACGGGAGCTCACCCCGCCGCGGGGATTCGAACCGCCGACCATACGATCGGCAACTCCTAGGCACTGCGGTTTTACCCACAGCGCCACCCGCGTCCCTTATATATATAATAATTGTTCATAAATGTACCAATCTAGCACGTACATAGATATGTGGGCCACATGTCTGGAGCAGCACAGGAAGACCGCCCTGAAGCCATTTTGGCTCCCAAACTGACCAAATATTTTCTCTGCAAGGAGGGAGGGGGTGAGGGAACCTTCCCATTGTCTCAGGAATTGGGAAATCACCATCTCAAAGGTATGACCAGACTACCAGGAAAGGCAATCAGATAAGGGATTATCAGATAACCTGGCAGATAAGAAAAACAACACCATTCAAATTTCTGTTGTAGACCGCCTTTTCTGCGATGTAGGTATGATGTCTGTGGGGGGTGGTCTTGGGTTATACCCCTTCAGTGATGTATGTATGATGTATGGAGGGGTGGTCTTGAGCTCCAGGGTGGGGAATTTAAAATGTCTATATAAGGCTGGACACACCTTGGTTCTGGGTCCTCCTCCTTTCCTGCGTGTGAGGGGAGAACCCTGTTGCAACAGATCAATAAAGATCAGGCTTACTAGCTGCTTTGCTTCTCCGTATTCTCTGGTTGGCCTCTGTTCTTTTCTCCGACTGATGGAGAACCTACAAAGGACTCTATAAGGGCTCTTGCGTTCCCCATAAGGGAATAAGGGCAGATTTTTGTTTATTACACTTCCAACTCAACATTTCTACAATTCTTTGACCTGTTGGTGCTGAAGGCAGAGAGGAGAGGCCTGGGTAGAAGCAGTGATGCAGCTCGACCGCTCAGCTGTCTCCTTTCTCATTTCCCACCAGTTCCTTCGACAGAGTCAGTCATATGGAAGGAAGTGGGACAAGGGCACATTATGCCACAGTGGCTCAGACAGTCATGCATAACCTCTGAGTTCATTCATCATGTGCGTTTGGGGTTTCAACAGGGATGGCGTCATCCGGTGGGCGAAGTTTGGTTGTGAGCGATTCCTTTGTCTGGCCCGGGTTTTGCAGGAGTGGAGGGTGATATAGTGGACCCCCGACAGGCCTGTGGAAAACCTCTTAGTTTTCTTAACTCCCAAGAGGAGAGAGTTCCTTTTCCTTTGCTTCTTAATCCTTTTGCTCCTGCAATGGATTTACTTGGAAGAAATGGAGGAGGAGGGGCTGAATTTTGTTATTTATTATTTGGAATTCCATCCTGCTTTTTGTGGGCGGCAACAGCCAATCTGAATTAATTTTGAAGCTT
The DNA here is from genome assembly GCA_034642415.1 of Podarcis siculus. NCBI lineage: Eukaryota > Metazoa > Chordata > Lepidosauria > Squamata > Lacertidae > Podarcis > Podarcis siculus. Next base: position 12,329,028 of record JAXCMG010000036.1, read on the forward strand.
CGGGAGACGAACAGTGAACTTATTAGCTTTGGGGGAATGCATGCAGCCCTAGTGTGAATCTAGGGCAAAACGGGGGGGGGGGGGTGAACTTGCTGAAATGGGAGGGGCAACTCCCACTCAGGCACTCCCTATTGCAGCTGATCTCACCAGTGCTTGCTGTGACCGCTGATCAGCTGGTTGGACCATCAGCTAGAAGGGGCCATGAGGGTCATCTAGTCCAACCCCCTGAAATGCAAGAATATTTTGCCCAACGTGTGGCTTGAACCCATGACCTGGAGATTAAGGGCCTCATGCTCTACCGACTGAGCCATCCAGGGGATTGTAGAGTTTCAGAAAAGGGCAACCAAGATTATCGATATTCCACATTAGGGATCATTAGGGAAAAGAGCTGAAAAGAAAAATGCTGCTATCATGACACCGTGATGCAAATCTCAGGTGCAACTGCATTTGGAATACTATGTAGGGTTCTGGTCACCTCAACCCAAAAAGGAGATGGAAGAGTTGGAGAAAGTTCAGGAAAAGGCAATGCAGATAATTGAGGGGATGGATCAACAACCTTACAAGGAAAGGCATCAGCATTTGGGAGTTTTTTGTTTAGGGAAAAGGCAAGTTAGAGGGGATAAGATACAAGTTTATAAAAATTATGCATGGCATGAAGAAAGCGGAGAGATAAAAATTTTGCTCCCTCTCTCAGAATATTAGAGGATATCCAGAGAAACTGAACATTGGAAGGTTCAGGACAGACAAGAATAATTTATCCACATAGCGCATAGTTAAATTGTGAGGTTCCCTACTGCAAAATGTGATAATGGCCACTAACTTGGATGGCTTTTAAAGCAGATTGCAGAAATCCACGGAGGTAAAGGCTATTGGCAGTGACTAGCCATGACAACGCTGTATTGTCACTTTTGCTTTTAGGTGAAAAAACTTGTTCAGATCTCACCTCTGTCCTGAATTCCCTCGGGGGAGTTTGGCAAGCCACCCTGCGGGCTTCAGCCAGCACTAATACCACCCCTACCTCGCAGGGTTGCTGTACGGATTGTCAGTACAAAATTAATGAGCATGTTTTTAAAACCTCGCTTCATCCGGATTGACTCCAGGGCAGGTTACAGGTTTGTTTGTTTGTTTGTTTGTTTGTTTGTCTGTTTTTAAGCACACAAGATGAAACTGAGGGGAAAGGAGCAGGCAAGTACATTTTAAAAGTGCAAAAGAACTTTTTAAAAGGCTGAGCAAACAAAAAGGTGTGGTTTTTTTTACTTGGCGCCTAAAAGAAAACCGTGATGCTGCCAGGTGAGCCTCAGGGGACGGCATCCCATAATAGAGGAAGAAAGCTTCTCTCACTAAGCACCACCCACTTCGCTTGAAAAGGGAAGGCACAAACAGAGGTGGACATTGGAACATGATTTCAGAGCAAAGGAAGATTGATAAGGAAGCTTATTGGATCAACCTGGATGTTTACGGGTTAATGAATGTGAAACTCTATGGGCCAAAGCATTGCTGCCCTCCATAAGTTGTTGGGCTCCAACTCCCATCAGCCCCAGCCAGCATGGCAAATGGCCAGGGGGTGATGGGAGTTGTGGTCCCCAACATCAGCAGTTACTACTACTTAAAGAGAGATATTCCCGCATCATATTTTCTGATCAGAGCACTTTGACATTTCATCTTGCGTGGGAACAACTTTGGACCACAAACCCCAGCTGATTCCGCCTTTTGGAGACATGAAGAAGTTGCCTCCATCAACACCACCTATATTATTATTAATATTATCATTATTATTATTATTATTATTATTATTTGCTTTAAATATCCCATCTTTGTATGTTTCTCCCTGCCTCCTCATTTAATCCTCACAACAACCACGTGAAGTAGACCAGGTTGAAAGTAAGTGCCTGTTCCAAGATACAGTGGTACCTCAGGTTACATACGCTTCAGGTTACATACGCTTCAGGTTACAGACTCCGCTAACTCAGAAATAGTGCTTTAAGTTAAGAACTTTGCTTCAGGATGAGAACAGAAATTGTGCTCCAGCGGCATGGCAGCAGCAAGAGGCCCCATTAGCTAAAGTGGTGCTTCAGGTTAAGAACAGTTTCAGGTTAAGTACGGACCTCTGGAACGAATTAAGTACTTAACCCGAGGTACCACTGTATAGCTCAGTCGGTTAGAGCATGGTGTTAATAATGCCAAGGTTGCAGGTTTGATCCCTGTATAGGACAGCTGAGTATTCCTGCATTGCAGTGGGTTAGACTAGATGTCCCTCAGGGTCCCTTCCAACTCTACGGTTCTGTGATTTATGGCCAAGGGAACCCTGGTCACTCCCAGGCCTTTGTCCAACACACTAACCACTGCACCACGCTGGCTTAAGTCTCTGGTAGACTGCATCTGTCCATGGAGGTGCCACTTAGCTATTCCAGCAGACCCCCCTCTGAAAGCTCTACCTACCAGAAACTTGCCATCCTGTCCTCATCCCTGGCCCCCAGCGCTTTGCAAGGGTTCTTTGCACACACACACACGCCAAGTCCTTAACTGCAAGGGGGTGAGACCCCTAAGGCAACCCCTTCCCCAGCGCTCTCTCTCTTTGTAGAACTCACATGAGATCCGGCCTGTGGCGATGAAGGATGGCACAGAAGGCCAAGCCGTCCCGGAAAGAAGTGGTCATGTTGGTGATGCTGACATCCCGGTATCCTTGGCACTGTTGCTTGCACCACTGCTGGAGGGCTTGGATAGCTGCCATCTTGGAGGGGGGCGATGAAAATACGAGGAAGCGATGGAGAAGGAGGAGAGAGCGGTACAGAGCCCCTCGCCTTGGCTTCTGGGCTGCTCAGCGCAGGATTGGAGACGCTGGCGGTCTTCCGAAGCGCGCCGCCGTCTAAAGCTCTCCCCCGCCCCTATCCAGCCCCCCAAGTCGCCCCGCGCCCTCCTGTTTCCATAGCAGGAGGCGAGGCGAGGAAAGCTGCAGGCAAAACTGTCTGAAATCCCAGGCACACGTGTCTAGCAGCGGGGCAACGTCTGGTGGCCAGCCACGTCGCGCGTTCCCAAATGTGCCAAATTGTTGTGGGGCGCGGGGCGGGCACTCTGTGCCAGAGACCCTCCCCAGAAACGGCGCCCGGGAAGAGCAGCGCCGGCGCAAATCCAGCCCCGCTCCCGATCGGTGGAACGGAAAGCGGCCGCGGTGCTTCCGACGTGCGCCAAGACGCACGACCTCTCCAAAAAGTACCCCAGAAGCGCCCGTAGGAGCGGGCGGCCGGCCGGGCGGAGGGAGCCCCGTAAGGAGGGATCGCGTCGGAGAGGCTCCGCCGGGAAAGCCGGAGAAACTCCAGCCTCCGGATCTGTGGGAAAGAGGAGGCGGGGAGGGAAAGGAAAACTTCGGCGGCGGGGGGAGCCGGGGAGCCAATGGCCGAGCCTGGAGCGCAGGAGGCGGGGAGCGGGACGAGACGAGCCGAACTCCGCCTCCCGGACCTCCCCGCTCTGCCCTTCCTCGCTGCTGTCGGGCCTCCAGCGGCGATCTTCTGCGTGATTACTCTCCGGTGCGCTCCGGAGTGGTCCAGTGCGGTGCCCTGGCCTGATCCTATGCATGCTTACTCTGGAGTAAGGCGCGCTTCGCGCAGTTGGGAGGATCAGGTCCCTGCAAAGGATTCCCAATGGTGGGGCGAGCGGTCGGATCCTGATTCCACTTTCTCAGAAGTAAGCTCCTAGAGTCCTATAGGGCGTCCTGCCCGTTCCTGTTGTTCAACAGGAAAACGATCTAGATCATTTATGATTTTTTTTTTAAAATACAGGGCTCGGGCGGGGGGAGCTGTCCATTTTTTCCTACGTTTGGCTTCCTGCTTCTTAAAGGTAAAGGTAAAGGGACCCCTGGCCATTAGGTCCAGTCGTGGCCGACTCTGGGGTTGCGGCGCTCATCTCGCTTTATTGGCCGAGGGAGCTGGCGTACAGCTTCCGGGTCATGTGGCCAGCATGACTAAGCCGCTTCTGGCAAACCAGAGCAGCACACGGAAATACCGTTTACCTTCCCGCCAGAGCGGTACCTATTTATCTACTTGCACTTTGACATGCTTTCAAACTGCTAGGTTGGCAGGAGCAGGGACCGAGCAACAGGCGCTCACCCCGTCGCGGGGATTCGAACCGCCAACCTTCTGATCGGCAAGCCCTAGGCTCTGTGGTTTAACCCACAGCGCCACCCACTTCTTAAGCAGTTCCTAATCCATAAGAGGGCCTCTGCTCTTATCCTCTGTTTTTTGCACCTCTGGAGACAATGGAGAAGTGCTCCTTCCTGGCTAAAGTCAAACTGTTGGAGAGTTACAGCGCCTGCCGTGGCTGTAGAGACCGATAGGGGAGAGACATGTTTTGTTGCAGCTGGGACACATGAAAGTCCAGTTGTGCTGCTGCAGATGCACCAGGGCGATTCTTCTCTCTGCTCCTCCCGGCGGTCATTCCTCCTCTCGCCACTGCTGTGGATGCACAACTTGACTGCTCTTGTCTCCAGGGGATTCCCACAGAAATCTCCTGAAACAGACGGTTGCCAACAACTACAAAATAGTATCTTTAACAATGCTTTTCAACCAAGGCTGACACAAACCCCCCCACAAGTACACTATATAAAAGAATATAAGCCTCCCTTCCTCTCCCCCTTCTTCTTCCCCAGCCTTATACTTTACTCAGCACTAATGTTTCATAACAAATGTCACTGGTCTGTGAGAAATCCTGAAAAAAGAGTCAAGGCATGTGCTTTTATAAACCAAGGATATCTTTAATCAACAACAACAGCGATGCTTTCCAACCCATTTCCCCAGAACAGACACTAAGCTAAGCAGCCTGTGATTCCCCCCTGGAAATTCCCCACTGGATCCCCCCTTTTTTTTAAAGCTTTTTCATTGGCCACTTACCTGTCCTCAAGTTTGGAAGCCGATCTTGGGGACAAATTACATATTTCTGTAAGGAGATAAGCGGTTTTTGCATCTGAGTTCTTTCTAAAGATTCTCTCTAATACATGGATAGGAAAACTAAGGCCCAGGGGCCGTATCCGGCCCTTTCGTCTTCTCAATCCGGCCTGCGGGTGGTCCAGGAATCAGCGTGTTTTTACATGAGTAGAATGCGTCCTTTTATTTAAAATGCATCTCTGAGTAATTTGTGGGGCATAGGAATTCGTTCATTTATTTCCCCAAAATATAGTCCGGCCCCCCACAAGGTCTGAGGGACAGTGGACCGGCCCCCTGCTGACCCCTGCTCTAAGAGGATGCCTCCCGGACCCAGCAATCCGCCGGGTTTTAATTCGCCAAGGAGGCCCCAAACTCCCCTCAAAGGTCTGCCAAAACAGATAAGGGTTTCCAGAGGGTGGCAGAACCCAAACAGAAAGGGTGTGTGTGTGTGTGTGTGTGTGTGTGTGCCAGGGCAGGTAGCGAGGAAGGAGGTGCAAGGCCCGCCCTCCTCACCTGCGCTGAGAACACTTCCAGTCCTCTTGCTTTCAACGCAAAATGAGTTGGGAAGATTGGAGAACAGGAAGCTTCTACTGAGGCAAACCCACTGGTCCATCTAGCTGAGAACTGCCTATTCTGACTGGCAGCAGCGCTGCAAGGTTTCAGGCACAGCCCTACTTTGGGACCTTCTGTCTACAAAGCGGGTTTTCTGACACTGAGCCACAGCCCTTCACCTTCTAAACAGGTGACAGTCCCTACCATCCTCTCTGAAATTGAGGACACCCCCCACACACACACCCCACATTGCCCCCAAATAGGGATTCACTGATCAGTGTTATGGGCAACGGGCATGGCTGATTTGCTTGTTAGGTAAAGGTAAAGGGACCCCTGACCATTAGGTCCAGTCGTGGCCGACTCTGGGGTTGTGGCGCTCATCTCGCTTTATTGGCTGAGGGAGCCGGCGTACAGCTTCCGGGTCATGTGGCCAGCATGACTAAGCTGCTTCTGGCGAACCAGAGCAGCGCACGGAAACGGCGTTTACCTTCCTGCTGGAGCGGTACCTATTTATCTAATTGCACTTTGACGTGCTTTCGAACTGCTAGGTTGGCAGGAACAGGGACCGAGCAACGGGAGCTCACCCTGTTGCGGGGATTCGAACCGCCAACCTTCTGATCGACAAGTCCTAGTCTCTGTGGTTTAACCCACAGCGCCACCCGCATCCCTGATTTGCTTGGTAACCATGGCTAAATGAGCTACGTACGTACCTTTAAAAGGCTCTTCTTTTTCTCTCTTTCTTTTTGTGTTTCCTTTCTTGGTCTTTCTCTTTTTGATATGTTAAGAAAAGGATAAAGTGATAAAAGTGTATTATGAAAACCTCAGTAAGTTCAAAGTGATGCTATGTAATTTCTTTAGTAGTACAGAGGTACCTCGGGTTACATACGCTTCAGGTTACAGACTCCGCTAACCCAGAAATAGTGCTTCAGGTTAAGAACTTTGCTTCAGGATGAGAACAGAAATTGTGCTCCGGCGGCAGCAGGAGGCCCCATTAGCTAAAGTGGTGCTTCAGGTTAAGAACAGTTTCAGGTTAAGTACGGACCTCCGGAACTAATTAAGTACTTAACCTGAGGTACCACTGTATTTATAAAATGTTTAAACTGTTTAGTTGTAATGACTTGATGTAGCAACCACTATGGTTGTTTTTTCCCCTCTTTTTTATTGTCGAATTCTAAATAAAGTTTTATTCTGCTAATAAATAAATATAAATAAAAAGCTCTGTTTTTATTGAAAAATTCCTCCCACTTCACAGACGACAACCAGCAGAAACAGCCGCCTAATCCCATTGCAGCCAAGCAAACATGTGCTTAAATGTCAGCGGAGATTTTTTCAAATCTCATGTCAGCCCCGTGGAAAGATGAAGACTTTAGAAGGCGACGTACGCCTCTCCGAAATGATCTATGGATTATGGTGAAACATGGAATGGTGGAAGAGTCTTTGTTAACATGTGAAATGAGTAGGGGGCCATGATTCCGCGCAGGAACCTGACTAGGGGAGGCCAGCGCCAGCATGCATCTGTTGGGTTAATCCTCTGTCAGAACCAGTTCAGTAAAGCACATCTCTCTCCCAGCCTTCTGAGATGTTAGCCAGATCGCACTTGCAGCTAGAAAGCCAGTGAGGGCTGTTGTTCTATCAGATTTCTACCTTCTTATCTTTGCACTTTCTCAGTGCAAACCTTGGGTTTCTGGATGTTGCTAGACTACAATTCCCATCAGCCCTGGCCAAGCTGTCTGAGGCTGATGGGAATCATAGAACTGTAGCATTAAAGAATCCCCAAAAATCATCTCGTCCCACCCCCTGAAGTGCAGGAATCTCAACCAAAGCATCCATGACAGGGGACTGTCCAACCTCTGCTTAAAACTCCCAGGGACAGAGAATCTGCCATCTCCCGAGGAAGACTGTTCCACTGTTGAACAGCTCTTACTGTCAGAAAGTTCTTCTTGATGTTTAGTCAGCATCTGCTTTCTGAAGGAGTGTCTCCACCCCCATCGTTCTGTCCGGACACTGAGGTCCAGCTCCGAGGGCCTTCTGGCAGTTCCCTCCCTGGAAGAAGTGAGGTTACAGGGAACCAGGCAGAGGGCCTTCTCAGTGGTGGCTCCCACCCTGTGGAACGTCCTCCCACCAGATGTCAAGGAAATAAACAACTATCTTACTTTTAGAAGACTGCTGAAGGCAGCCCTGTTCAGGTAAGTTTTTAATGTCTGACGTTTTATTGTATTTTTTATGTTTTGTTGGAAGTTGTAACTTGAATCCATTATTTTGAGTTTTGCCCTCTCTGGAGAAGGAGAAAAGCTTGCTCTACCTTCCATATGTCAGCCATTGAAGTATTTGAAGATGGCTATCATATCTCCTCTCAGTCACCTCTTTTCCAGGCTAAACATACCCAGCTCCTTCAACTGTTCCTCATCAGGCTTGGTTTCCAGGCCCTTGATCATCTTGGTCGCCCTCCTCTGCACACCTTCCAGCTTGTGAACATCCTTCTTAAATTGTACCCAGAACTGGACACAATATTCCAGATGTGGGTTGACTAAGGCAGAATAGAGTGGTACCCTTACTGCCCTTGACCTGGACACTATACAGTGGTATCTCGGGTTAAGAACTTAATTCGTTCTGGAGGTCTGTTCTTAACCTGAAACTGTTCTTAACCTGAAGCACCACTTTAGCTAATGGGACCTCCTGCTGCCGCTGTGCCGCTGGAGCACAATTTCTGTTCTCATCCTGAAGCAAAGTTCTTAACCCAAGGTAATATTTCTGGGTTAGCGGAGTCTGTAACCTGAAGCGTCTGTAACCTGAAGCGTATGTAACCCAAGGTACCACTGTACTTTTCTTTTTAAAAAATAAAAAAATATTATGAAGCAATTTCAACATATTAAATTATCAAACCATATAATCACATACGTTATTTTCCCCCTTCCCCCCTTCAATCCCTCCCCCCCAATCAAAGACTTCCCTCAGCTCCACTTTCTGATTTCTCTGTGAATGTTATTCTCTGCATGTTATAAAATTATACATATCCTTGCCTTATCTATCATGTAATCAACAAATAAATTTGTGTATGTTTATTCAAAACCTGCCAAGGAGTCCAGTTCATTTTGTTGTCTTTTTAGATAATTTGTAAAAAGTTCCCATTCTTCCTTAAAGTCACAGTTTGGACCCTGTACTTCTCTTCATGCAGCCTAGAATAGCACTAGTTTTTTTTGCTGCTGCACACACTGTTGATTAATGTTAAGCTTGTGGTCTACTAAGACCCCTGGATCCTTTTCACATTTGTCCCTATTGCGAGTCATTTTGTTAGTTTTAGCCCAGTTCTGCAATCTGTTAAGGTCATCTTGAATCCCGGTTCTCTCTTCTGCAGCATTAGCTACCCCTCCCAGTTTGGTGTCATCTGCAAACTGGATGAGCACCCCCTCAATACCTTCATCCAAGTCATTTGTAAAGATGTTGAACAACAATGGGCTCAGTCAACCAGCTGCAAATCTGCCTAATAGTTACCTCGTCCAGTTGTAATACAGTACAGGTCCCGAGGTTGAAGAAGACTGTAATAAATCTAACTCACTTCTTTGGGCTGGTTCACACAAGCTCACCCCTTGAGGGCTAATGGAGAGGATCATGTATGGATGAGAAATCATAGCATAATCACTTCAGACAGACAATTTTGAAGACATTGTGTTCTAACAGAGAGGCAGTTCATATATTCAGGTGAGCATTAAGGTAAAGGGATCCCTGACCTTTAGTTCCAGTTGTGGCTGACTCTGGGGTTGCGGCGCTCATCTCACTTTATTGGCCTAGGGAGCCGGCGTACAGCTTCCGGGTCATGTGGGCAGCATGACTAAGCCGCTTCTGGCAAACCAGAGCAGCACACAGAAACGCTCTTTACCTTCCCGCCTGAGTGGTACCTATTCATCTACTTGCACTTTGAGGTGCTTTCGAACTGCTAGCTTGGCAGGAGCAGGGAGCGAGCAACGGGAGCTCACCCCATCGTGGGGATTCGAACCGCCAACCTTCTGATCAGCAAGTCCTAGGCTCTGTGGTTTAACCCACAGCACCACCCGTGTCCACAGGTGAGCATTAGCAAGTGCCAAATAATTACAGTGAGAAGTGAAAAGTGATGGACATGCCTATCAAATTCACCTCTGTTTTTCATTTTTGTTTTCCTCTAAAGGTTAGCTTGCCCTGTTTCCATGATTTTGCCATTTGCTAGTTAGACCTCTCCCAAGTCTAACATTAAATTGTTATGGGTTTTTTTGGGGGGGGTCAGTCTGGAAGATACCCCGGGTCCCTTCCAAGCTTGTGATCTCGTGTCCAGTGAGACTCAGAATCTAGTAGAAGAAGCTGCTGAACTGGTTAAACTTGTTCCTTTGTTAAGGGAATGGCACTGGCTGCCCAGTTAAGTACCGCCATTTACATGTTTAAAGTGGTTGCCATAGGGACAGACGAGCGAGCCTTTTCTCACCCCACCGGACTAACAGTAGGCCAAAGAGGGAGAACAACAGGCCAATGATGGATGGAGAACAATAGGCCAAGGGGGACCGAGTTTGAGAGAGTTGCATTTGAAAGTTGGGCTGATGCTGGAAGGTGGAGAATGAGAGGCACGTCTTGCTCTGTGCTGGACCCAAAGCTATGAGCTTGGGGGCTTCCCTGGAACATTAATGGGCAAGCAAGATCTGTTGGAGCATTAATGCTGCGAGCCCCTCCATCCTATGCTCAGATGGTAAAGGTAAAGGACCCCTGACAGTTAAGTCCAGTCACGAACGACTTTGGCGTTGCGGAGCTCATCTCGCTTTACTGGCCGAGGGAGCCGACATTTGTCTGCAGACAAACTAAGCCGCTTCTGGTGAAACCAGAGCAGCGCACGGAATGCCGTTTACCTTCCCGCCAGAGCGGTACCTATTTATCTACTTGCACTTTGATGTGCTTTCGAACTGCTAGGTGGGCAGGCGCTGGGACTGATCAATGGGAGCTCACCCCGTCGCGGGGATTCAAACCGCCGACCTTCTGATCGGCAAGCCCTAGGCTCAGTGGTTTAGACCACAGCGCCACCCGCCTACCATGCTCAGATGGTACATATGTGTAAATAAAACCATGTATCCTAAAGACATCACAGTCTCCGTTGACCGTCATTCCAGGGCAACCGAACCCTGGGTGCATGTGGGAACCCCTGGAGTCTCTTGCTGCTCTGAGATTGGAGTGTATGCTCATTGGGGCAGGGACCTCTCTTTCTTATTTCATGCTGAGAAATGCCATCTACAGTGCTGGCAGCATTTAAGCGATGAGCAATGTCCCCTAACTGGTCATGTATCAGTTTTGTCACGTTACTCCGTGCCAAAATGGCATTTGGGATCCTGGCGGGAGCTGTGTGTATCTCAGAGAGAAAAACCCTCGCCGTTGATTCACAGGAAATGTCGGGGAAGACCCAACAAACTTACGTCGCTCCCGGGTGACGGTGCGGCAAAACAGGAGAGTTAAGGCTTATTTCCCCCTCTGCCAGAGCTGCTGCTCATAAATTGGGCTGGAATTATTAATAATACATGCCATATAATATATTGATGATAGTTCTATGGGCACGATATGGATAATATACATTAATATATAACCACCGTTACAAATAATTCACCACATTCCCTCTGTCTACATCAGCGGTCACCGGACAATGCATTTACTTTACGGTAAGGATTATAGATGGCGTTATAAATGGCTCGCCGTCCACCGCCCGCAACTTTTCTCCTTTTCCCTCTCCCGCGTCTCGGCGCGCTTTATTATTAATGGGCTCCCGAACTGCAGCGGCGCAACGGCGCAAACAATGCGCCATTAATATTTGATGCGGCATCTATAGCCTCCCCCCCATCCATCATTTATAACAGGCTACAAAAACATTATAAAACATTTATTACGCGTTTATAGATCATTTCATACTAAAAAGCAAAGTTGTGTTATAAATGCATTATTAATCCTTTACGCCGTTTATAGGAATCTCTTGTAATAAGGGTTTAGCATATGTTGCTCTACAAGCGGGATAATAAATAGGTTGTCGGCCGCTGATGGGAAATATATTACACTGTGGAACTTCGCTTCCTTCAGTCACGGCCGGGCTCGGCGGACGAAAGCGGACGGAATCGGCATCTGTTTAGACCTGCACGGCATTAGGCGTTAAGCGACAGCCGTGAGACATGGCAAAAGGCAAGGCATTTAAAGCCCAGATGGGTTTTAGCAACGGACCGTTCCGTTGCAAAGGACCCCAGCCAAGGATCCAAATAACTCTCTGCAACTAATTCCTGCCAATATCGTAATGGAGTTATACAATTGCACAACTGCAGTTGGGATACCGTGTATGTTTCTTGCGGCCTCACCCAGTGCCCGATTTACATATAAGCTAAACAAGCTGTAGCTTAGGGCCCCATTCTCTTGGGGGGCCCCAAAAAATTTAAAGGAAAAAACCCCTGGATGTACATTTCCAAAATATAAGATAAAAAACAAATAAAATAAAACCTACATACAGCAACAGTGTTTTGTGTTGTGTGGGCTCCTATAACAGCTACAGTGGTACCTCGGCTTACATACGCTTCAGGTTACATACTCTTCAGGTTACAGACTCCACTAACCCAGAAATAGTACCTCAGGTTAAGAACTTTGCTTCAGGATGAGAACAGAAATTGTGTGGAGGCAGCGGAAGGCCCCATTAACTAAAGTGGTGCTTCAGGTTAAGAACAGTTTCAGGTTAAGAACGGACCTCCGGAATGAATTAAGTACTTAACCCGAGGTACTACTGTATTGACATTTTAAACAAGAGCAGGCAAATCCCTCCTGCCCTGCTATCAATGACCATCTTCTGCCAAGTCAAATAAGGTGTTTGGGCTTAATCTTCAAAACGGAAACTGTGTACACACCCTGTACAGTTGTACCTTGGATCTCAAACGCCTTGGCTCCTGAACAAATCAGCTCCCAAACAATCAAAACCCGGAAGTGAGTGTTTTTGAACGATTTTTGGAAGCTGAACATCCGACGGGGCTTCCGATTGGCTGCAGGAGCTTCCTGCAGCCAATCAGAAGTGGCGCTTTGGTTTCCGAATGTTTTGGAAGTCAAACGGACTTCTAGAACAGATTCCATTTGACTTCCAAGGTATGTACATTGAAAGCACATGATTATCTCCCCTCGCCCCCCAAGAATCCTGGGGCCTGCCATTTAAGGGTGCTGAGAACTGTAGCTGTGCAAGGAGTAAAAGACAGCTCCCAGGATTCTCTGGAGGGAAGCCATGTGCTTTAAATCCACAGCCGAGCCTTCAGGTGCATTTCTGCCCAATGACTCCAGAGAGGCAATCCCAGCTGAGCCCTCAAGATAGCTGAAGGTTGAAGTCCAAATGAAACCAAGGCAGCCTTGCCACTGGAATGCAGCCGCTCCCTCCTGGCGGCAGTTAAAAGCCCCCAGTGGTGTGGGTTTAGTGATAAACAATAAGAGTAATTTAGTGGCTGCAGAGCATCTAATCATCCTGCAAATATTAACCAATTAACTTCCCCTGCCCTGATGAGGTCGGTAAATTAATATTAGTAGGGCAGGCCTGCCAGCGCTTGCAGTTTTCTCGTGGGGGTGGAACAGATCTGAAGCAGAGATGGGGCTAGCCCCAAGTTTTTGCCCCAAATTTCCTGTTCCTCTTTCTCCCCCTCCTCCTTTCCCCATTACAATGGTACCTTGGTTCTCAAACTTAATCCGTTCCGGAATTCCGTTCCAAAACCAAAGCGTTCCTAAACCAAGGCGCGCTTTCCCATAGAAAGTAATGCAAAACGGATTGATCCGTTCCAGACTTTTAAAAACAACTCCTAGAAGAGCTATTGAACATGAATTTTACTATCTAACGAGACCCTTGATCCATAAAATGAAAACAATAAACAATGTACTGCAGTCACACAATTAGTCAATCAATGGGTAGCTGAACTGGGTTCCACATAGTCACACAAAGCCACTTCCACCCTTCGAAGGAGGTGGAGTTGCGGGCTTCACGGCCCTACCATGCGCGCCCCGCGCGATTGGGGGAGATTCCTGGCCGCATCATCCCATGGCCAGCCAATTGGCTGGCTCTGGGGACGTGGCCTGCCTTATTTAAAGCAGGACGCGGCTGGGGATCTCCCTCTTTGCCAACTGCCAGATGTTCCTGCTTTTCCCACCCTCCCGCCCTATAAGGTTTCCGTTCCTTGACCTTGCTATGGACCTTGGTTGGTCGCCGTTGTGGGGCCTGGTAGGAATTTTCCCACTTGGCAAATTGGCACCAGCCACTTGGTTTTCGCCTACCTCGTACCAAATCGTCACAACTTTCTGGGTACTGGCGGTTAGGCATTGGTATAGTTCTGTAGATGAAAGAGGGGAGGTAGCGCCATCACCTGCCCCGCATATTGAAGGGTAGTCCGATAAAGGATTCAGGGGGTGTGTGGCCCTGTCCGAAGCATGGGCAGGTGAGGGCCTAAGGCACGCCCCCTAGCGGTGACCCCGGGGGAGTTCCTAGTTGATGTGCATCAGCAGGACTCACCCAATGGTGGTTAACCCTTCCTGGACTTCAAGCGGATGGGCTGGAGTCAGATATAGTCGGTTAGGACCAATGCCTAAGCCAATACCGCTCATCACCTGTAACCAATGAAGTTGTGGCCTTATTTAGCCCATTAATCTTAATAATTGTGTCATGTGTCTTTATTTCCACTGGGGGGGGCAGGAACTCGCCACGCAAAAAAAAAAGAGCCTCAAAAACAAAAACGCAAAATAAATAGCAAAAACAGACAGACCTCAGCGTAAGACTCAAAACGGAAGTGTGGCACTCAAAATGGAGCACATTCGACTTCTGGAAAAGGGTTTGCAAACCAGAACTCTTACTTCCGGGTTTGCAGTGTTTGGGTTCCAGGTTGTTTGAGTTCCAAGGCGTTTGAGAACCAAGGTACCGCTGTATTTCTAAGAAATTTCCTTGCTGGGTGGCTGGGGCACGTTTCAAAGCACAGGTGAGTCGGAAGAAGAGCCTTCTGGATCCGGCCAATGGCCCACCTGGTCCACCATTGTGTTGTTGCAGTGAACAACCAGACCCCTGTAGGAAACCCACAAACAGGACCTGAACACAAGACCAACTCTCCCCTCCTGCAGTTTCCAGCAACTGAAATTAGGAAGCATCAGTTTCTCTGGTTGTGGAGACAGCGCAGAACCAGCCAGCCATGTTGTTGTTGAGTCATTTAGTCGTGTCCGCCTCTTCGTGACCCCCTGGACCAGAGCATGCCAGGCACTCCTGTCTTCCACTGCCTCCCGCAGTTTGGTCAGACTCATGCTGGTAGCTTCGAGAACACTGTCCAACCATCTCGTCCTCTGTCGTCCCCTTCTCCTTGTGCCCTCCATCTTTCCCAACATCAGGGTCTTTTCCAGGGAGTCTTCTCTTCGCATGAGGTGGCCAAAGTCTTGGAGCCTCAGCTTCAGGATCTGTCCTTCCAGTGAGCACTCAGGGCTGATTTCCTTCAGAATGGAGAGGTTTCATCTTCTTGCAGTCCATGGGACTCTCCAGAGTCTCCACCAGCACCAGAATTCAAAAGCATCAATTCTTCAGCGATCAGCCTTCTTTATGGTCCAGCTTTCACTTCCACTTCCACTTCCAGCCAGCCATGCTTTATTCCAAAATACTCCATTATACCCCACCAGATCATTTTCAGCCCTCATTGGGCCGTTTTGTTGTCTCTTTTTCTCCCACCAAGATTTCCCCCCGTCCTTCAGATTTTGGGGTCCCCTCTTGCATTCCTCCTCCTGTTTTTCAATGACCCCATTTTTGCTAGAGCGCTCGCCATCTGGGTTGGTTATTAAACAGAGTTATAAACGCTAGGAAATAATGTTTTATTATGATTATTTATTAAAGCAAGTGGGGCATGGCTTTTCCACGCCAAAAGTCATGCGAGCCCAAGCTCTGCCCGCCTCCCAACTCCCCCCTTCCTGGTTTAAATAACATTGCTAACAAATATATCTATTCCCTTTCTTCAAGGAAACATCCCTTTTTATCTCTCAGCCCCTTTGCTTTCCTTTCTCCTTCTTGCTCCTTCACAGGAAGCGGAGCCTGAATGGGGAAAAAACCCGTAGCAACAATTAAGAATTTCATTATGATACAATAGGACAGTTATTGCGGCGGCATAATTATTAAGCTATAATTGCTAATTGTCTTATTAGCATTTAACAATTATGCAAATAATGGCAAACAGGCTGTAATAGCAATAAAATTACTCCTTTTATTTTTACACTAATAAAGAGATTGCAGATTGCGGCGATGGCCATTTTGCTCTCCAGAGTTTATTGGGAATGACTCATGAGCTGAATAAAAAAAGCTCCAATTGACGCTCTGTGTACGTGGGGAACTGGGGGGGGGGTGTTCCTACATTTGGGGGCGGGGATTGGCTCTGTTAATGGGTTTGGAGTTTGGTTTCCCAGCTTCTTAGTTCATGTGGGATCTCATCTGCCTCTTTGCAGGGGAATGAGGCAATCTGATATTATTATTGCTTTTCTATCCCACCTTTTTCTCCCAGGACCTCAGAGTGGCGAACCTAGCAGTTTGAAAGCACACCTGTGCAAGTAGATAAATAGGTACCGCTCCAGTGGGAAGGTAAACGGCGTTTCCGTGCGCTCTGGTTTCCATCATGGTGTCCCATTGCACCAGAAGCGGTTTAGTCAGGGGTCAGCAAACCTTTTCAGCAGGGGGCTGGTCCACTGTCCTTCAGGCCTTGTGAGGGGCCGGACTATATTTTTTTGGGGGGGGAGGGATGAATGAATTCCTATGCCCCACAAATAACCCAGAGATGCATTTTAAATAAAAGGACACATTCTACTCATGGAAAAACACGCTGATTCCCGGACCATCCATGGGACAGATTTAGAAGGTGACTGGGCTGGATCCGGCCCCTGGGTCTTAGTTTGCCTACCCATGGGTTTAGTCATGTTGGCTACATGACCCGGAAATCTGTCTGTGGACAAATGCCGGCTCCCTCGGCCTGAAAGCGAGATGAGCGCCGCAACCCCATAGTCGCCTTTGACTGGACTTAACCGTCCAGGGGTCCTTTACCTATTTAATCCCCACAACAACCCTGTGAGGTAGGTCAGGCTGAGAGGCAGTGACCCAGGTTCCAAGGTTCAAGGATGAGGCGGGATTTGAACCCTGGTCTCCCAAGTTACCCAAGGCCAGCTCTGCAAGTCTGCCAACTCCTTTTCCATCAGCAGGGCAAAGCCTTTGGCTACGCTGCCTCCTTGTCTGGACGCTGGTAAAGAGCCAGAAGTTGGCTGGACGGGTGGGGAGCTATCCAGCGGCAGGCAAGCCAGATCCGTCATCCTGAAGCCGTCCGGGGAAATACCTAGGCGATTAGCCTCGGATTTCATTCCAGGCCCGTTGTGGGCACTCAAGTCGTTTGCTGAAGCTGCCGCGGTCAGAAGTGAACTGTTAGTTTGACTCCAGAGAATGCAGCAATCTCTGTGATGGGAAACGCGCCTGGCCTGATGTTTCGGAGGAAGGAAGCTGTAGATTCACAAGCCTTGCTTCCCGCTACCTGGTCGACTGCAAGCAAAAACCAAGTTTGTGACACCCCTGCCCCCCAAATATATAGGGCTGGACACAGCTTGGCACATCTTGGAATGCACAAGCAGGGCAGGATATGCTATCAGACCTCCTTTCACTTGTTCCCATCATCCGTACATTTAATAATAATAATAATAATAATAATAATAATAATAATAATTAGCGTGCCTCTGAACATGGGGCTCCTGTTCAGTCGCCATATCTGCTTGCTGTTGACAGAACGGTCCCTCCATGGATTTGCCCTCTGTTTGAAAGCCACCTGAACCAGTGTCAGCCACCATCACTTCATGTGGCGGTGAGTTCCATAAGCTGATGGTCGTGCATGCCCGAAATGATATTATTGCACTGTTTTCCCTTGCCTTTGTATAATGAAACGTGATATTTCTCGCCTCTGAAGTAGCCTATCAAGAAGCACGTGGTGCAATGCAGCAATTGAGCTAATAAACAAGAGTTTTATGATCACTTAAGTGTTGAGAGGCATACGGTTTCAGCTTTGTATTCTCTTACTTGTTACTTTGGGCCATATGTGTTGGCTCAACTCTGCTTCCATCCCAAATAATCTTTCCACCTCCAGGGGTCACTCAAACTGCCACCCACTCCCAAACCCAACTGACCCTCCCACACAGGGATCCTTCGGAAAAGAAAGGAAAACAAAGCTGACCATATCATAATGCCGTTATACGAATCTGCGGTGTGACCGCATTTGGAGTACTGTGCACAGTTCTGGTCGCCTCGTCTCAAAGAGGAGTTGGAAAAGGGAAACCAAAATGATCAATGGGAAGAAGTGGCTCCCCTATGCAGAAAGGTTGTAGCATTTGGGACTTTCTGGCGAGTAAAGAGGTGACATGATAAAAGAGTGTAACATTATGCATGGCAAGGAGAAAGGGGATGAAGTTCTTCTCTGTCTCTCCTTGTGCTAGAACTTGTGGGGATCCAATGAAGCTGAAGGGTGGATGATTCAGGACAGATAAAATAAAATTCTCCACGCAGCACATAGTGAAACTCAGTCCTGCATGAGGCAGTGATGGCCACCAGCCTAGATGGCTTTTTAAAAAGACGATTAGACAAATTCATGGAGAAAACTATTGATGGTTAGCAAGCTCTACTTTCCACAGCCGGAAGCGGCAATGCTTTGGGATAACAATTGCAGCAATAAGAAGATCACTTGATTAGTAAAGGTAAAGGACCCCTGGACAGTTAAGTCCAGTCAAAGGCGACTGTGGGGTGCAGTGCTCATCTCGCTTTCAGGCCGAGGGAGCCGGCGTTTGTCCACAGACAGCTTTCCGGGTTATGTGGCCAGCATGACTAGACTGATTCTGGCAAAATGGGACACCGTGACAGAAACCAGAGCAGCGCACGGAAACGCTGTTTACCTTCCCGCTGCAGTGGTACCTATTTATCTACTTGCACTGGTGTGCTTTCGAACTGCTAGGTTGGCAGGAGCTGGGACAGAGCAACGGGAGCTCACCTGGTCACAGGAATTTGAACCTCTGACCTTTTGATTGGCAAGCCTAAGAGGCTCAGTGGTTTAGACCACAGCGCCACCCGCGTTTTTAGTGCATGCTGCTGATAACGGCAAGGTTGCCAGTTCAATCTCTGTATGGGATAGCTGCAGATTCCTGCAATGCAAGGGGGGCATTTTTGGACCAGAAGACCCTTGGGGTCCCTTCCATAGTAATTCATTACTTATAATAATTTATTACTTATACCCCACCCATCTGCCTGGGTTCCCCCAGCTACTCTGGGCGGCTTCCAGCGTAATAAAAGCACTGCAAAACGTCAAACATTAAAAACGTCCCGACACAGGGCTGCCTTCAGAAAGTTTTGCAGCCGTTTACCTGTTTGCCATCTGATGGGAGGGCGTTCCCAAAAGGAGGGGAGAGGGGTTCTCGTGCTTGGATCCTGCTTGCTGGCCTCCCACAGGCATCTGGTTAACCCCTGGGAGAACAAGATGCTAGACTGGATGGCTCTAACAAGGCTCTTTTAATGCTCTTATGCTGTCTCCCACCAGCATTCAAACTCCCCTTTCAAGCTCTTGGCCAATCACTTCACTTCCCACATTCCAAGCATGCTCTCTCGCCCCCTCCCAACCTAACACATTTTTTTTACACCTAGCTATACGTTTACCTTAGGGACACGGCTGGCGCTGTGGTCTGAACCACTGAGCCTAGGACTTGCTGATCGGAAGGTTGGCGGTTCGAATCCCCGCGACGGGGTGTGCTCCCGCTGTTCAGTCCCAGCTCCTCCCAAGCTAGCAGTTCGAAAGCACATCAAAGTGCAAGGAGATAAATAGGTACCGCTCCATCGGGAAGGTAAACGGTGTTTCCATGCGCTGCTATGGTTCGCCAGAAGTGGTTTAGTCCTGCTGGCCACATGACCTGGAAAAACTGTCTGTGGACAAATGTCGGCTCCCTCGGCAGTAAAGCGAGATGAGTGCCGCAACCCCTGGGTCGTTCACGACTGGACTTAACTGTCAGGGGTCCTTAACCTTTACCTTTATATGTTTACCTTAATTACACCTCATGGCATGCACAAGATGTTACTTACATAGACACCTGGCCATCACACGGCCCAAGCCCAGAAGCCCCGGCGGGTATCGACCCCTCCCTGCCGAACTTCCAGATTTAATCAAGATGTGTTAAAGGGAAGCGTGAAACAAAGGAGCAGAAGGCCGCTGGGTCGGCATCCGTTTCCACGCTGCGGTCCTCTGTACTGAATGGATAACCTGTCCCTGAGACGAAATGACCCAGGCAAAGAAGACCAGACAGCAGCGATCTGTCTCTTGCTGTCCATCGGTGTTTAGGAGGGCCATCAATCCGGCCGTCACAGAGTATCTCAGGACCGCTAATTCTCTGGCTCCTGGGTCTTTGTCTACTGGGTCTTCACTTCGTTTGTCTTGGGCTCGTCGCTGCATCACCTCAAGCCTTACAGAAGCGGATAAGGACTTGCGTCCTTGACAGGTCGGCGAGAGATGGGCTGAGAGGCATGTGCTTTAAACGAAGGGTGCCTGGTTTATTTATTTATTGCCCAGGTGGATCTCTCGGTTCTTAACAACACCGGTAGGAAAGATAATGAAGTACCTTCTCCCATGACTTCCTAAGGTTCACCCAGTAAGAACCGGAAACCTGTGGTAGAGACTACAGCTCTTGCCACCTCTGACCATTGGCCCTGCTGCCTGGGGCTGATGAGAGCTAGAGACCAGCAGCAACCCGGGACATATAAAAGAAAGCCCTTCTTTGCAGAGCTCAGAGCTGAACTAGGGAACTCATTGCCACAGGAGGCAGCAATGGCCAGCAACCTGGATGGCTTTCAAAGAGGATTAGACATATTCCCAGAGGAGGAGAGGGTGACTGATGGCTACTAGGCATGTGGCAGTTTCAGATTTATCTCTGTAACCTGGAGAATTTCATCCACAGATCACCAGGTGCCGTTGTGCAAGCTCAGATCATCTTTAATGAAGGTTAAAAAACAGGTTAAAAAGGTTAAAAACAGAAAGGAAAACTGTATTTTGTTTTTTGAAATTTGCAGAAGCAAATTTACCCCTTGGGCTACGTTTTCAAGACCAAGCCATTGTAAAAAAGGAAAGAAAATCCAAATGGAGATGCATAAATAAAGGCAGTGCAACAGGAAAACAACTATTTTTAATTTTTTAAAAAATGAAACATCATCAGGTCGTTGTTGTGGAGCTGGTTGGCTGCACTGGAAGGTGTTTTGGCAAAACCGCACCCCAGGAAGAGTCCAACAGATACCCCCACTTTTTGGCCGCCCCAAATGAGAGGGGTGCTCACCACACTGGTCCACACTGGAGAGGCAAAATGGCTTCTAATCAGGACTTCCAAGACATTTTGCTCTCTGCCTAAATCAGAGCTGGGGTTCATCTGGCCCTCCAGATGTTGAACTACAACTTCCATCTGCCCTAGCCAGCATGGTCAACAGCCAGGGATGTTGGGAGTTTTGTCCGACAACACCTGGATGGCCACAGGTTCCTCATCCCTGACCTTAATCAATGGCTGGAGTGGAGCAGTAACAGCATCCCTTAAGCCAGAGTGACCTTTGTCCTTTTTTGTGGAAGATGCATGGTAAGAAGTACCAGGGACTGGTCCTCGCCAGTAGGCAGACTCAGGCATTTGCCTTCTCCTTGGGTTCTTCACTATCAAGGTCCAGCAAGGTCCTTCTGTCCTCTCGGAGTCCTGAGCCACCAGGTGGTCCCTCTTCATATCATGGCTTCCATATGCAAAATCTTCAGGGCTTCCGAGATCTGGGAGCTGGTGTCCATCTGCCCATACATCCCCACCAGGAAGGCCCTCTGGAGCAAAATGGCGGCATGCTCTGCAAAGAAGAACGAGAGAGATAGGCGCAGGCAGAGGAGATGAAGGAGGAACAGCAGATTCATTCAGGAGGCGGGTGGGTTCGCCACAGGAAACGCAGGCTGGCCCAGGACCCTTCCTCATGCCCACCCCCCAAAAAAAACCCAGAAGCAGAGCCCTGTGTTAGGAAGAGAGGACTTACACTAGTGGCCAAAATTGTGGAAATCTTTTGGGAAAAGTGTATTTCTGAGGTTTGATGGCTCATAACACCACTTTCTTTTAGAGTAATACCATGAAATTATACATCAGTGGAAAGATAGTTTAATGAAGAATGTAATGCAACGAAGTTTGTTCAATTATCTGTATTCTATCAAAAGTTATAGCCAAATAAGCAGGAAAAGGAAACTTAGGTTGATACGCAGCAATGTTTCTGAATACCAGTTGCTGGAAACCACAGGAGGAGTCCTGCTTGCTGCAGCCCAGAATGCCGCAGCGAGACTCCTTACAGGGTCTTCGCTGCGAGATCACATTCACCCGGTGCTATACCAGCTGCACTGGCTCCCGGTGGAGTACAGGATCAGGTTTAAGGTGCTGGATTTAACCTTTAAAGCCCTATACGGCCTAGGACTCTCGTACCTACGGGACCGCCTCTCCTGGTATGTCCCACGGAGGATGTTACGGTCTTCAAACAAAAACATCTTGGAGATCCTGGGCCACAGGGAGGTTAGGCTGGCCTCAACCAGAGCCAGGGCTTTTTCGACCGTGGCTCCAATCTGGTGGAACGCTCTGTCCCAAGAGACTAGGGTCCTGTGGGATTTGACATCTTTCTGCAGGGCCTGCAAGACAGAGCTGTTCTGCCAGGCCTCTGGCCGGGGCACAGCCTGACCCCCTCTCTCCTTCTGTAATCCTCACAGAACTCTAGCCCAATGGTTGCCATTAATTTGATTCTGAATTGGTTTGAGAATGTATTTTGTGGCTTGCTGTTTTACATTATATTTAGTTTATAGTTTAGATGATAGTTTAGAAATGATTTATTGTAACTGTTGAGTGGATTTCTGTTTAACTTTTGTGTTATTATTATTATTATTTAATACTATTCTAATGATTGTTGAATGTTACTTTTCTGATGTAGGTTGCCTATTTTAAAGTTATGTTTTATTATCACATTTTTGTATTGCATTAGATTGTTATAAGATGTACATTTTTTGTTTCTTCAGCTTGTAAACCGCCTTGAGTATTGAAAGATAGAAAGACGGTATACAAATTAAAAATTAAAAAATAATAATAATTGATTGTGATTTTATGTAAACTGTGCTATTTTTACTGTTGTTAGCTGCTCTGAGCCCTGCTTTGGCTGGGGGTGGGGTGGGATATAAATTATTATTATTATTATTATTATTATAGCTTCCCCTCTCCTACTGCACAACTCAATCGGCAATGTCAGAGACTGAGCTGGGCTGCCACCGTACCGATCAGCATCGCCTTGGCCTAACGGGAACGCCTGCCAATATTTGCCCAGGATCAGAGAAAAAGGTTGCCTACTGACATTTGACCAAAGCCTACACACGGCCCCATTGGGCCAACCATCAGGCCGGAGAAGCCCATTTGTCAGAAGAGGACGCAAACTCTGAGAAGCCCAAGCTGAACCCACAGAATCTGAAGGAAAAGCCAACAAGCAGCTCCTCTGGGGCTTCCACACTAAATGCCACCTGTGTTTTCAGAGTAAAGAAAAGTAGCTGGAAAAGTTGGGTTTTGAAGGAGGGTGGAAGGCTGGGAGCTGAAACTGAGCACAGAGGTGGAGGGCTAAAAGGAGGCAAAGCTATTCTGGTGCTGGGCGGGGGCAGGTGGGGTTTAGTAGCAGGACCTATCTTGGAAATAACGGAAAAGAAGTATCCCAGTACGTTTCAGGGCATCCCAGTACGTTTCAAGTGTTGGTGCTATCCTTTAAAGCCCTAAACGGCCTCGCCCCAGTATACCTGAAGAAGAAGAGTTTGGATTTGATATCCCGCTTTATCACTACTCAAAGGAGTCTCAAAGCGGCTAACATTCTCCTTTCCCCTCCTCCCCCACAACAAACACTCTGTGAGGTGAGTGGGGCTGAGAGACTTCAGAGAAGTGTGACCAGCCCAAGGTCACCCAGCAGCTGCATGTGGAGGAGCGGAGACGCGAACCCGGTTCACCAGATTACGAGTCCACCGCTCTTAACCACTACACCACACTGCCTCTACCCCCATCGTTCTGCCCGGACACTGAGGTCCAGCTTCGAGGGCCTTCTGGCGGTTCCCTCACTGCAAGAAGTGAGGTTTCAGGGAACCAGGTACAGGGCCTTCTCGGTAGTGGCGCCCGCCCTGCAGAATGCCCTCCCATCAGATGTCAAGGAGATAAACAACTATCTGACTTTTAGAAGACATCTGAAGGCAGCCCTGTTTAGGGAAGTTTTTAATGTCTGATGTTTTATTGCGCTTTTAGTTCTGTTGGGAAATCCAGCCAGGTGGGCAGGGTATAAGTACAGTGGTATCTCGGGTTAAGTACTTAATTTGTTCCGGAGGTCAGTTCTTAACCTGAAACTGTTCTTAACCTGAGGTACCACTTTAGCTAATGCTGCCACTGCGCAATTTCTATTCTCATCCTGAAGCAAAGTTCTTAACCCAAGGTACTATTTCTGGGTTAGCGGAGTCTGTAACCTGAAGTGTCTGTAACTCAAGGTACCACTGTAATACATTTATTATTATTATTATTATTATTATTATTATTATTATTATTATTATTATCATCATCCATGTTGGCAACCATCAGTCTCAAGAATCAACGGAGTATGTCTCCAGAGGTGAAGCCAAACGGCTGTGTTAGTAGCACCTAAATGACCTGGGCAGTGTGTATGGAAGTCCTGGGCTGCCCAGACAACAAGCAACCCCCCTCCAAGGAGCACGAAGAAGCTAGCTATGGTTCTCTCCTGTTTGATCCTCACAACAAACCTGTGAGGTAGGCTAGGCTAAGACCCAGTGACTGGCCTAAGGCCGCCCAGGAACTCGCGTCTCCCCAGTCCAAGACTCTAACCGCTGCTCCACACCGCCTCTCTCCTCGAAGGTCAAGGGCTCTTCACCCCTTCCCTAGCTGTGCTTCTGTTATATTGGAGGAGCCAGCCTTACACAAATGCAAACCTCTCCCCCCTTCCCCTTGGCATTTTCTGAGTGTTCAGAGTCTCTCGCTTGCTTACACTGAGCTCTGCAATTCTTGCAAAGCACAGTGGCCGTTTTGAAGCATCAGGAAAAGCAACTGCCTGCTCTTACCTTGGCAAAGGAGGGTGTACTCGGGCAGGTTTCTCAGAGCTGTCTGAACAACCTCAAAGTCACGGCTGCCAAGGCAGTACATGAACGTGGGGAGGAAGTCGGCTGCAATGCTGGAAAAGTGGAAAGGAGAGAGAGGATCTCAGTGAGTCGAGAATATCAGGAAAGCAAGGCTGCTGTTTCAGGCCAAATGCCCATTTAGTTCAGTGTTCTGTTTGCACAGAAGGCAGGAATATGGAAAGCCCCCAAGTGGGACATGAGTGCAAGAGTGCTCTCCCGTTGTTGTTCCCTCGCATTTGGTATTTGGAGGTAGACTGCTGTTGTGCAGGGAGGTTCTGCGCAGCCATCGTGAAGAACAGCCTACTCCTTCCACCACAAATGTGCTGAATCCCCTGTTAGTGGCTGTTGCGACAGCTTGTAAAATTGAGCTTTATTTGTATTTAAAAGCATGCCTGAACTGCTTAATATTTTTAAGAATATCTAAGCGGCAAGGGTGGCGCTGTGGGTTAAACCACAGAGCCTAGGACTTGCCGACCAGAAGGTTGGCGGTTCAAATCCCCATGACGGGGTGAGCTCCCGTTGCTCAGTCCCTCCTCCTGCCAACCTAGCAGTTCGAAAGCACATCAAAGTGCAAGTAGATAAATAGGTACCGCTCCTGCGGGAAGGTAAACGGCTTTTCCGTGCGCTGCTCTGGTTTGCCAGAAGCGGCTTAGTCATGCTGGCCACATGACCCAGAAGCTGTACGCCAGCTCCCTCGGCCAACAAAGCGAGATGAGCGCCGCAACCCCAGAGTCAGCCACGACTGGACCTCATGGTCAGGGGTCCCTTTACCTTTAAGCGGCATGCAAAGATGCAACATGAAAACAGGAGGGGAGAGTGCTCTTGTGTTCAGGATGCTGGACTAGATAGTCCATGGGCCTGATCCTGCAGGGGTTCTTCTTGTGTTCTTACACTACCATTGTTCGGCTTTGCAGCTGACCTGTACCCAAACCCATCACCGCCTCCTGTTTCTTGCAGATTTACAACCAAGTCATGCGGTTCCTGAGATCTAGAGCCGCCCATTCCTTGTTGGACAGCGTTGCCCTGGTACTGATTTTGTTTCTAATTGAGTGATCTCCGTCATCTCTGTCTCAGAAACGGCCTGGAATTCGTTCCCCCTCCCTCGGGTTTTCAAGGGGGTGCCCTCTATGAACAAAGCGGCTCGAGTCAAACTTCCTGTGTCGGTTCCTAGGCCCCATCAGCCCTGCCCTCCGCACCTGGGGTTGTTCTGTATCGAGCGCAGCGCGAGGGAGAAGGCGAGATTCCGGCAGGTTTCCTCGGGAGAGCTCATCAGTCTTTGCAGGTGAGTCTGAGCGGTGGAAGAGAGAAAGGACGTTGGAGGGCAATGCCAGTAACAATAGTTACAGAACCCCTACTAAGAGCCAAGTACTGGAAGGGTGACCATATACCAACTAGAGAAGAATGGCTACAGAAGCTGAGCAAGTACTTGGAACTCGCTAAGTGGACTGAAGCCTTAAGGAACAAGTCAAATAAAATAGGCCAGAAGGAATGGGAATGCCTAAATATCTACCTATCAAGTCAAGGTTCAAGATTTGGTTGTGTTTAGAATAAACCCGTAAGTAGGAAAATGTCTCCTTATACCAAGATGAGGAATATATTGAAATACTGAGAAATTGCTTTAGTTATAAGAAATGAACCACCGTGAGGTCAGCTGAAGACAAAATACCAAAAGTAAAATAAAAAGAGATTCACCCCAGAAGGGTCAGCATCTTGGTAGAGAAATGACATTCTGAGTTGTCTATTAGAATAGAATAGAATCATAGAGTTGGAAGAGACCACAAGGGCCATCGAGTCCAACCCCCTGCCAAGCAGGAAACACCATCAGAGCACTCCTGACATATGGTTGTCAAGCCTCTGCTTAAAGACCTCCAAAGAAGGAGACTCCACCACACTCCTTGGCAGCAAATTCCACTGTCGAACAGCTCTTACTGTCAGGAAGTTCTTCCTAATGTTTAGGTGGAATCTTCTTTCCTGCAGTTTGGATCCATTGCTCCGTGTCCGCTTCTCTGGAGCAGCAGAAAACAACCTTTCTCCCTCCTCTATGTGACATCCTTTTATATATTTGAACATGGCTATCATATCACCCCTTAACCTCCTCTTCTCCAGGCTAAACATGCCCAGCTCCCTTAGCCGTTCCTAAGGGATACAAGTTACCTTGTATTATACTTATATTCTTACTTTTTGCATTTGCTCTGTTTTCTTTTTTGGTCTTTTCCCCCTTTTTTCTGTTTCTTTACTTTTCTTTTTTGTATTCAATTGAAATATTTTTATACTTTGTTTCATTTGTATTTGTATAACAATTCAATATTTTTTTAAAAAATAAAAATAGTTACAGAACCCCTTCGGTGGTTCAGAGTAAGAGAAAGCAACTTCCAGGGTGGGCTTTTCCGTAGGAGAGAGGTAGGCATTCCGGCCCAGTACTCTCTTCCCCTCCTGCAACCCCAAAGAAGTCAAAGAACTTGGCTGCAGAAGTGTTCCCTTTTGGCAAATCTCTGGAGTGTCTACAGTGGCTGGCAGAGGCCATGGGGAAAACTGGCACTGCCAGGGCTGGCTTGCGCCCAGAAACAGAGCAGGAAGAGGTGGAGCCTACTGTTAGCCCCAGGGCATGCTGGGATGAAAGGGAGCTAGGGTACCCCAAGGGATACCCTGAAACTCATACCCAGGTCAACCTGCCCACACATCGAGATCAACATTGGAGCCTCCCTGCCCCTGCCATTTACCTGCCACCTAGGTTACGCATTGCTTGCGGAGCACTGACTTCCATTTTCACAAACGCTTCCTAACTGCTTGCATGGAATTCTTATTCACCACAGGTGATTAGGCTGCTTAGGAGTTTGGCCAAAGTCAGGGGTCAGCAAACATTTTCAGCAGGGGGCCAGTCTACTGTTCCTCGGACCTTGTGGGGGGCCAGACTATATTTTGGAAAAAGGAAAAGAAATGAACCAATTCCTATGCCCCACAAATAACTCAGAGATACATTTTAAATAAAAGGACACATTCTATTCATGTAAAAACACGCTGATTCCCGGACCGTCCACAGGCCGGATTTAGAAGGCGGATGGGCCAGATCCGGCCCCTGGGCCTTAGTTTGCCTACCCATGGTCAAACTGGTTGGTGACGCAAGCTCTGTCAACCCTCTTCCCGAAAGGGTGGGGAAATGAACATCCCCCCGAAGGGGACCAGGGCAGAGCAAGAGACACACAAAGCAGACAACTGAACGAGGATGGGGGCAACGTACGGAAAAGAAGGCAAGGATTTCCGGTCTTCGCCTGGACATCTCGTCGATATCGGTCAGCACCTCCAGGATATCTGGGAAGTGGGGCGAAACAAAGAGACTGGGGTGAGCAATCTGGTGTCCCTACCCCTAAGAAGAGGGGGAGGAAGGAGCTGACAGCCTCTCAAGGGAACACGATCTGCTTTATAACAGCTCTTCATAATCAAACTTATCCCTTATACACAAAGTCGACTGCTGCGGTCTGTGGGACAGTCTCTTCTGCAAGTTCCAAACATCTCAGAAACTCTCTCTGCAGTAAATCGGAGCAGGGCTTTTAGTGTTGTGGCCCCTGTTCTGTGGAACAGCATCGCTATCAATATACCACAGGCGCCCCCTATCTGCACTTTCTGGAACAGCCGAAGACATTTTAGTTCCAACAGGCTTGCTTGGCTGAATAAATGGGGCTCTACTGCGAGTTTTAGTCGTGTTTTAAATATATTTAAATATATTTCCTGGTTTTTTTGTGTTTAACTGTTTTTAATTATTTTATGTGTAAATCGCCTTGAGACGGCAGTTTAAAGGTAAAGGTAAAGGAACCCCTGACCATTAGGTCCAGTTGTGGCCGACTCTGGGGTTACGGCGCTCATCTCGCTTTATTGGCCAAGGGAGCCGGCGTACAGCTTCCGGGTCATGTGGCCAGCATGACTAAGCTGCTCCTGGCGAACCAGAGCAGCGCACGGAAACACCATTTACCTTCCCGCCAGAGCGGTACCTATTTATCTACTTGCACTGGTGTGCTTTCGAACTGCTAGGTTGGCAGCAGCAGGAACTGAGCAACAGGAGCTCACCCCGTCGCGGGGATTTGAACCGCCAACCTTCTGATCGGCAACCCCTAGGCTCTGTGGTTTAATCCACATTTTAGGAGGCGATTGATAAATTAATTGAAATTGTAACAACAACAACAACAACAAGCACATAGCTCTTCCAAGCACTCCAGGCACACCGTTTTGTTGTAATTCTTGCAACAATTTTCCAAGTCAGTTCAGTATCATTATCCGCCCCCCCCCAATAGTACAGATGGGAGACAGATGCTGAGAAACACGAAACAGTGGCAAGGATTTAGCTAGTAGTTTACTGGTTCATAGGCTATTACCCCAAGAGTTGGGATGTAATGTAGTAGCATTAGACCGATTCACAGGTCGCCTGCGGCTTCTGTAGGGAACTGCTTCCCCATTGAGGGGGACCCCATAGCAAGAAGCGCCACGTGAATGTCCTAAGGGAGCCTGTGGGCCCTGCCCTGCCTCTCTCCACCTGGCTTGGGGAGGGCCTGACAGGCTCCATAAAGGACTGCTGTTGCTCTACAGAGGCGGCTCCTTTTAAAAATTGTTTATATTTTTTATCTACGTCATTTTAAATTGTTATTGATATTAATGTTGTATTTTTAGTTTTAGATTTTATGACAATAGAAACAGTATCATGAGAACGACTGGAAGTTTTATGCAGAAATTTGTATTTGATGGATGTGATTTTGTATACATTTTTGGTTCTTTTTCTTTCCTTTTTTGTCTTTTCAAAGTTTTTCTGTTATGTCTTCATGTTTTCTTTTTTTGTATTTAACTCCTCTATATTTACCATCATTGTACGTTTGTATTTTAAACCAACAAAGATTTACCATGGGGAAAAAAGGAAATTGTTTTCCATTTGGCTGTGTACCTTTTGCTGTGTTTTATTTATTGTTTATGACTTTTGTTATGTTGGCAATTATGGAAATCTTGTCACGTTATGAGCCGCCTTGAGCATTGTTTTAACTATGGAAAGGCGGCATACAAATAAAATGATGATGATGAAGAAGAATGCCCCCTGCCACTGAACATTGCCCCCCACTTCTGCAACGTTTGGGTACCAGCACTGCCCAAGCGCTGGATCAGCGTTTTCAAAATGCGCTATCGTTTTCAGAAGCATGTTCACCATGAGGAATACCCTGTCTGAAACCCTGGGCAGAGCTGCTGCCCAGTCAGTGCAGACCATATTGGCCTTGACTTACCCTCCACAGCCTGACCTCTGGAGAGTCGCTTCATGTACGGGGCCATTTCGGCTGGAGTGAGAGGAGTGAAGAGAGAGACACTGACAAGGGGCAAGGAACTTGCTCCAGGGACTTCATCTGACGATGCACAGAAGAGAGAGGGAGAGGGTTTTGTTAGTGCTCTGTTAGCTGCACAGATCTCAGAGTCCAGAAGTAGTAGTAGTAGTAGTAATAATAATAATAATAATAATAATTTATTTATACCCCACCCATCTGGTTGGGTTGTCCCAGCCACTCTGGGAGGCTTCCAACACACATAAAAATAATAATAAAATAACACTAATAAAATAACACTAATAATAACAACCAGATCCTAAATAAAAAGTCACCATAAGTTTAAAATAAGCAACTTATATCAAATAAAGCAATATATGTATTCAATAATCCATTAGAATCCAACAGTAAACAGAAAAAGTAAACATCAGCAAATAATAATTTAGCAGTTTACACTTATCAATTACAATAATTACTGTAATTTATAATCAATAAAACAACTGCAAATCACAATGCATAAAATCCAGAAAATGTACAAAACCATGTAAAAAGATCAAACTGAGAAACAAGGACACACAACTTATAAAATTATTTTTAAAAACTACTCCTGGGACTTGCGTATTGTCTACAACTGGATTGTTTTTATGATTGCATGTTTTGTAATGATGTTTTAAACGTTGTAAAGGTAAAGGTAAAGGGACCCCTGACCATTAGGTCCAGTCGTGACCGACTCTGGGGTTGCGGCGCTCATCTCACTTTATTGGCCGAGGGAACCGGCGTACAGCTTCCGGGTCATGTGGCCAGCATGACTAAGCCGCTTCTGGCGAACCAGAGCAGCGCACGGAAACGCCGTTTACCTTCCCGCCGGAGTGCTACCTATTTATCTACTTGCACTTTGACGTGCTTTCGAACTGCTAGGTGGGCAGGAGCTGCGACTGAGCAACAGGAGCTCACCCCGTCGCGGGGATCTGAACCGCCGACCTTCTGATTGGCAAGCCCTAGGCTCAGTGGTTTAACCCACAGCGCCACCCGCGTCCCTTTAAACGTTGTAAGCTACCTCAAATCCCAGCTTGGGAGAAGGGCGAGATATAAATACATTAAATAAGTTTAAACACACAAACGTGAGAGGTGAAACTCAAATGGAAAACCCAAGACTCACCGTCCTTTTCCTCGTCAGCCCCTCGGTCCGCGGCGCCGTTCTTGCTGGGCAGGCTCAGGCCGGCCAGGAGAGACTTCAGCATCGCCAGGTCACTGTTGTCCGACGAGAGGTCACTGCGGGGAAGGAGAGGAACGGCCGCGGGTGTGTTCACATCGCTTTTGGGCTACCCCATCTCCTTCCTCTGAGCTCCCAACCGCCCCACATCCTGGACACACCCAGAGCAAGAGACTTACTGAAGGGGGTCCGAATGCTTCTGCAGGAAGGCGACAGCTGCCTGGGCGTTGGAAGTTATGTACTTGTGGATGAACTGCACAAACTTCGAAATGAAGGCGGCCAAATGGCGCGAAGACTTCCGGTAGCTCTGAAGCAAAGCAAAGGCGACTGGGGGATGAGATTTTTTTTCCCTTTTCTT
The DNA here is from genome assembly GCA_034642415.1 of Podarcis siculus. NCBI lineage: Eukaryota > Metazoa > Chordata > Lepidosauria > Squamata > Lacertidae > Podarcis > Podarcis siculus. Next base: position 12,360,578 of record JAXCMG010000036.1, read on the forward strand.
TTTTTTATTGACTTAAGAAAATTATACAGACAACAAAACGAAGAAGCCTAAATTAACATTGCCTTCTACCGATAAGAAATAATAATAACTATTACAATAATGAAAATACTAAAAAAACACTTACTCCCCCTTTTGAACTTCTATTCTGGTTACAATATATTACTATTCTATAAGAATCTATTATATCCTTTGCTGTCCCATATATTATTTTATTTCCCAAATTCAACCTAACCCTTCCCCTCCTCCCCACTGCTTCCCTTCACCTGTGTGAGATCTTCCCATCATAGTATTTTTTTCTAGTTGCTTTAACAAAATAGAATAACATGAAAACTGTTAAATTATAATTACTTCTTTTGTCCTTTCACGCTTAACAATTGCCTATTAAGAGTTCTGCTTTAACACCATATTTCTTCACGTATGCATTCCCATTCTGTATAGAATTTTTGACTGGAGCAGACCCTGACTGATGCAGTCATTTTTGCCATCTCAGCAAACTCACAAATCTTAACTTGCCATTCTATCATTTGTGGTACTTTTCCTGTTTTCCAATATTTTGCCATAAGTATGGGGAGGAGATTTTGGAAGCAGCCTGGAGGCTCGTCCTTCTCCCGTAACCCAGGGTGTTCTAAGGGCTGGTTCACACAGGCGGAGTCGATGGGAAGAAGAACCTTGACTTCTGCTATCAAGCCAGGGAACCCAGGGCCACCGCGAGGTGGCCTCCCAGGAAGAACATTAAGACAATGGGGAGACCAGCCTAGCCCCATCCTGGCCATTCCAACTTTTGGTTGCCCCAGGGAGTCTGGCCTCATTCGCTTGCTGAAGGAATGAGAGCCACCCATTGCCATTCAAGCAACACCACCAGCAAAGGAACGTCACATTGGCCTTAGCTGGATATAAATGCTCTCCAAGATCTCACTTTGAAGAACTCGGCGAACGAGCTTGTTTTCTTCTGCTCCAGTTACAAGAAAGGAGAGTCCAACATCAGCAAGAAACATTCAACAGTGAAATGGGATCTCCCTCCCTGAAGGTTTGACTGTTATTTTTCAAAATCATTTTTATTTGATTTTACAAATGTAAATTAGATACAATACCAAATACATATCCATCAAACAGGCACAGGCAAACTCTGCCCTCCAGATGTTTTGGGACTACAACTCCCATCATCCCTAGCTAACAGGTTTCCCCAGCCACTCTGGGCGGCTTCCAACAAATATAAAAGCATAACAAAACATCAGATATTAAAAACTTCCCTAAACAGGGCTGCCTTCAGATGTCTTCTAAAAGTCAGATAGTTGTTTATTTTCTTGACATCTGATGGGAGGGCGTTCCACAGGGCAGGTGCCACTACTGAGAAGGCCATTATTATTATCATTATTATCACAGTGGACGCTCGGGTTGTGAACGTGATCCGTGTGGGATACACGTTCGCAACCCGCAGCATTCGCAACCCACGTCTGCGCACTTGCGGGTTGCAATTCGGCACTTCTGCGCATGTGCAAAGCGTGATTTAGTACTTCTGCGCACGCACGACTCCCGAAACCCAGAAGTAACCCATTCCGGTACTTCCAGGTTTCAGCAGTCCTCAACCCGAAAAAACGCAACATGAAGTGAATGCAACATGAAGTATGACTATATTAGGAAGGGCCTGGGTGGAATCTCAAGGGCCAGTTAGAAAGGCCCGAGGTTCCCCAAACCCCTGAAACAAAGAAATAACAGCAGAAAGCAAAGCTGACCTTGCAAGCCTAAAGCTTGCTCACGCCAGGAGCTGTGTGTTCACAGTACATGGCTGCATCCCCCCCAACAAGGCCACAAGATTGCAGGGCACCCAGCTTCTTGGCAACCCCTCTCCTGCCCCTGCCAGAGTGTGGCTCCCCTCTATGCCCGAAAAGCCTCTCCTACCAGAAGCAAGCGGATGAAGGAGAGGAGGCAGTCCCACAGCGCCTCCTGGTGTTCGCTCTGAAAGACCTGCGGCTGCAGGAGCTCCAGGATGCCCAAGACGTGGAGGAAGAAGGTGAGGTGGTTCTGCTGGCGGAACTCCTGGAAGTTGAGGTGGACCCGTCCGTGCAGCAAGGCCGCGATCATCGGCAGGTGCCTGGGGACAGAGGGAGGAGAGAGGCCGCCTTAGGACGTATATGCAGCAGGCAGCAAGAACTTACTCTTTGATCCCTCTTCCTGAAGGAGTTTTGGATTTGGGCTTCCCATCCTTTAGCCTGTTGTTAGCATCTGCCTGTCTCAAGAGACAATGGAGTACACCTTCGCAGGTGAAATCAAACTGCTGCGTTTGCAGCACCAAAGTTGAAGTGAAGGAGATGAGGCAGGAGTTGATAATGCAGGTGAGCTGAGCACAGGTGAGATGCAAGCAAGCTGCTGGCCAGCTCTGTGAGGCTCCTTTTATTGACACAATATGCAAACCCAGGCAGATACATTTTGGGCTGTGACCTTTAAACATCTTCCAGTCCCGAGATCGTGGGGTAGTACAAAGCTACTTTGGCACCTGTTTCCACCGTGTCATTTTCCCCTTGCACAATGTATGACGAAGGAGACAAAGGTCTCAAAGGTCACAGACAGGACACTGCAGACTACTGAGACCGCAAAAGGTTAGACAGAGGGCAAGATGTTCAGACAGCTGTGGCCTTATCTGTGGGGGGGAGTGTGCCCTGCACCCCAAGGTCACGCGTGCAGGCAGCTGCAGATGCCCGTGGGCAGGGAGTGTGCTCCGCACCTAGCGATCATTCCTACAAAAGTGAGCCCCCTTGGGGGCAAGCCTGGGCAATGTCTAAGGGGGTCCTGGGCTGCCCGGATAACAAGATCCCCCTCTTGGCCTCGCTGATGGGGTCCAAAGGAAAGCAGAGCAAGACATTTGGCACCAGCTGGGCTGCGGAAGTTGCCGGAAGGAGGCTTACAAGGCGCCCCTCAACCGCCTTAGGGACTCACTCCAGATTTGTGCAGGGTTTACTCCTTAGCACTGTCTTCCCACAAGCAAGTGGAGGTTTAGGGTCAGAGTTTCCCCACTCCTAGATGGGCTCCCTTCCCAGGCGGACGAGCCCCATTTGCCTCTCACTTCCCTCCTCAGCGCTTGCAGAAACCGCCTTCTTGACCCACTCTTGGTCTCGCCCGCTCTCGTTTATATGGCTGGAGCGCACTCCCTACAAGGCAGGTGCTCTGCTGCTGTGCTGCAGCCTATAAACAAAGGAAGTTTCCAGTCCTCACCGTTCAGACTAAAGGGCTGATCTAAATAGGAATCTGCCTTAGACCTCGAGTCAAACCTTTAGCATGCCTAACTCTGTGATGTCCGCTGGATTGGCAGCAGCTCTCCAGGATTTCAGATGGTGATCTTAATTCCACCCCTGCCTGCAGGTGCCGAGGACTGAATCAGGGACCTTCTTGCATGCAAAGAGGTGTTCTGCCAAAGAGCTACACTGCTTCCCCCTAAGGGCTTTGCTGTCCATGTTATTGTTAGTTTTGAAGGATGATTGTGGTTTGGAGTGGAGAAAGTTCACATTTTGGCACCTGGGGGGCGTATAATCAGGGCTGCGCCTCTAACTCACGGACCAGCAGAACAGATGTGTGGGGAAGAAGCCTCCCTGGGTGTCAGCACATGCCCGCCAGAGGGACATGGTGGCTTGTAGAGCTGACATCCAGGGAAGAAGCCTTCCTGGGTGTCAGCACATGCCAGCTGGAGGGACATGTTGGCTTGCAGAGCTGATGCAGGGAAGAAGCCTCCCTGGGTGTCAGCGCACGCCGGCCGGAGGGACATGGTGTCTTGCAGAGCTGACATGCGGGGAAGAAGCCTTCTTGCGTGTCAGCGCATGCCGGCCGGAGGGACATGGTGGCTTGCAGAGCTGACATGCAGGGAAGAAGCCTCCCTGGGTGTCAGCACACGCTGGCTGGAGGGACATGGTGTCTTGCAGAGCTGACACACAGGGAGGCCTCTTTGGGCTCATGGGACCCCTTTGGGCTCTGGGATGGGTCTCCTCTTTGAGCCACTAGGGCACTCCAGGCTGCTCCCCGTTATACATGATTTTGCGTATGTGTGCAGGGGCCCGGAACAGAACCCCCGTGAAAATGGAGAGTCGCCTACCCTACTAGTACAAAGGTCCTGCTGAGTGCCTGTACCTTTTTCTTCCCTAGAAAAAAAAGCGCTGGGTATAAAGATAATGTAAAAGTCCCTGAAGCAGCGCAGGCTGAGCAGAACCTGAGGAGGAGGATGGGGTGGGCCACGGCCAGCTTCCGACACGCCATGTTGGCATCCCACAGGCGGCTCCCGCTCGTCTTGGAATCGCTGGAGTCGGCAAGGAGGGTGATGAAGCGGTGGACCAGGGCGTCAAGCTGCAGGGAGAGAGAGAGAAGAGCGAAAACATCAGCCAGGCACTCAAACACTTCCTAAAATAGACTGAATCTACCTTTTCCAACCTCACAACTTGCAAAGAGACTTCCAGTCTCCCCAAGAGGAGGTGGTCAGTGGCAGGTTTCCAGATCGTTTCCTTAGGGTTGATGATGGAACACAAGGGACAAAAGGTTTGAGACCGCAACCCATTTTCAAAGACTCCCTCAATTCACATTGGACTGGGTGAAAGTTACTGGGTGCTTTTTATTTTATTTGGTGGGGGGGAGGGACAATCAGAGCACAGGTCACATTTGGAAGGTCAAGCGTTTGACACCCTTTTGGAGGGGGTGGAGATGGTGGTCACCACCCAGCGGGCAGGCAAATGAATCACTTAGTGGAATTCACAACTAGGATTTCTCAAACTCGTTGCCAGAGGGAAGCTTTCCTGAGCTTGTGAACTGTGTAGCTGGCTTGTGCCTGTGCTGGAATGGCCCGAGGAAAATGGAGGGTCCAGGCTTTTTCTCAACACTTTTCCTCTCCCCCCCCCCCCCCGCCCTTACTTTGCAGGTGCTGCTGTCAGTGGCCCCTTCGGTGGAAAGCAGGGTCCCGGGGACTGGCACCAGGAGCTCAGGCAGCTGAAGATAGATTTGCAGGAGGAGATCCTGGCAATGTTTTCCCATTGAGCTGAAAAAACAGAAAAAAGAGACATGAGATTACTGAGCCATCCAGGAAGGCTTTCCAAGTCTACCAAATGTATCTGCTTCACATCCCCAGCTTTGCCTTCACTGGGCAATGCCAACCCAACAGCTTCACCGGAATAAGCTGTTTTAAAATGCAAGCCGCTAGTCCTCAGGGGTACCAGATAAATCCCTGCAAACACGTGGAGAGTAAAGAAATGGAAACGAACAGTGCATGTTTCTCCCAGAGGGACTTTTTGAGGTTGCCAAGGATTTATGAGCATTTTTCTCCAATCCTGAGCTCCCTAAGGTCCCGGGGGAGGGGTATAACAATTAAAGCACAACATAAAACAACTTTAGATCAGAGAAATAAGGAGGGTCCTTAAAAATATATACTTCAAAAAAGTGTGTCTTCAGCATTTGCCAAAAGCTGTCCCATACAATTAGATCTTATGCAGGGGGTTCAGTTCCAAGGGTTCCATGTAGACACAGAAATGTGTATACTCAAGCATCCCTAGTTTCCCAGAGCCGGGAAACCCAGCACAAAAATAGCTTTTGAGCTCTCTGCATGGCTTAGTGGGCAAGGCCCGCTCAGTGCAATGGTCTGGGATACCCTTGTGAGATCTCACAGGGCTGTCCAAGTTCCTTTGAGATCTTGCAGGACCATCTCCAGGCTTCCAGAGCCAGTGTGGCAAGAGGGCCTCGCCTGGCAAGCAATGTAATAATAATAATAATACAGTGGTACCCCGCAAGACGAACGCCT
>JAXCMG010000036.1:12366744-12383330 GCA_034642415.1 Podarcis siculus
AATAATAATAATAATAATTTATTATTTGTACCCCACCCATCTAGGGCTGGGTTTCCCCAGCCACTGTGGGCGGCTTCCAACAAAGATTAAAAATACATTAAAATGTCACACATTAAAAACTTCCCTGAACAGGGCTGCCTTCAGATGGCTTCTAAATGTCAGGTAGCTGTTTATCTCTTTGACATCTGGTGGGAGGGCATTCCACAGGGCGGGTGCCACTACCGAGAAGGCCCTCTGCCTGGTTCCCTGTAGCTTTGCTTCTCGCAGTGAGGGAACCACCAGAAGGCCCTTGGAGCTGGACCTCAGTGTCCGGGCAGAATGATGGGGGTGGAGACGCTCCTTCAGGTATACTGGGCCAAGGCTATTTAGGGCTTTAAAGGTCAACACCAACACTTTGAATTGTGCTCGGAAACGTACTGGGAGCCAATGTAGAGAGTTCAAAAGCTCTTTTTGTGCTGGGAAAACCTCTTGTGTGTTTAATTTGTGCAATTTCAGCCGCTTTAAATGTGTGCAAGATGCACCCCTTTGTGGATCTCTGCCTTGTCGTGGCGAAGGGGCTTGAATAACTCCAAGAAGCTGTGAGCTATGCTGTGCAGGGCCACCCAAGATGGACAGGTCATAGCCAAGAGTATAGACTAAATGTGATCCACCTGGAGAAGGAACTGGTAATCCACTCCAGTATTTTGCCAAGAAAACTCCATGGACATAAAAAAGGAGAAGCTTTGAGAAGAAAGTGAGAGTTTCCAAGGCATGATCCGGTTCATGGGATCACGGAGAGTCAAACACAACTAAGACGACTAAACAACAACAACAAAGATGCACCCGTCCTGCATGGCGAAGTGTGCCTTTTCCCAAAGCCAAGCGAGGCCTCACCTGCTCCCCCACTGCTGGATGCAGGCTGTCAAGTACTCAACGACTTTCTTGATGCTTTCGACATCTCCGTGGCAGCAGCTGAGCAGGAGCGGCAGGCGGGACTGGGTGACGGAGCAGGAGGCCTCTCCAGAGCGCTGGCTCCTGGTTTTCGATTCAGCCAGGATCAGCTCCACCAGGCTGATCAGCTCAGGGGCCTCGAGACGCAGAACAAACTCCTCCCGCCGTTTCTGCAATGCAATTTGGAGACGGATGGGAACAAAGGCAATCCAGGACTTTGAATTCCCAACACAAATAGGTATCTCAGCAGAGCCACAGCCATCGGTTGGGGGTTGCTCCTGATTTGGGTTTCCTGCAACTAGCGGGCTGGGGAGGTGGTCTAAAGTAAAAAGGTAAAGGACCCCTGGACGGTTAAGTCCAGTCAAAGGCGGCTATGGGGTTGCGGCGCTCATCGTTTTCAGGTCAAGGGAGCCGGCGTTTGTCCACAGACAGCTTTCAGGTCATGTGGCCAGCAGGACTAAACCGCTTCTGGCACAATGGGACACCGTGACGAAAGCCAGCGTGCATGGAAATGCCGTTTACCTTCCCGCCGGAGTGGTACCTATTTATCTACTTGCACTTTGGCGTGCTTTTGAACTGCTAGGTTGGCAGAAGCTGGGACAGAGCAACAGGAGCTCACCCTGTCACGGGGGTTCGAACTGCCAACCTTCTGACTGGAAAGCCCAAGAGGCTCAGTGGTTTAGACCACAGCGCCACCTGCATCCCTGTGGAGGTGGTCTGCAATGGGGGTAGCCAACGTGGAGTCATAGACTCCAGCAGCATCAACCCGACCATTAGACAGGCTGGTTGGCAGTTGCAGCCCAACATCTATGATCTGTAAGAGCTGTTTGACAGTGGAACAACAGTGGAATCATATATAATTTGAAAGTCGGAAAGGAGTCCAAGGGTCCTCTAGTCCAACCCCCTGCAATGCAGGAATATCAACTAAAGCATCCATGACAGATGGCCGTCCAACCTCTGCTTAGAAACTTCCAAGGAAGGAGAGTCCACAACCTTCTGAGAGTCCATTCCACTGTCAAACAGCTCCTACTGTCCTGGTGTTTAGCCGGAATCTTGTTTGTTGGAACTGGAAGCCAATGGTCCGAGTCCTACCCTCCAGAGCAGGAAGAAAAAAGGTTTGCTGCTGCTGAACTAAGCCACCTTCAGGAGCTCATCTGTGGGCTCACATTTGCGGTCAGGCAAGGACCCTGGGTTTTAGTCGCAGGGCTCTTTGGATCCATTTGTGCAGGATCATTGAGAATGGCCTTTTGGGCCAGCAAGCCTTCCTTCTTTCTTATGCCCCAACTGCCCAACAACAAGTTGACTTGAAAAGTGCACCCCCTTCACGCCAGGGATGGGGAACGTGGCACCCTCCGGATCTCGGTGGACTTCAGCTCTGATGATCCCTGACCACCAACCACACTGCCCAGGGCAGATTGGAGCTGGAGTCCAACCATGCCTGGAGGAAGGCCACCTTCTCCTTGCTGAGCTGCGCAGTAGAGAAAGCAGTTCATTACCTGAGGTATCCTCTGATCCCGTCCTTGCCAAATGCGAGGGATGTGAATGCAGGCCCAGAGGAAATCCAAGGATGCAGTTGGGTCAAATCTAAGTGGAGACATAAACGAAGGTGTGATAAATCAAAAGGAAGGAGAAATGGCACACAACTAACTTGGGAAACCAGGGAGCAGAACATGGGATCCACTCCCATCACTCTGCATTGTCTGTCTCCATCTGACAACCATCAACTGCTCTCCCCCAAACCTGATACACAGTCTTTCACACACACATACTCTGGCAGATTAAAACTGGGTTGGGGGGGGGGAAGGTTCTTCCATCTGAAATATGTTTCCTCCCAACTGTATGCCCAGCCTCTCTCCCCAGGGCATAAGGAATCATGGCTGCAAGGTGGCTGCAGGAACCACCAGCCCGTTTCAATGCCCAGGTGGGAAAGAGGTTGTGTGCATGGCATGAAGCAAGACCTGCAGGTCACTGGAAAGCAGATGCCAGGAGCAGCTCACACGGCTTTAGTGAAGTTAACTCTTTATTCAAAGAAACAAGACAACCCCAGGAGGGCTAGACCTAGTGAGCACCTCAACTCTTCCTGGTAGAACTTGCTTCTAAGAGGCAGCTGCAAGGACTGAAGGTTCCTGCCTTCCCACCGTTGGCTAAGCCTCCTCTTCCCCAGGGTCCTTCCCAAGCAATATGAGACTCCTTCATCTTGTCTGCCTTTGCTCCACCCTCTTCATACCTCTGTGGGTTCTGGGAGACCAGGGGAAGGGAAGCTTCTGCCTCTGATTCTGGACTGCTCTCTGACACAGCCTCTTTCTGCTCACTAAGGCCTGTCGCCTCTTCAGCTTCCGAGACCTCCTCCTCCCAGTCTGCTCCCTCCTCCTCAGTGTCCCACCACCACTCCCCTGGCTCTGAGCCTTCTTCCCCTGAGAGTTCCCCAGTTGGTGCCTTCCACCATTCCTCTGCATCTAGCCAGTCCATGATGGCTGGGAACGAGCCCTCTCCCAGCAAAAGCAGGGCAAGAATCCAGCTAAAGCAAAAATCTCCTACACTGAACTGACTCCTGCTTTTGCGAGGAGGGGGGGATATCCACCTCCTCGCTGTGTCCCCATCATGACAGCAGACTCCCCTGCAAGCATCTCTGGCATTGCACATGAGGCCATGCGAGTCAGTGGTTGTTTGCACACCTGATAAACACTTTTATCTATACAGTGGTGCCTCTGGTTGCAAACGGGATCCGTTCCGGAGACCCATTCGCAACATAAAAAGAGCGCAACCTGAAGTGCCGTATCTGTGCAGGTGCGCAGTGCGTTTTGGCGCTTGTGCGCATGTGCGAAGTGCGATTTAGCACTTCTGCACATGCGCAATCAGTGAAACCTGGAAGTAACCCTTTCCGGTACTTCCGAGTTTGCTGCGGGACGTAACCTGAAAGAACGCAACCTGAAGCAAACGTAACATGAGGTATGACTGTACAGTGGTACCTCGGGTTACAAACGCTTCAGGCTACAGACTCTGCTAACCCAGAAATAGTGCTTCAGGTTAAGAACTTTGCTTCAGGATGAGAACAGAAATTGTCCTCCGGTGGTGTGGCAGTAGCAGGAGGCCGCATTAGCTAAAGTGGTGCTTCAGGTTAAGAACAGTTTCAGGTTAAGAACAGACCTCCGGAACGAATTAAGTACTTAACCCGAGGTAGCACTGTATTGTCGCTTTATGCTTCGATGATGTACGTTGCCATGTCGTTTTATGATGCAGCGATACAGATACACTTTTTACCAATTAGCGAAGCCACCCAAAGAGGCTCTGGGTTGACCCACCTGTGCTCTCGGCTTTTGCCAAGCAGGATCTTGATGCAGCGGTGCAGCGTGGTCCAGCTGGACTGGTGAGTCAGGAGAGCCAAAAGGTAGGGGCGGAAAGAGGGTGGCTCTGATTCGGAAGAGCCATTATCCTGAAAGGAAAAGGGGAAAGGTAACTATGGAGGGATATGAAGCCGGGATCTTCTGCTTGCAAGTCAGCTGCTTGGCTACTGAGCTACAAGGGAGTACTTGGGGCAAAGAGACGAAGACGAGGCAAAGCCACGGAGGGCGATGAAGGCAAAGGCAAGAAGTTTGCGCAGCTGTCAGGCTTTGGGGAATTGGATCCCTCCCCTGGTGGCAGTAAATAAGCAGATCAAACGGAAGGAGCATTCTTACCAGTTAGTTTCTTTAATAATCACAGCGAGAGACAAAGGAATGCATATCTCTCTAGAAATGGCGTTGCTCCCAGCAAAGGTTTACCCCCTTAGTCCCCATTACACCACTCCTACGTCAGGTAATCTGAGCTTTGCGCTTTCTGTTCTATCACTCTCAGAGCCTGCCTAGTCTTAGGTGAAGTGGGGGTCAGGAATGCTTTCCAAGGGGACTGAATCTGCCGTCTGTCTCTCTCCTGTTGTTTCCTCTTCTAGCTGTTCCTCACCCAGTATTTCCCAGTGTGGCATTTGACCTCCTAGGTATGTGACATCATTCTGGGTTCATAAGGAAAGGGTTAACTACTTGTAAAATGACTAACCAATGGGAACCCAAGGGGCGGAGTTAATTGTGTATAAGGTTTAAGCACAGAGGGGTTTTTTAGAGTTAGAGTTAGGGTGGTTGAGAAGACAGTCTGGAATTAGAAGAGACAGAGAAGATAAGTCTGTGGGTTGGGCTAGTCTGAGAGAATGAGAGAATTTGTTAAGAGGAGTCAGTCAAACAGTTGAGATAATCAGTCAGAAGGTAGCAGGAAGGTATAGGCCGGTAAAGAAACTAAAGTTTCTTTAGTAAAGATACTGACAGGAATATTATCTGAGAAACCATAAACTTGTTAATGTTTATAAAATAAACTTGTTTATTTGGTTCAATTTTAACAACTGCCTGGACTCAGTATTTTACCTGAGAGTAACGGGTTGGTGGCAGCGGGGAAGCGAGCACAGTGGTGGCACAGGGATCAATAGAACATCCGGGGACCCTGTGTGATCGCCACACCCAGCTTTTCCCCTCTGGACTATGCCCCTCTGCAAACCGCTTTTCTAAATCTATACTGCCCTCCTGCCCTTGGAAAGGTTCAGGGGAATGGGGCAGTGGCCCCCACCATTCCTCCTCAGTCCAGCCCCTGACAGCAGCTCTGGACATGGGAAGGAAGCCCCCACTAGGATCTCTTCAGCAATTTCAGCTCTTGGGACCTGGAGATGCCACCTGACATCACAGGTACACCAGGCTTGATGGCTCCTCACCTTATTCCAGGAGAAGAGCAGCCTTTGCTGGAGATCTGGGCAGTTGCTGATCACTTCAGGGTCCAGTATCTCCAGCCAGTCGATGAACAGGCCAGAGGAAGGCCCCAGCTGGCAGGTTTCGGCACTGGCGGGCGAAAAGGAGGAAGGAGGCATTGAAAAATACCGACAGGAAAGGCAGCCGGGCGAGCCTGTCAAGGACTTAAAGAGGGCAGAGGGCAAACCTGCCCAGCCAGCAGCTCACCTGCAATTCTCAGTTTCTTTCTTCACGGGGGTCTCTTCTTTGTCCTGGAGCAGCAGCGAGCTCACCACGGAAATGGGTCCCGTGGCAGGGAAGCAGGATGGCATCTCCATGGTAACCGAGAAGAGGGAAGCCAGCAGCTCCTCCAGGTACGGCGAGTGTGTTTCTGTCAGGCCTCGAAGGACTGGCAGAATGGAGGGAAAGGACAGAAGCCAGTTAAGAAACTGAGCAGAAGCCAAGAAAAACAAAGAATTTATTTATGTATGCTACAACAGCGGCGAGAGTCTTGATAGCACAAGGATGGAAGAATGAGGAAATCCCAACGAAAGAACAGTGGCAAGAAAAATTGATGAGTTATGCAGAACTGGCTAAATTGACATACAATCTGCGGGACAAGGACAACTGTGACTTTAAGGAAGAAGGGGAACTTTTAACAAATTATCTAAAAAGTCAACAAAATGAACTGGACTCCTTGGCAGGTTTTGAATAAACATACACAAATTTATTGGTTGATAGATAGACAATGCAAGGATATGTATAATTTTATAACATTCAGAGAATAATATGTGCAGAGAAATCAGAGAGAGGAGCTGGTGGGTGGGGGAGGGAGGGATGGAAGGGGGAGCAGGGAAAGGGAGGGGGAAATAATGTATGTGATTATATGATTTGATAATTTGTTATGTTGAAATTGCTTAATAAAAATATTTTTTTAAGAAAGAAACTGAATGGAAGCATGGGCAGAGAGAAAGGTGGTGGTGTCTCCCAGGACTTTGATTAAAACCTTTGCACTAAATGCCCTTCAGAGCAGAGGCTGGGAACCTGAGGACCTCTCCAGACTCTGCCGGACTACAGCTCCCATCATCCCTTGCCGACTGGGGGCTGCTGGGAGTCTGAGTCCAGCAGCATCTAGAGCGTGACCTGGAGAAGAAGAGCAGGAGAGCAGTTGGCGCTGCTTCATCCGTGATCGGAGGAAGGAGGAAGGGAGACGGGTCTTACCTTTGCTGACCAGCTCAGGCTCCACATTATACTTCTCCCCAGACTTCAAGGTAGTGATGATGGCACAGACAGTCGGGCCGATGACGTCGGCGTCCCGGCGGAAAGCCAGAGCCTCGGCGAGGTGCAGGAATCCACCGCGGACTGCCAGGGAGAAGAGAGGAAATAAAGGATGGCTCAGGAGCCAGGCTCAGTGGTTGCGCAGGCACTTTGACTACAGACAGGCCCGAGTTCGATTCCTACCACCTTGTGTTACAAGGTCACAGCTGATGGGAAAGGCCTCTGCCTGATAAACTTGGAGAGCTGGCGCAAGTTGCAGGAACCAGTTCTGAGTTATGTGTGGGGTCTCCTATGCCCATGAAATGGAAGCTGTGGTTAGCGCAGGACGCTGCAGCACGATTGCTAGCAGCAGGGAGACCAGGGTGGATAAAAATCAATGATTTAAAAATTAAAATAAAATTTTAAAAATCAGATTTTTAAAATTTAAATTGGATTTTTAAAATTTAAATCAGATTTTTAAAAACATTTAAATTGGATTTGTAAAATAAAATACTTTTGGAGGAAAAATATTTCTAAAGATAGTTTGCTATTTAAGTTACATTATTGTCCTAAGTTTATAAGGATTTGTTTCAAGTTTTTCATGTGTGCTAAAACTCAGGTTTTTGTTTTAAAAAATTGTTTAACCACACCAGTTAACAAACATGGATACATATGCTAGGATGTTATTGCTTTAGTTAAATAAATTGTTTAAATTGTTGTTGAGGAAATGATAATTTTTCTCCTTCCAATAAAGTACCGCGGAAAAGTTGTGCAAATATAAACAGTAAACCTATTACACCTCACCATGATTTCATAATTGTCTGTCAATGTATTTCTAATAGTATAACCAAATCAGTAATTTTTGATATAACTGTAAAAACTACTCCGAAATGTTATTATTCCAAACAGGAAACCTTCATCTGGTTGTAAATATTAAGATTATACCAGCAAGAATGAGTTTTTCTGTAAAAAAGAGAGATTTAAATCAAGTCTTACTGACTAGTGATTTAAATCAAGTCTTACTGGCTAGCGATTTAAATCGATTTGATTTAGATCAAATCCACCCTGCTTTGGAGTATGATAATGTATTTTCCTTGCCAGGAGGAAGCTAGGCATCTGTTTGTATAGATGCCTTTCTGCCTCAAATCAAATCCACCCTGAGTGAGACCCTGTCAGCTTTACAGGGTGGCATAAGCCCCAAAGAAGGTCTCTGCCCCAAGCAGCCTGCAGTGCCGAGTCCCCCCCCCAGGTGTCCCAAACCGTCCCTCTTACCGTCATTGATCCGGTGTCTGGAGGAATACTGGACAGCGAAGGATTTGAGCTGTGTCCGCAGAGGCCCTTCCTCCACAGCTGGATTCTCCAGCCACTGCAACATCTGCATGAGGACTTTGAAAAACAGCGAGGAGAAGGTGGTGTCCTGGGGAGCAGAACGCTGGAGAAGGGAACAGCTGGGATTACAGGCAGAACACAAAGCGAAGGGACGAGGCAAGAGAACGGCAGACCAAAGGAGCTTACATTTTCCCCTGCTAAGTCACCAGGGTGGTCTTGAAGCCAGGGCTACCAGAAGTCTAACTGGAGCCTTCACCTTTGGCACCACAAATGCTTGGTAGGGTGGCATGCGGGAAATTAATAGATTAATTAATATGAAATAACAACCACCTGCTATTTTATTAAAAATAAGAATAATAATAAATTATTTATACCCCCGCCCATCTGGCTGGGTTTCCCCAGCTACCATGGGCGGCTTCCAACAAAATATTAAAATACAGTAGTCTGTTAAACATTAAAAGCTTCCCTAAAGAGGGCTGTCTTCAGATGTCTTCTAAAAGTCTGGTAGTTGTTCTTCTCTTTGACATTTGCTGGGAGGGCGTGCCACTACCGAGAAGGCCCTCTGCCTGGTTCCCTGTAACGTGGCTTCTCACAGGGAGGGAACCGCCAGAAGGGCCTCGGAGCTGGACCTCAGTGTCCGGGCTGAACAATGGGGGTGGAGACGCTCCTTCAGGTATACTGGACCGAGACCGTTTAGGGCTTTAAAGGTCAGCACCAACACTTTGAATTGTGCTCAGAAACGCACTGGCTTTTATAGTAGAGCAACGGGGACAGAAGGAATAATGAAAGAAGCAACGACTGGCTTCACGATTTTTAACAGCACACAAACGCACACCGTGACTCGTGATATATCGCCGTGTTGAATATTATGAAACCGTTTCCATGATGAAACCGATTTTTGACAGTGCATTGAGACATTGCCCAGCCCTAGAGTGTGTGTGTGTGTGTGCATGCGCGCGTACTATGTAAAAATCACGATGCAGGAAAAACCGTGAAGCCAGCCAATGCCGCTAGATAGCTCCATCCTTATTTCCGTCATCATGTTATTTCAGTATATTGTGATATTTAGCTGGCGATATATCGTGATGCTGAAAGCCAGATATTATTGCCCAGCCCTAATCGCAGAATTCAGACCACGAGGGTCATCTGGCCCAACCAGTGGCGTAGCGTGGGGGGTGCAAGGGGGGCCGGCCGCACCGGGCGCAACATCTGGGGTTAGGGCAAATCCACGGGTTAGGGGGCGCAAATCCACGGGTTAGGGGGCGCAAATTACTTGCCTTGCCCCGGGTGCTGACAACCCACGCTACTCCACTGGGCCCAACCCCTTGCAAGGCAGGAATCTTTTGCCCAATGTGGAACTCGAACACACAACCCTGAGATTAAGAGCTTCATGCTCTGCCAACTGAGCTACCCTCAATAAACACACAAGACGTAAACGGCTATGTTCTTAGATAAATAAGGTATGCTTTCCGGAATATTGGCCTTGTTTCGTCGTCCTGGGCTTCATCAGTAGTTAAAGCACTAAGTAATGCAAATAAATACAATTACCATGCTCTCACATATTTTACAGCAAAAATCCTATCAAACAATAACTAACTGTACATACCATATGTATTATGTGGAAGTGTAACAAACTTTCATGCGGATTGTTTGGACTTTATGAACAGACAGGTGGAATAGACACCATTACACGGATGGACCTTATGCATGAACTGACTAGAAAATGACCTGATCCACTGGGTCTTCTGCTTTGTTTGTTTGCTGAACTTTATGAGTTACTTCTGTTGAAATTTGATACTATGAATAGCATACCTTATTTATCTAAAAACACAGCCGGTTATGTCTCGTGTGTTTATTGAGGATGCTTTACGTGACCATAGGTTTGTTTGTTGCTGTTTTGTAACTGAGCTACCCTGGCAGCCTCGGATGACAACCTGGGCCCCTCCACCCACAGACGTCCTCACCTGACACTGGAACAGCAGACGCATGAGCGGACAAGACGCAACGTGGTTCCGGTGCATCGCCATCACCAGTGCCCCACCATGGGGAGAGTTCAGCAGGGCCGCCACCGCCTGCAGGAGTTTCACCGCGGTCCCCGGCGTGGTGTCGTTCCCCTGGCGGAGCCGGGCCAGCTCCTGCCCCAGCGCCTGCTGCAGAGCCAAGGAAAGGGGGCGCGGGTTCGAGTTCTGCCAGCGGGGATCTGGAGTCAACGGAAAGAGCTGCCCGAGGTGCGAAAAAGGAGGCGTCAGAAAAGCAAGGGAGCTGCATTTGCTTCCAGACTAGGAAAAACACAGGTTTCCAGGTTTCTACATTTTAAAAAGCAACACAGAGCATCAAAGGAGCAGATGTTTGCTTCCTTTTCTCCCAGTCACAATGCCTGGGTTTCTGCAGATCTCGGTGCAGTGGGAAAGGTCAAAGAGGTGGGGAAAAGGAAACATGGGGCAAGGGACCCACTGGGAAGGGAATGGTGGTGAGAAGGAAATGGGGAGGGCCCAAAAGGTTTTATCAAACCCAAAGCCTCATCTGCCCATGGCATTTGCTGCCCCAAAGTCTGCCCTCCATACCCATCTGCAATTAAGCAGGCAATGACAAGACACAGGGCCTTCTCAGTGGTGGCCTTGCAACTGTAGAACTCCCTTTCCATGGAAGCCTGCCTGGAACCATCTTTGTTCTCCGTTTTGTGCCAGATAGAAATGTTCCCATTTAAAAAAAAAAAAAATCTGCCTGGGCCGTTGCGAAGGTCTGGTCCCCACCCCGTTTTTTTAATACCAGATTTTCAGCAGTTGCCATTTGTTACTGCGGTCTTACGGAATCTATCACCTGTTGTCTTTCACTGCCTTATGGCAAGGCTGAAGAACAGCTAATAAAGGTTTCAACGAAGGAACAAAAACAGAGTGATGGGGAACCATGGAACGTATGTATGTGTGTGAGAACCGGCATGGTGACAGGAATATGTTTGCTCAGAAACTGGGTTTAGATATTTGTGGCCTCTTTCAGAGTATGGGAAGCCTTAGACATGTCTCTTATATGAACACATGCATTGTAAGGTTTTAACAATTTGTACTGTTTTGTAAGTCATTGCAGGTCACTTTTTGTGAAAGAAAAGGGACTAATAACTGCAATAAATAATCAAAACAATAATTTTGTGGTGGAGACTGCCTGCAGTTTCGCCAGAGAGAGATAGACAGTGTGGAAGAACATGCAAAGCAGCCTATGAAACAAAGTCGGGTTGGGGGTGTTAGAATTCCTGCTCCGTGATTGCAGTCATGGGATTGTTGTCTATCACATGGCGTTATATGTTTGGACTCCACAGAGTGGGAAGTGATGAAGACAGGATGTTTGTGTTACTGTGTTCTGTGAAGTGGGACTATTGTCCTTTGTTCTTTTTCTCTTTGCTGTCTGATGCTAGAGAGAGAGGGAGCCATGTTGCAGTGCTCCGTGTGTGTTTAGATGTAAATAAAGTAGATTAGCCAAAATGCTGAGTTGCTGAGGTCTGTTACACAAGCTGCAAAGATTCTGCGGATCCCTAAGTGTGCCGGTGTCTGTAGGCATCGGTCGCTGTGATGTTTGGGCAGAAGAAAGCTTATGAAGCTCCCGAATGAAAGACCAGGAGGGAGAGAACATGCCAGTCGGACATGTGTCCTTGCCAGGGTCCTACTCGAGTGTAGGACAAGCTCCTGACAGGGGGTTGGAGGGGGTAAGGATCAGGGTCCCTACCTGAAGGAGGATGCCTGCCAAGTCATCGTCTGGACCGAGAACTCGGATCTGGGCCAAAGCGCGGATCCTGCCCTGCCCTTGTGGAGTCTCGAGGCTGCTTTTGGGTCGTGGAGAATCATCGCTGTCTGAAGAGAAGATAATGGGAAAATCTTGAGAGTGGGGCTTTTTCAAGAAGGAGCATCAGGCCCCACAGGTCTACGAGTGTGTCTGGATTTAGCACAGGTATCTGGGTATCTAAAGAAGTGTGCATGCACACGAAAGCTTAAACCAAGAACAAACTTAGGTGGTCTCTATTTTTTTTTAATATTATTATTTTTTATATTATATATTTATATATTTGGATTTAGCACAGTTCAAGGTTACTTTTTCATCTTTCTTTTCGAAGTAAAAAAAATGTAGTTGCTTTGGTTCAGACCATGGAACCCTTCTGTAATCACAGACCACACCCTCTTGGGATGTTTTGTTCTCGACTCAGTTAAGTCCTATATTTCTTTATTGGCAATTGCAAAAAACCGGCTGTTTCAAAACAATTTTTTGTTTCGTTTCTGTAAGCCACCTGCTGCTACTAAAATTCAATTTTTAAAAATGTGGGGAAAGAGGAAATAAACCGCTGGAACTTCGCCACACAGTGAAGACAATTTTGTCGTATTCTGCTGCCGCAGTTTATGCAAGCAGCTTTGAGGTTACTTTGTGACAGAAAGTGGCATGTAAGAGCATGCATAACGAATGAATGAATGAATGAATGAATGAATGAATACCTCGGCGAGATGGGATAGAAGCGGTGAGCAGCGAGTGGAATGTCTGCCCGCCAGTAGCTCCTCTTTCATGCTGGACTTCCACCAGGTGAGCCATGTAATCTGAAAGAGAACAAATCGCCAAAAAGAAGGGGAAAAAAGGGACAGTGGATAGTGTTGTTATACAGTTCAATCACTAGGGGGCACTGGAGTTAATTGTATAAGGCTGGAGTTAGGGAATTTCTTGTGCAGACAGGATCAGCTGCTGGGAATCGCAAGTGGGGAGATGGCTGCTGAGCTCAGATTCTGCTTGTGAGCGTTCCCATATACTTCTGGCTGGCCGCTTTCAGCACCCTTAACAAACTACAGCTCCCAGAATTCCTTGGGGGAAGCCATGACTGTTCCAAGTGCGATCATAGCACTTTAAATGTATGGTGTGGGTGTGGTCTGAATGGAACAGAAAGTGTCCCATGGAAAACTAAAACACAGGGAAAATGTCCTTCCCTGCTTAACGTTGCAAGGAAGAGCTGGTGGGTGTGGTGCTTTTTAGATGACGCTGAGAACTCCAACTCCCATCAACCCTTGCTAACAAAGCAGGGGATGATGGTAGTTGAAGCCGAAAACATCTGGAAGGCAGAAGGTTGGGAAGATTATGATACGCACAAACAAACCTGCCCGTATAATATGACCCATGTCCAGAAGGTTGTTGCTGAATAATAATAACAATAATAAAATCAATATACAGTCCTAACTCGGGTTACAGACGCTTCGGGTTGTGCGATTTTGGGTTGCGCACCGCGCCGAACCCGAAAGTACCGGAACTGGTTACGTCCGGGATTCGGCGCTTGCGCTTGCGCATGCGCGCCAAATCGCGACCTGCGCTTGTGCACATGCGGTGCTGCCAGTTGTGAACCTGCCTCCCTCATGGATCACATTCGCAACCTGAGAGTCCACTATACAAAAATTCAATATAAGAGTTTTCTTCTTTCTTATACACATCTCAATTTTTTTCTTCCCCTCACTTTTCCTCCATTTTCCTGTATCACTTAATTTTTTTTTATCATTGATTTCCCCCCCTCCAATAAAATATAAAAATAAAACAAAAAAAAGATGGAGCTTGAGTGGATCCTCACCCCGCCCACTGCCGCAGCACCGAATTCCCTTACTTTTGTCCATGATATTCTGCTCCAGAGTCTGAGGGTCGTGGGAGACAGCCTGGTCCAGGTACTGCAGAAGCTTGCTCATGCTGGAGACAGGGATGCCAAAGGACTGGACAAACAGCAGCAGCTGCTGAGGCTCCAGGTCTTGCAGAGCTGGGACAAAACACCCCCCAAGTCAGAACCGGCTCGCTCCAAGTTCCTTGCGAACCCACAAAAATCATATTACACAGAGCCTTATGTGCATGGCCAATTGTGTCACAGATAACTCAACAGGCGTCTCTTTCTCTCTGTCTCAAATGAAGTGACCACAAATATTACATCAAATCTTGTCATCAAATAGCTTTTTTAAACACATAATTCCTTCTCGGCTTCCCACCCCTCCTTCCCTTATGTTGTTTTGGTTACTCCTTTTTAATAGCTGTTTTAGAACACATACACTTTTATTATCTAAGTCCCGATATTGGTAGGTCTTCCAGTAATTCGTTGCTTAAACAGTGGTACCTCGGTTTTCGAACGCCTCCGTAGTCGAACGTTTTGGAACTTGAACGCCGCAAACCCGGAAGTAAATGCCTCCGTTTTGAGTTTCCCATATTGAGGCTTCTGATTTGAGGCTTCCACTTTCAGTTTTTGAACATTTCAGAACTCAATCAGACTTCCAGAACGGATTGCATTTGAAAACTGAGGTACCACTGTATTTCAAGCCCTTCCTGTGACTTCATGTATGGAGGATAGCTCAACAGATAGGCCACCAATGATGTCTCTTCCCATATCCCCAGGCCGGCCGGCCTACCTACCTGCATCCACCAACCGAGGCACCTCTGAACGGATCATGCGCAGCTTCAGCCAGTCTGGGAGGAGAAGTGCCTCTTCCGATGTGTCCACCAGGAAAGCTGTGGGGAGGGGCTTCTTCTCGGGGAACCAGATGTCCAGCAGAGTGCAAAAGTCCCCGCCCCCGGCTTTAAATAAATGTTCGGAGAGTCATCTTGCTTGCCTCGTACATATTTGCTACACCCCAAACCAGCCTTCGTCAACCTGGTGCTCTCCTGATGTTCTGGACCACAACTCCCCTCCCCCCCCCTCCCGGGCTTGTTGGGGGCTTTTGGGAGATAACAGAACAAAAGATGCTTTTTGGGGGGAGCAGCAAGCTGGTAAATGATTTTTTAACGCAACTTAAGAAACAGCATAGAGAGGGTCACAGAAGCCACCCCACCAAAGCCCACTCCCTATTAACAGAGATATGTCTGCATCAAAATCCTGCTCAAGTTCACCCAAACGGCTCCTCCTCACACAAAAAAATTCTTGCCCTCTATATCCATTATGCAAATCAGGCCAGTGGGCAGAATTGACTCAGCTTCTGCTGGTTGTATTGAACAGGCGAGAAGCCACACGGGGCGCTCAGGTCCCATGCTTGTGAAACACAGACCACTTATAAACGCCTCCACTTATAAACCATCTCCAACTCCTCGAAAGATTCCATCAATGGTGTCTCTGAAAAAGTTTACACATCACTGGGGAAGACAGGCAAACTAATGCCAGTGTACTGGAAGAAGCAAAAATCATGAAGCGATGATTCTTCAACATCAGCTTCGTTGGACTGGTCATGTTGTGCGCATGCCTGATTATCATCTTCCAAAGCAACTACTCTATTCCAAACTTTAAAATGGAAAGCGTAATGCTGGTGGCCAACAAAAGAGGGTTAAAGACTGTCTCATGGCAAATCTAAAAAAAATGTAGTATAAACACCGACAACTGGGAAACATTGGCCTGCAAGTGCTCCAATTGGAGAACAGCTTTTACCAAAGGTGTCGTGGGCTTTGAAAATGCTCAAACTCAGGACGAAAGGGAGAAATGTTGCTAAGAGGAGGCATGCTTGGCAAATCCACACCGTGATCAACTCCTGCCCGGAAACCTTTGTCTCCACTGTGGAAGGATGTGTGGATTCAGAATTGGCCTTAGGGGCTCACTGTTAAGACTGTCTTCATGAAGGACAATCTTACTCGGCTACGAGAGATCACCAAAGAAGATCCACTGGAAACTTATGTAGCCACTGCTTAAGGCATCAGAGATTTCCTTGGGCATTGGTCTCGCCTGCCTCTGCACCTATAAGGTCTAGGGACCTTTTATTGATTTATGTAGGGGGAGAAAAACCAGGAGCACCGAACTGAAATCTGCAGTTGGCGCTTCATTCCACAGATTCTCTTCTTTCACAGGAGAAAGACAGAGCCTCTTAGAGAAGCTTTGCAGGGATTCAAGGAGAGATTCCCCATTCCATTTGGCTCAATCAGGCATAGATCCATTAATTCCTGCCCGGGGCAAAGGAGGCCGGGCAGAGAGGCAGATCCAGCATCCACTGGAAAATACATGACCTCCATCATTCACCTTGAGGTGGTCCGAGGGTCAGAAGAATCACCATGGCATGGACGACGAGGATGTGCATCGTTGCTGTTTCTCCGGTGCTCCAGCGGAGGAATACCTGATCTTGGGACTCCGACTAGAGAGAGGCAGAGGCAGAGAGAGAAGATTGGGTAATGAAATGCAACCGCTCTTGGAGAAAAATAGTGGCTGCTCACTTGCAGAATGCTCACTCCTAAGAATCTTGCCTGGCCCCTTCCTTGGGGAGAACGTTTCTAAATCAATCCTATATATATATATATATATATATATATTTGCTTTCGTAGATTTTCACGGGTACAGGAATGCAGGTTTTGGTGTCC
>JAXCMG010000036.1:12388330-12438017 GCA_034642415.1 Podarcis siculus
ATATATATATATATATACACAAACACACATACACACACATATATATAAACACACCTCCAAAAAGCTTTTTATTGCTGGCTCTTACATTTAAAAAAGAAAACTGATCCTGTTTCTAATACATGCAATTTATTTCATTACTTTTTATAAAATCTTAAACTGCCTTGCAAGGGCTTGTCCAAAAGAGAGAGAAAACCGAAATAAATATAGAGGGTGAATTTATTTGATAGATTTATATCAAGCCTTTTCTCCAAAATGGAGTTCAGAGAGATTTAAGGCAATGATAATGAAAATTCAATGATCATTAAAATACATTTAAAATACAAAAAACAAAAACAGTGAATCCAACACGGTTGTGATAAAACACCGTGGAACTGGATCATGCACAAATAAAAAAATATTCAGTTCTTTTTTCATTTGACATATTTGTATCTTGCTTTTCCAACAACAAATGTTGAGCTCACAATAATTGCAACAGCATTAAGAAAAAATCACAAACATTGCAATCGTTATAATATCAAACCCAGTTGCATATAAATAAAGTAAACAACAACAATAAATTTCTCGAAACAATGACACAATTCAATAAAGGCATCATAACTCGTAGTTACTTCCTAATCGCAGGGAACCCTACTCCAAAACAACAACAAAATAGATTAGCTGTGTGTCCTGTTGGTTTTCAAATGAACTGTTTTGCAATGCTGCAATGGATGGAAGCCTCATTCACTGAAAGTGAATTGTAGACACTTACACGGAATGATACATTCCTTTCTGTGGAGGCAGACCAAATCATTTGGGAGGGAATGCCAAAGACACGGGGCTGCCACCAAGAAAGCCCTGACTCGTGCCGCTGTCCTTCTCCCAGCCTCTGTCACGGGCAGGACGATGAGCAGGACTTCCCCCCATGACCGTAACGCACGGGGTCACTGAGTAACAGGGCAGGCACTCCTCCAAGGACTTGGCGGGGAAGGAGAGGGCCACTCACCCAGCTGTAGACCTCCTCGCCCTCTTTGCTCTGGCGCATGCGCTTGATGTAGCGGGAGAAGACGGAGAGCAGGGCCACCAGCACGGCGTCGGACTCTGAGCTGTAGGAGAGCTTCGAGAAGAGGTGGGTCATGATGGTGGACCGTTCCACAATCAGCCTGGCCACGTCCTGAGAAAGTCAACGGCAAACAAGGCATGAGAGCTGCACTGGCTCCCGGTGGAGTACAGGATCAGGTTTAAGGTGCTGGTTTTAACCTTTAAAGCCCTATACGGCCTAGGACCCTTGTACCTACGGGACCGCCTCTCCTGGTATGTCCCATGGAGGACCTTACGGTCTTCAAACAAAAACATCTTGGAGATCCCGGCTCCCATCAGCCCTCCCAGTGTGGCCAGTAGTGAGGGTCCCCAAAGAACCCGGTATGAAGAACACATGGCCAAGGAGAATGTTAAGAGGGAACCACCACAGAGCTGTGTGTTTGGCCCTTAAACGGAAGGCCTCTCTCTCACCAGCGCGAGGTCGTTGTGCTGTCCCTGTTCCTCCACTGGAGCATGCTGGGAAAGGTAAACCAAGTAAGCACTGATCGTCTGAGGATCCGTCTCCATGTGGATGGCCTGGAAATGGCAGAAAGAATTGTGTTTCTCAGCCTCAAGGGGGCTCAATACTAACTAACGGAATATTGGAAACCCTTTTTATTTTAATTCTCTCTTTTCTTTCTTTTTTCAATTTTTTATTAAAGATTTTCTTGTTTTACAGAAGTATGTGTACTGTCTCTTGTATTTTTTCCATGTAACATTTTTACAAATCAGTTTCATTTGTTGAGACATTTAGGGGGGAGGGGGGAAGATGGGGGGGAAGGGGTGGCGATGTTTCTATTTTGCTTATATATGTAGGGTTTGGTGTCAGCGTTGCTTGTGCTGTTCACTTGTGTTCCTTTGGTGGTGAGAGAGGTTGGGGTTGGCCTAGGGTGTGGCTGTTCATTTGCGGTTGGCTGTGGTAGTCTTTGTTTTCATGTGTGAGTGGGGTAGGTGGGTGTTTTGGATCAGGTTAGCCATGTTGATTTGTATGCTGTTGGTGGATTATTGTTCTTGTCTTGTTGGGCTGTGTTTCTTTTTTCTTTCTTTTGCTTCTGGGGTGTGTGTGTGTGTGTGTTCTCTACTCTGGAACCTGTGTAAGAGGCAGGGAAGGGAAAATCTTCCAGGGTGGGAGACTAGGAGGATAAACTGGAAGCTCCCAGGTGAGAGCTGGGGGGGGGGTGTCCAGCCCCTTCTGGGTGAAATAAGGATTAAGATAGCTCCATCCAAGACATGAGGGATAATAGCAACAACCAGGGGAAAGACAGACATAACAGCTTTCAAAGACAGGAAGAAACACCACAGACAGAATAACAAATGCACACAGGAAGAACAAGGATCTAGTTTTGAGTTCCTCACTTGTAGTTTTATAAATCATTTAATGGGTCGACACAAATAGAAGTGATTAATATTGCAGTTGTTGTATGAGGGATTATTATTATGACCAGAATGTAATTGAAATTAACAAGATTTTGGAACGCAGAAATAAAGGAAATAAGCAAACCATCGAATTTAGCATGCCACCTTATCTAAATTATATAATTCAGTATCTGAACAATTGGTATTAACAATTGTATTATAAATCAGTATTGTTATAATGAGGCTATTATGGGACTGTAATTGAAAAACTAATAAAAATAAAATAATAAAAATAAAAAATAAATTCTTTAAAAAAGAATTAAGGATTCAAATCTACGTTTGAGAGAGGGCTTTGCATTTTTTCTTTCTTTATTTCTTCATTTTATTTAGATTAGTTTCAGTAAAATTTATGGGCAGGGGGGAAGAGGGCCCAGCACTGCTTTTCTAGCTATGTAGCATGTGGACTGGGGCTCATCAGAGGGTGGTCACGAGATGCCCTGGTCTCAAACCCACCAGTTCTTAGATAGACAGATAATTTATTACGGTCAAAGACCAGCTCGCCATCAGTTCCTTACAAGGTGAAGGCCAGCATTTTGAACTAAACCGAGAAACAAGTCGGATTAGCAACCAAGTCCTGAGACGGAGCCATCTTCCGTGGCACCCCGAGCGGGAGATCTTACCTGCTGCAAAGCAACCGCAGTGGCGGCCCTAACGCTGTCAAACAAGGGCAGTTTGGGCAAGTCACGTAGGAGCCACTGGTAGCCCTGCAGGAGCTCTGAGTCCCCAGAGTCTTCCTCCATAGGGTGGTCTTTCTCCTCTCTGTCACGGAGGCCTCCTTCTGAAAGCACCAAAGACAGGCCCTGCAGGAAGGAGGACAGAGGCAGATTGAAACAATACAGAGACCACTAAGAATTGCAGAGTTGGAAGGGACCTCGAGGGTCATCTAGTCCAACCCCCTGCAATGCAGAAATCTCAATTAAAGCGTCCATGGCAGTGTCAGGAGCTTAGCCCTACACTCGAGTAGGACCCAACTGGCATGTTCCCTCCCTCCTGGTTAATCGTTTGGGAGCTTCAAAAGCTTTCTTCTGCCCGAACATCACAGCGACCGATGCCAACCGACACCGGCACACTGTGGGATCCGCAGAGTCTTCACAGCTTGTGTGACAGAACACCAGCAACTCAGCATTTTGGCTAATCTACTTTATTTACATATAAACACACACACATAGCACTGCAACATGGCTCCCTCTCTCTCTAGCATCAGACTGTAAAGAGAAAAAACAAAGGACAACAGTCCCAATTTACGGAACACAGTAACACAAACATCCTGTCTCCGTCACTTCCCGCTCTGTGGAGTCAAAACATATACCGTCATGTGAAATACAACAATCTCATGACTGCAATCACGGAGCAGGAATTCTAACAGACAGATGGCCGTCCAAGCTCTACTTAAAAAACCTCCAAGGAAGGAGAGTCCGCAACCTCCGGACGGAGACCGTTCCTCTGTCGAACAGCTCTTACTGTCAGAAAGTTCTTCCTGATGTTGAGTCGGAATCTCCTTTCTTGGAACTTGAAGCTATTGGTTCGGGTCTCCCCTCCAGAGCAGGAGAAAACAAGCTTGTTCCCTCTTCCATATGACAGTCCTTGAGGTATTTGAAGACGGCTATCCTATCTCCTCTCAGCCTCCCCTTTTCCCAGGCTAAACATACCCAATTCCCTCAACCACTCCTCATAAGGCTCGGTGGCAAAACTATCTTTCAAAGAAGCCAACAGAGGGAGTAAAAAACACCCCAAACCCTAAACAGTCTGGTGAGGGCTGCATTTGCTCAGTAGCCTTGGAATGTCAGCTAGAAAATAATAATAATAATAATAATAATAATAATAATAATAACCCTGCTTAACTCTCTTTCATCTTAGGATTTAAGGATATATCGCCATGTTTTGCTGCACTCGTGCTCACTGCCATTTGAATCTTATCCTTTTATTTGAAACCCTGTTGGTACTAAAGGGTTAAGAGGTAACAAGTCGCTCTAATCACTGAGCAGCTGGAAGTCATTAAGCATCCAGGAATGTGAGTTAGTTTGTATAAAGAGTCAGTTCACCGTGTGTCTCTCCCTCCCTCTCTTTGACCTGAGATAAGCATGTGTGCTTTATCGCCAGGGTTTTTTCTTTTATAAATAAAGTTTTTTCTGAGTTCCAAAGTGCTTGCTCCAGGATTCTTCATTGAAAGGTACTGCCTCTCCTGCCTCCTTCGACCGCTGCATGAAATTCTCTGCTGATATAAGATTTATGGCGTTGGAAGCGCACTGGATGTTTACTTAACATTAAACTAATTAACATCTGAATGGGTACACAGGGCAACAGATAGCCAAGCTACCAGTGGAATAAGCTGCCTGTCTTCTTGAGCTGAGGAAGCATCTTCCTGTGAAGCGGTCCCGTTGTCAGGAGGCTCAAGAGAGGCCCGGTGACACCGTCCTCGCCATCTTCCTTACCTTCATGGCCAGCACCCGCGAGGCCACCTGGGAGGAGCTGAGGCGCCTCAGGAAATAGTCGAGGACTTCGCACGTGGTCTGCTCGTCAGCCTTGGGTCCCAACAGCAGGTCCTGGAGGCGCCCAAGCAGCTGCCTCTGCTTCTGCTGCCTCTGTGGAGAAAGAGGTCACTGTTTCTTCCCAGCGGTTCCCTAGCTACTGAACCGCTGAGAGCTGATGTGGGGTAGCAGCTACAGTGGCGAAGTCAGGGCAAAGGTGGCTGGGGTTCCCTCACTTGAGGGTCGATTTCAAAAAATCCCACTGGAAAAATGGTTGTGTCCATGTGGAGATGGCAGTACTGAATCAGTAGCTCATGTGCTTCTAGCTTGCATAAAGATTCGAGGGCTAGGGTTCTTACCTCTCTACTACTATCCATAAAAGGTCACTCAACCATTGCTATGGGACACGGGTGCCGCTGTGGGTTAAACCACAGAGCCTAGGACTTGCCGATCAGAAGGTCAGCGGTTCAAATCCCCGCGATGGGGTAAGCTCCCGTTGCTCAGTCCCTGCTCCTGCCAACCTAGCAGTTCAAAAGCATGTCAAAGTCCAAGTAGATAAATAGGTATCACTCCGGCGGGAAGGTAAACAGCGTATCCGTGCACTGCTCTGGTTCGCCAGAAGCGGCTTAGTCATGCTGGCCACATGACCCGGAAGCTGTATGCCGGCTCCCTCAGCCAATAAAGTGAGATGAGCGCCGCAACCCCCAGAGTCGGTCACGACTGGACCTAATGGTCAGGGGTCCCTTTACCTTTAACCATTGCTACTGTGTCCTTTCTCTTGGCAGATCAAGATAATCAGGTGACAGCAAAAACTGCAATTTTTTAGCAGGGGCAATCAGAATAAGTTCTATTGTTTGATTATTAATTTAAACCTCCAGAATGCATTTTGTATAGTTAGCTTTTTACCTCTGTCTTCAGTAAATTTTATTTTGTTTTATTGCTATGGCTAGTGGCCGATGCAAAGAGAGAGCACCTACCTCTCGTTTCTTAGCACGCTGCTCTTTGCTTTCTCCTTCCTCTTCCTCCTCGCCAGAGGCGGATTCGTCAGCGGCATCATGCAGAAGGAATTCACAAAGGCACTGCACCGGCAGAACATCCAAGGAGCCCTCGCTGGACTGAACCAGGTCTGCCAGCCATGGCATCGATTGTGAAGAAGCCTAAGGAAGAAGAGGGTCAGGTTTACCTGTGGGACTGCCTCAGCCCACCTAAGCCCTGAGGCCTCCAGGTATAGGGCAGTATATAAATTCAATAAAGAAAATAAAGAAAAAATAAGCCCACTCAGCGGCTTGAATCTGCAGAACTGGCACTGCTACAGGTGCCACACAATACCCACTCCGCATCTGTAAGAAATCCATCTTTTGAGGAGGCTCCTACACTTTGGAACTACTGATAACAGGCAGCACACTTTATGGTGCTTGAAAAAAACATTTCTTGCTTAGGCAAGCCTACCCAGATAAACAGAACGCTGACATACCTTTAAATCTGTTTTTAGTTTATGTGGTCTTAATTTTTCAAATGTTCTAATTGTTTTTAAGTTTTCACTGAGAATTCTATTGTTTTCTTCTCTGAGTAAATTGCTTTGAGGTGTATTTTTTAAAAATAATCCTGCAGTGTGTACATTTTATGAAATGAATGAATGAATGAATGGGTCTTTGAAGCTGGTTGGAAAGCCAGAATTGATGGGATCAACCAAATAACTGGGGTGGTGGAGGAATTCTTCAAACAGAGGGCCACCACCAAGCAGAGGCAACCGTGTGCCATTCCCAAGGCTCTACAAAAGCCGCCCCATTTCCATCTCCTCCCAACCCTCTTTCAGTCTTGCTCCGATTGAACAATCCTTGCTCCAACATTCTCAGTGCATCCAGACGTTGAGTCGAACCATTTGGTGCGACCCCAAAGGCTCCCCGTTTCCTGATGGATAGCATTCAGAATGATGGAACCAAGCGGCAGCCCTCTGCTGCCTTCGATTCCCCTGCCTTCAATTCCTCCCCGCATGGCACATCCCAGCCCTGGGGGTGACCCACCTGCCTCTGGATGATGTTGAGCAGGAAGTCGGGGTGTCTGCTGCGGCAGAGGAGGTGCCCCAAGCGGAGAGACTGGTTGAAGCTTTTCACCTGGTCCAGGACAGGCTGAGGTGGCCGGCGAGGGGGGCCCCTGAGAAGGGAACAGAAGGGGGTCTCTTGGCTTTTCTCCCAACACTCCCCACCTCTCCACTGCTTCCCTGGAGGCTGCTAAAGACCTGTCTGCCTCAAGGGAAGGCAGAAGCGAGGCAGCACAGGCAAAGGACAGCACACAGGCCAGAGCGGCTAGGGCAAAGCTGTCAGACGGGCAGTGCACAAAGGAAAAAATTATTAGTACAGACACTAGGCTGGATGAATCCCAAGCCAGAATTAAGACTGCCGGAAGAAATATCAACAACCTCAGATATGCAGATGACACAACCTTGATGGAAGAAAGTGAGGAGGAATTAAAGAACCTTTTAATGAGGGTGAAAGAGGAGAGCGCAAAATATGGTCTGAAGCTCAACATCAAAAAAACGAAGATCATGGCCACTGGTCCCATCACCTCCTGGCAAATAGAGGGGGAAGAAATGGAGGCAGTGAGAGATTTTACTTTCTTGGGCTCCAGGATCACTGCAGATGGTGACAGCAGTCGTGAAATTAAAAGACGCCTGCATCTTGGGAGAAAAGCAATGACAAACCTAGACAGCAGCTTAAAAAGCAGAGACATCACCAACACATATAAAAAGACAATAAATCACCAAACATTAAAAACTTCCTCATACAAGGCTGCTTTCAGAAGTCTTCCAAGAGGTGTGTACTTCTTTATCTCCTTGACATCTGACAGGAGGGCGTTCCACAGGGAGGGCTCCCGAATCCCCACCACCACCCACACCGTCATTTATGGTACATCCCTGTACCATATTATGTCAATCAACATATGATGATGAAAGTGTCCTTTCATACTGCATCATGATGTGGGACGCTGGTTTGACATCAACTGATAGGAAGTGCCTACAGAGGGTGGTGAATACAGCACAAAATATTATGGGCTGTCCCATGAATCCGCTGAATGAAATGGCGGAAGAACGTTGCCTCAGGAGAGTGAGGAAAATTCTCAGGGATGATTCACACCCTGTCCGGCACTTTCTTGATCTCCTGCCCTCGGGCAGAAGATATAGAAGCACGATTAGTCGCACCAACAGGGTAAAGAACAGCTTCTATCTGTGGGCTGATAGGCTGCTGAATGAAAAGATAACAACGGGGCAAATGACTTTTGGTTTTGGTGGGTGTGCGTCAGTAAACGAGGGGAATTAAGACTAAGAGAGCTGAGTGGGGGGTGCTCAAGTAATCTCACTGTATACAAGTTGTACAAGTGACAACAGAGTATTTCAATCCCATGATCTCCCCCCACTTTGAAAGACCTGAACTTGTGTCACATTCCCCTTTGGAATACAATTCACATCAACCCCAACCGGCACAGTTCGAATCGTACGGAGGGCGCCGGGTTGGGGAAGGCTGCCGTGGGGCAACAGAGACCACTTACTGGGGATCCAGGCTGGTGAGCTGAGACAGCAGGAGGCTGCTGCTTTCTGTGATGGTCTGCTTGGTTGACGCCGCCGCCAGGTGGCCCTCAAAAGCAAGGATTTCTTGCTTCTCCCGCTGTGAGATCTGAAGTTCGCGGCTGATCATTTCCGTGCGGGTCTCTTCGTCCGTCAGAGTGCAAGGAGGGTAGGAGTAATTGCTGAGAGGGGGAATATAAGAGCACAGGAGGAGATCAACGATGTTCCCTGGGATCACATTCCAGAGGGCAGGCACCACCACCCAAAAGGCCCTGGTGTTAAAGAGGACAGAAAACCAACCGCAGGAGCACAGAGCAGCGTAAAGAGTGCCTCTTTCGAGAGTAAAAGCTGCTCACTCAGAGCTATCAGAAACTCTTGCCCTGCCTTCCCATTTTGAGTTTCCATCTGTGGTCAGAACAGGAGGACACCTCCTGTGCTAATCTTCAGCCTTCAGCTGGTTCCCCCACTCTTTTAATGTTAAAGCAGCACCCACCTGCGGCTAGAAATTGTACAATCCGTTTGGCCCACTCGGGAATCAGTCTCCACATCCTGCCCTATGTACAGACTAAGCTCCCCGAAATAGGCAGGATTAGCATACTTACTTAGTCATGGCCATTTCCATGAGCATCTTTAGAGTGGGGTACTCGTCCCAGGCAGCCAGACCTAAGACACAAGCGGGGGGGGGGGGGGGGGGGAGAGAGAGAGAGAGAGAGAGAGAATTGAGATGGCACCATGCAGAACAGCCAGAGGTTTGAACACAGCTCTCTGCAATACTCTGCCCAATGACACACCTCTCCCCAGTAGATCACGTGTTATTTTTGGCTGTCAGTTCCTTCCTTGAACTGGTGCCTTCTAGAAGCCGTTGGAATACAATTCCCATCACCCTCAGCTAATACATGTACACACACACACACATATATATGTGTGTGTGTATATATATGTATATATGTACGTATATATATAAACACACACAATATCTATCTATCTATATATATATATCTACACACACACACACATATACATACATACATACATACATATATATATACACACACACACACACACACACACACAGAGTGGTACCTCGGGTTAAGAACTTAATTTGTTCTGGAGGTCCATGCTTAACTTGAAACTGTTCTTAACCTGAAGCATCACTTTAGCTAATGGGGCCTTCCGCTGCCGCCGCGTGATTTCTGTTCTCATCCTGAAGGTTCTTAACCTGAGGTACTATTTCTGGGTTAGCGGAGTCTGTAACCTGAAGCGTCTGTAACTTGAAGTGTCTATAACCCGAGGAACCACTGTATATAATTAAACGGCCATGGCTTCCCCAGCAAGGAATTATGGGAGTTGTAGTTTGTTAAGGATGCTGAGAGTTTCCCCGCTATTCCCTTCGCAGAGCTACAATTCCTTGAGCTTCCTAGGAAAAGGGAATGACTTTCTGCCGTTCAGAGCATTGTAGTTTGGTAAGGGGATACAGGGTTGCTGGACCAGATGGGCCCTGGGCCCGATCCAGCAGGCTCTTCTTTTTCTCCTCATTACACTCACCAATGTTTTCGGGGTTGAATGCGGCAACGACGAGCAAAAGAGGCCAAGCCTTCCAGTAGAGAGTAGAGATGGCCAGATTTGGAGGCTGGTACCTTCAAAGCAAACAGAAACAATCATATTGCATTGCTGTAGTTTAATTTTTTTAAAAAATATTGTTTCCCTTGCCCAAAGATGCTCTAGACCACGGGTGTCAAACACAAGGCCCGCCAGACCTCATCATGTGGCCCATGTAGCCGCCGCCAGCCTTCACCTTTTATTCTCGCTTTTTTTTTTTTGACACAAGAAAGCCGCCTCTTCAGCGCATGCGCGGCAGCCTACAAGCCAGAGAACGTCTGCCCTCTAGCGGCGCCAGCCGTTCTACACAGGAAACCTCCACTTTACATGCATTCAGGAAACCTCCACTTGTTTTTATATTGAGCGCATGCCATCCTGTGATGTGACAGATCCAATGGCTGCCTGAACCCTTCTCTCCTGTACTGTAAGTCCTACAGATACAACCGGCCCTTTGAGGGTGACCAAACTGCTGATGCGGCCCCCCATGAATTTGAGTTTGACACCCCTGCTCTAGACATAGCTGTTCACTATTATTGCCCCACCCCCTTATGTTTTCTGCTCACAATAAAATTAAGTTATTCTCTCTAGCCCAAGAGCTGCATGCATGCAAGTGTTACCCAGGGGGCAGCTGGATGTTCTCTGGGTGGTGGTAAGTGCACAGGTTCAAGACGGCATCGATCAGTTGGATCCTCTCCACTCTCAAGACTTCAAGATCTAAAGGAAGCAGAAGTATGTTGTGAGCTGTGTGTTGATGCAAAACCGTCCTATTCAATTTCTTAAGACTGCAGACTCAAAACTAATGGAGTCCTAAAGGAAAACGGTGCAGATTCGATGAAGGGGAAAAGGAAATTGGGTTATACAGGAGTAACAGAAAGCACAGCTAAGCTGGCCTGGGTCTGGTCCATTGCCCAGATAGGATGATGCCCATGAATGCTGCCCCGTGGAGCTTTGCAGAAAGAAAGCAGGACAGAAAAATAAATGAGTAAGAGTGGGGAAATAGAGACAAATACATTGGGGAGACACAGGGAAGTTTATAAGTGAAAAAGTCCTTCTGCCTCGATTGGAAATCTCACCTAGACTCCATTTAGCCTCAAAGGCTGTGAGCAAACTCTGCTCTAATCATATTTGTATAGTGGTACCTCTGGTTGCGAACAGGATCCATTCCGGAGCCCCATTCGCAACATGAGCAAGACGCAACCCAGGTCTGTGTGTCTGTGCAGGTTGCGATTTGCCGCTTCTGTGCATGCACATGACGTCATTTTGAGCGTCTGCGCATGCCCAAGCGGCGAAACCCGGAAGTAACCCTTTCTGGTACTTCTGGGTCGCCGCGGGACACAACCTGAAAAGATTTAACCTGAAGCAAACGTAACAAGAGGTATGACTGTATCTTCTTTGCTGCCATGAGGGCTAGCCCCTTAGGTTTCACACAAACACACAAAAAAGGGCAACTTGTGTTTTTTTTTAAGAGACAGGATTGATTTATTTGACAGGTGTTCATCCTGCTTTTTGACTGGAGTCCTCACGCCGTTTATAGTAGAAATGTGGAAACTGCGGCCTTGTTTACCATTTCCCCCTATTGTCCTTGGCCAACGGACGCACTGGCTGGGTCCAGCGGTGGAGGAAGCGGCTCACACCACGGGGCTTCCGGAGTCTGCCTGCCTCCTCCCACTCAGCTGCCCTACAGCTGGGGGGGCAGGCAGCAGGCAGACCATTTGGGCAGTGTGGGGCCTGCGGGCGCCAAGCCACCATGTCTCTCCCAGGAGAGACGCGTGGCTCGGGCACGCTGCAGGCCCCACAGTGAGTGCTGCCTGGCATTTAGTCACCCCCCCAGTGGTGAAACCCAGGGCGCCCCGCACCCACCGCACCCCCCTTCCTCCACCCCTGGCTGGCTCTGATGCGAACCGGAGTCCAACAACAGTGGACGCTTTTGTTGAGTTCCTACCTAGAACTAGACTAGAACTAGTCTGGGTGTGTGGTTTGGGAGCTGCACAGTCAGGGAAAAAACAATGCTGTCCAGAGTTGTAAAGACTGCGGAGAGAACACTCTTCCCACCTTGGATCAAATCTATGTTTCCAGGTGCCATAAGAAAGCTGCAGCGATAGCGCAGGATAGTGTGCACCCCGGAAATGATCTCTTTCAGCTTCTGCCTTCTGGAAGAAGGTGCAGGGTTATAAAGACTAGGACTAGCCGCCTGAGAAACAGTTTCTATCCAAATGCAATTTTGG
Organism: Podarcis siculus; assembly: GCA_034642415.1. Lineage (NCBI taxonomy): Eukaryota > Metazoa > Chordata > Lepidosauria > Squamata > Lacertidae > Podarcis > Podarcis siculus. Next base: position 12,400,657 of record JAXCMG010000036.1, read on the forward strand.
TTTTAAACGCATTGTAAGGAGTCTGTATGGAAGTATATTGTATTTAAAAATGGGGTATCAGAGTTTTTAGGGGGCTAACCAGGTTGGGATAGCAGCCTTGTTGGGTTTTGAATGTCTTATGTAGATTTTTCAATTTCGTTGACAATGACAATAAAGATTATCGTATTGTAGATGACCCTCCGGGTCCCTTCCGCCTCTACATTTCTATGATTCTAGCACCTGGAGATGCATAAGCAAAATAAAACCGGTGGGTGTGCGAAACCGAGGCTTCACTTCCAGAATCCTACCGTCTGCCTGCACAGCTGCCGCCCGTTTCACCAGATGGTCTGCAAGCTCCATGGCGTCGGCGGGGCCGAGGGGGAGATCCCGCGACAGGCCGATCACGAGGATGCGCATGAGTGTGTCTTCGAGGATTGGCACTTCAGAGCAGAGGCGGAGGTAGAAGCTGGTGGGAGAGAAGGAGGGAGAGAAAGAGAGAGAAAGAGCTACTGGCTTCCAAAGAATCAGTCCATATGGGGTGCAAAGTCAAACAGATCAGCAAACCTAGCCGTCAGGTGCTGTTGCGGTTGCTCAAGAGTAACCAGGCAGGACTCCGACCTGTCTTTTACAGGCTTTATTTTGGTGCAAACTATTTACAGTGTGGGACGTGGGTGGCGCTGTGGGTAAAACCACAGTGCCAAGGGCTTGCCGATCGTATGGTCGGGGTGAGCTCCCGTCGGTCCCAGCTCCTGCCCACCTAGCAGTTCGAAAGCACCCCTAAGTGCAAGTAGATAAAGAGGTACCACTTTATAGCAGGAAGGTAAACGGCGTTTCCGTGTGCTGCGCTGGTGCTGGCTCGCCAGAGCAGCTTTGTCACGCTGGCCACGTGACCTGGAAGTGTCTCCGGACAGCGCTGGCTCCCGGCCTCTAGAGTGAGATGGGCGCACAACCCTAGAGTCGGACACGACTGGCCTGTACGGGCAGGGGTACCTTTACCTTTTATTTACAGTGAAGAGCATCATAAGTTCATGTCTGGCTCAATCGCTAGCAGAATCCGGGAGTGGTCTGTTTTTGTACCTCCCCCAGCATAAAAGTCGCATCACCCCCAGCCTTTTCTGCCCCGCCCTGTGCCTCAGACTACTGCGCATGATGGGCGATGGCAGGTGTGTGCTTCCCTCCTATCCGGCTTGCTCAGGCGCGGTGTTAAGGCTCTTTCTAGCATCCTCTGGTCCTTGCACCTCCTCTCCACTGGAGGTGGGGCTTTCCTCCTTGCCGGAAGAGGAACTGCTTTGCAAGATTTTCGGAGGCTCCCTGTAACACAACTGCCCTTCTATCTCTCGCCTCTGGCCGATGGCAGTTCCCTGACACTAGGCAATAACCTTTCTGCATAATCACCTTTTTCTTTGGGCTTTTGTGGGTTTTAAAAATAAATAAATAAAGCCAAGCCAAGCCCCCGACTTACTTGCGGTCGCTCTCGGGAGGCCAGTTGTCCCATTTGTAGTAGGTCTCTGGCTGCTCTGTGAACAGCACTTTGTGGAGGCTTAAAAAATAAGAAAAAGTGATGTGTCAGAATCAGTTGATCCAGGAAGAAAGGGTCAAGGTTCAGGAGCCCAAGAACAGGAGGAAATGTTCCAAGATTGCATGGGAGCAGCAAAGTTGCTCCAACGGGATTCCCCGCCTGCCCACCAAGCTTTCAAGTGGAGGGTTGACAGGTTTGTACCGTCCACCAGGCAATGGCTTTTTCCACCTGCCTTGCCCCACCCTCCAGCCCCAGGAGTCTTCATAAAGGAGCTGTTTCCAGAGGAAGAACTGTAGGGGTGAGAGACTTTGTCATCATGTGGGGGTTGGTTTCCCCGGTGCTGCCCCACCTCCAGCCCGAGGAACCTTCAGAAAGGAGTCGCTGCCATGGGTATTATCGTACTTTCCCGTGTATAAGACTACGTTTTTTTCCCTTTAAAAATCATGCTAAAAAGTGGGGGTCGTCTTATACATGGGTAGTGCATAGGGTGGAGGTATGATTGGTTGCTGCGGAGGCTGTCAGCGGCTATTGTGCGTGTTATTGGCTGCTGCGTCAATGGGTGGTGTTGATTGGCTGACGCTCTGGCAGTCGGGCGAGTATTGGCAGCTTCTGTCGGTGATGGGACGGACGGGAGGTGGATTTAGCGACAAGTGTGGGGGAGTGATTTTTGGCAATCCTCCGCAAAAAAAGTTCAACAATTCAGGGCAATTCTCTGCAAAAAAAGGGTCAACAGCTCTGTGCCATCGCCCCCCATTTTCTTAAATCTGAGTCCCCCAAAATCTTATACATGGGGGCGTTTTATACACGGAAAAGTACGGTATGTGCCTGGGCATTTTAATGAGCTGAACAGATTGAAAGATTATCAGTCATGGGGGTGCGGGGAGCGTGTGTATGAATTGAACAGTGCTTAGTTTAATTTTGGCTGCTGTTGTGCCAACGGTAATATTGCTTTCTAGATTACAAATACTGTAGTCCTAAAACATGACTATAATTGCGATACTTAGTTTATTTTGTAGTAGTTGTTTTGTTAATAGCACCATATAATTGAAATTGTTTCACTGATGATTTGTAATTGTTTTACTGGCGACTTGCTAATTATTCCACGAAAGTTATGCTGTATTTGTAACGCTGTTATGTCGTTGTTATTTACTGCTTGAAGCAGGGATTTCATCGTTTATAATAATAATAATAATAATAATATAATAATTTATTATTTGTACCCCGCCCATCTGGCTGGGTTTCCCCAGCCACTCTGGGCGGCTTCCAACAAAGATTAAAAATACATCAAAATGTTTGATTGAAAATCAGCATAGAAATATAATCCATCAATCAATGTCCAGCAGCTTCCCTGTCCTTGTGGGGATTCATGGCCTATAGTAAGTGGGGCTGGGAGTTGTACCGCCTCTCCCTGGGAGCCAACACCATCCCCTCTGTATCTTCCAGCTGTCACACAGCTGTCATGCATCTGGGCCCCCCTTGTCATAAGAGCCTAAGAAGAACCTGCTGGGTCACGACAATGGCCCACCTAATCCAGCTTGCTGTTCTTACACTGGCCAACCAGATGACTGGGGAAAACCCACATGCAGGACTTGAGCACAAGAGCAACTCGCCTCCTATGGTTTCCAGAAACCGGTATTCATAAGCATTGCTGCCATGAGTAGCTTTCTCCTCCGTGAAATTGCCTAATCCTCTTTTAAAGTCATCCAAGTTGGCGCCTGTCACTGCTTCCTGCATGGAGCTCCTTCCATAGCTTAATATGTGATGAATCTTTATCTGTCTGAATCTTCCCACAAGATCTCCGGGGAAGGGAAGGAGCAAGCTTCTACCTTGTCAGAAGATCCATGCATGTCCGTCCACCCCCCATTTCCTCTTAAGCCACTTCCGCCCTTCAGAGGAGGTGGAGTTGCGGGCGTCACCCCCCTCCCCGTGCGCAATTGGGGGATTCCTGGCCATGTCACCTCCTGGCCAGCCAATCAGCTGGCTCTGGGGGCGTGGCCTGGCCTATTTAGAGCAGGACATGGCCTGGGATCTCCTGCTTCTTCCAGTTCTCAGTTCCTCTAATGCAGGGGCAATGGGTTTGGTGGCAGAGGGCTTGGGTGGCTTGCGAAGAGGGGATACCCACCCAGGAAAGCCACTTCCACCCTACAGAGGAGGTGGGGTTATGGGCTTCACGGCCCCTCCATGCACATGGAGGCTGGAGCCCAGCCTCTGCGCAATTGGGGGGATTCCTGGCCGCGTCACCCCCGGTCGACCAATCGGCTGGCTCTGGGGGCGTGGCCTGCCCTATTTAATGCAGGACGCGGCTGGGGATCTCCCTCTTTGCCGCATGCCAGATGTTCCTGCTTTCCCCACCCTCCCGCCCTATAAGGTTTCTGTTCCTTGACCTTGCTATGGACCTTGGTTGGTCGCCATTGAGGGGCCTGGTAGGAATTTTTCAACTTGGCAAATTGGCACCAGCCACTTGGTTTTCGCCTACCTCGTAGCAAATTGTCACAACTTTCCTGGTACTGGCGGTTAGGCATTGGTATGGTTCTGTAGATGAAAGAGGGGAGGAAGCGCCATCACCTGCCCCACATATTGAAGGGTAGTCCTCTAAAGGATTTCGGGGGGCGTGGCCCTGTCCGAAGATGAGGGAGGTGAGGGCCTAAGGCACGCCCCCTATCAGTGACCCCGGGGGAGTTCCTAGTTGATGTGCATCAGCAGGACTCCCCCTACTGGTGGTTAACCCTTCCCGGACTTCAAGCGGATGGGCTGAAGTTGGATATAGTGGTGAGGACCAATGCCTAAGCCAATACCGCTCATCACCTGTAAACAATAAAGTTGTGGCCTTATTTAGCCTATTAACCTTAATAATTGGGTCATGTGTCATTATTTCCACTGAGGCGGGGGTGGGAACTCGCCACACAATTCTGATTCCCCACCCTCAAGCGCCTCCTGGTTCCTAGACCGAATCCTGGTCTGAATGAGGGTGCTCAGAGGGAACCCAGGACGTTCCCCCAAGAGGCCGGGTGCACCATCAACACCATCATCTCCAGCTCAGCTTCTTACCAGTGAACGTATTCTTTGGGAGCCAGTTTGGTGATGGAGGGAACCACCGTGTGCAGCCACCAAACCGCGTCCCTCTGGATGGCTGCGATCTGGTTCTGGAAGGCACGCAGGACCTCCAAGTCTGGGGAGAAGGACAGAGGCAGAGGGGGTCAGAAGGAACGTCATCGGGTCCCAGGATAGCAGAGCCGGGATGCCCTCTTGCACACAGCCATGGCGGGGAAGGGGCAAAGGCGAAGGGCAAAAGTCAGCATCTTCTCCATCTTACTTAAAACAGGTGGGCCAAGGTTCTAGGCCAGGGTGGGCAATCTGCAGCCCAAGGGGCCTCATTTCATGCACCTCTTGGCCTGATCTCAAAAGCCTTCCAGGAGTGATCAGACCTCTGGACAAGAGAGGTCTAGTCCTTCCCTGGGCTGGGATGGAAGCAGGAAAGCGAGAGGGAGATCCAAGGGTGTGGAGGGATGGCAAGAGGGAGAAGAAGGGGCAAGAAAGAGAGAGATAAAAAGGAAACAGGGTAGTAGGAAGAGAGAGAGGGTGACCCCACCCTTTTCGGTGTGGCCTTGCCCACCACTGGTTTCAGTCCTGCCCCCCAAATTGTGGCTCTCAAAACAAAAGTCCTGTTTTTAAGTCCGGGCAGACAGATCTGAAGGGTGGGTGGCGGCAATAAGAAAATTCATTTTACTTATATTTATTAATTGGAATTTTTATACCACCCTATATCCGGAGGTCTCAGGGTGGTTCACAGAACAAAATCAAAATGTAAAACCACAATATATATAATCAAAATGAAAACAACAAACCAATAACACTCCTCCCCCCAAAAGAACATTTTAAAAATTAACTGGAGTTATCCTGTTCACAATGTTCAGATGCAGATTAAGAAAAAGAGATAGTAAAGATCACATGACCCCCAGGAAAAGAGAGGGATCCTTTGCTGCAGGACTGGCGTTGGAAAACACGGCCCCCGACTCTTGCAAACGAAACTGCTGCTGCTGTCTGTGCAGTTTGGGCATGCAAATGCTTCACCTTTAATTGATAAAAGAGGGCAACGTTCCCGAAACAGACTGTGGGACTGACAACGCACCGCAACAAAGCTCAGATTTATGATGACAGACATGTGATGGAATTAATAATTTTATTTATTTACGTGTTTTATTTTCACATCGGTTCCTGGCAGCATCTCCAGAGCAGACCCACAGACCCTACATGTCTACCCAGCTCCCTCTTCCTCACTCAGTTTTTAGAGACTAAGCCAGGTGATGCAACCCACTTACTCTTCTTCTCTCCTTTGTCCCACGCGAGGCCGGCTTCCTTCACCTGGGCAGTGATGCTGAGCATCATGGAGACGGCCAGCAGGTCTGTGATGTGGATGACAAAGCGGTCCTGCCGGGGGTAAGAGGGGAGGATGGTGAATATGGGGGGGGGGGGTTGCTGGGAGGCAGGACAGCCCCCCCCCAGGCAAACGACTCATACGTGCCAGCCCATCTCTCCCTTCTGCGTGCTGCTCGAGAGATCTATCAGTCATCTTCCCCGACGTGCTTCCATGACTCATGTCTTGGGACATGAGCACACATTGCCTTAGCAGAGTCAAGAACAGCAGAGCTAGACTGGAGGTGTGAGTACTAAGCTACTCCTATTATACAAATCTATTATTATTATTCTATTATTACAAATCAAGGCAAAGGAAAAGATGGTTCCTCTCTCTCTTCTTCCCCAGAGAGAGGGGGATACAAAAATACAACAACAGAAGGGAACAGTGTACATCAGGGGTCGGCAATTTTTTTGTGGCTTGGGCCGGTTCACGGTCCCGCAGACGCCGCAGTGGACCAGAGTGTGTGTACACGCATGCATGCGCAAATGCTATTTCCGGCGCTCCTTCCAGTGCGGAGGAGGCATGCGCAGCTTCCCATTGGCTTCATCCTGCTGCCCTGCAGAGGCTTCCGGGCTACCCCAGAAGCCAAAACAGCTAGAGGCTTCGTGCCGCTAAGGCAGAAGCTAGAACAGTGAGAGGGAGTGCTGCGCAGCAATCCCTCTCACTGTTCTAGCTTCTGCCTTAGCGGCACAAAGCCTCCGCAGGGCAGCGGGGAGCCTTCATCCCACTGCCCTGTGGAGGCTTCGCGCGGCTATCCCTGGCTTTTGCGGGAGGTGCGTCTTATGGTCCAGTGCATCTAATAGAGCAAAAAATACGGTGAACATCACACACAGGAAATTTATAGGATGTAGAACTTTTTTTACAGAAATAAGATTCATTAAATCTGATAATATGAATGGAAGTCAAAAGCTCTGTAGCTGTGGATAAGGGATTAAGAACAAGACTGAATGTAGTTGGATTAATTATGATTTTGGTAGCAGGATGGGAAAAAAACCACATTCCACCTTGAAATCCAGCACACGGGAAGTCGCACAAAATGTATAATTGGCTTTATAATTGGTATATATTGGCATATGAATTGTAATTAGAGATTGACAAAATGTGGTTTTTAGCGGATTTTAGTAATTGAAAATTACAAAAAATTTACAAAAACACGGAAGGAACACACCATATAAGGCGCCTTTTGTAGAAGCAGCTGGTGGGGGAAACCAAGCAGGCCTCTTACCTTGAACTCCATCTCCGCGTACTGAGGCTCCTTCCGTTCCTGCATGAGACCGAGGCAGAAAGCCTGGAAGTTGATCTCGTGCTTCGTCTGCTTGATGATCTCCCGCAGCAAGGCCCGCGAGGCCCGCAGGTAGTCGTCTTTGTTGGTCAGCAGATCTTGGAAAACCATCGCCAGGAACTGGGAAGAGAGCAAGGAGGAGATGCTGCGTTAAGCGGGGTGGGCAAGAGGGGGCGGATCTGTCCCACAGGCTGCTTCCCCAGCCCTGGCTAACCAGCCACCTACCTTCGGAGCGAGCTCTGGGCTGTGCTGCAAAACCGTGTAAAGAATCTGCATGTTGTTGGGATTTCTGGCATTTGAAAGCTCGTTGAAGACCACCGATTTGACCACCGTGCCCAAGTTGTCCCGGTGGGCGTTCAGCAGCTCCCTGCAGGAAACGAAGTTTTTTTTAAAGGGGAAAAAGCTTATTTACACAAAAGAAAAACAATACTATATAAAATGTAGGAAAAAGAGGAGTGGGAATTCAACAAAAGCACCTGTCAAGGCACGTCAAGACCTCCTCAAAGAATAAGAAGTTCCATAGTTCATGTTACATACATTAAAGTTGCCAGATGTTCACAAATGCCCGCTGCATATGTAATAAAGTTCTGCCAGGTGATGTAAAATTATTGTGGTTTTTCCTTGCAGAACCTGGATTCTATATGCATTTTTTAATGCTATTGCTAAAGTCCAAATCGTTCTATATAATGTGGGTAAGTTTAGGTTATCCAGTTTTTTCCACGATCAAATGGCGGTTTGTCTAGCAACTATAAGGAAATGCAGAAGCAAGTCCTTAAATTTGGTGTCCTTGTGATGTTCTGTAAAGCCATTCTTATGTGCCACATAATACTCATTCTGTATTTATACTTATACTTTGGAACTCCCTGCCTACTGACATCAAGGAAGCGCGTTCATTGAACTCATTTCAGCACTAGATAAAAACATTTTTGGTCTAGGCAAGCCTGCCCAGATGTGTTGACATGTCTTACCCTGTTTTTAGTTTGTTGCTTACTTATTTTTAGTTTATTTTATTACATCTTTCCGCAGGGCCTGCAAGAGAGAGCTGTTTCACCCGGCCTTTGGTTTGGACTCAGTCTGACCCTTATGTTTCCCTCCCTTTATGGTTTTGATCTATGGGCTACTATTAAAATGAGACTGCATTTTAAATTGTATTTTTAACCTGTATTTTAAATTGGTTCCCAACCCCCTATTATGTTTTTATTGTAATTTTACTGGTGTTAGCCGCCCTGAGCCCGGCTCTGGCCAGGGAGGGCGGGGTTTAAATAATTTTTTTTATTATTTACTATTACTCAGGTCTCCTAACGCAGGGGTGTCCAAACTTTTTTCAAAGAGGGCCAGATCCAAAGTGGTTGACCTTTTTTAGGGTTGAAGTTGTTGATTTTACCCCTAAGTTGTTGAGCTTTCTTGGGATTGAAATAAACTGTCGCAGGGGCCGGATTAACCCAACCGGCGGGCCGGATTGGGCCCTCAGGCCTAGTGAAAGAGGGCCTTTTGCCTGGGCTTACCTGACACACAGCATGTAGTGGTTGAGAAGCACTTTGGGTTTGAGTCGGATTTTGATCAGGTTGGAGACCACCTCGACGTCCTCGGAGCTGTGGGTGTTGCAGTTCATGCAGACTGACATGAGCAAGTCCTGGGCAGGTCTGGTGAGCTGGGAAGGAAGGGGAAGAGGGGTATAATGAGGGCAGGCAGGGAAGAAAGAAGCCACACAAATAAAATGAAAATGGGAAGCTTAGCCCAGAGTTGGAAAGAAGATAAAGTCCCTACCAGAGAAGAATGGAAAAACCAAGCTGAAATGGCAAAGCTGACTGGAAAACTCAGAAACCAAAAGGATAAAAACTTTATAAAAGAATGGGGAAATTTTATAAGTTACTTAGGAGACCACTGTAAGCAGATGGAAACAAGAGCAGGATTTTGACTGACTTGTAGTGTAAAAAATATTATGGACAATATGGTTTGATATAAAAATTGGAGTATGGGTGAATATGCAGTTGTAGATGCTTAAAATAAGACTTTATGGAGGGCATGGGGGAAGTCTTGAGATCAGAGAATTTCTTTATATAGTTATGTTCTTATAAGTTTGTCTTTATTTGTACTTTGTATTTGCAAAAACAATAAAAATGATTTTTTAAAAATGAAGATGGGAAGCTGCCTAATATCAGGTCAGACTATTATGATTATTTATTAAATCTCCTTACTGCCCTTCACAGGGCGATTTACAATATACACACACACAACATACCATAATAATAAACAAAAACAATACCTGTTCTGGCTAGAATCCAGCCCCATCTCCAGGTTCAAGTAAGGGAACAGGGAGTTTCAATTTTTAAAAAAATCCAGACCAAGCCCAGCCTTCTTACCTTGGGGTTCTGCAGCCACATCTCCAGCCTCTGCACGGCCATTTGTCGAATCTCCTTGTAGCCGCAGGTGGCAGTCAGGAGGCGCAAGAGATTCCGGGACACGTTGTCCATGGGCTGGCGCCTGTTGAGCTGGTCCCGTAGCATGTCCAGGACGTATTCCTCCACGCTCTCGGCCAGGTCGTCGTACCTGGGACAGGATAAGGCCGTATAAGAATTTATTATTTATACCCCGCCCACTTGGCTGGGTTTCCCCAGTCACTTTGGGTGGCTCCCAACAGAATATTAAAAACACAATAAAACATCAAACATTAAAAACTTCCCTAAACGGGGCTGCCTTCAGGTGTCTTCTAAAAGTCAGGTACAGTGGTACCTCGGGTTACAGACACTTCAGGTTACAGACGCTTCAAGTTACAGACTCCGCTGACCCAGAAATAGTACCTTGGGTTAAGAACTTTGCTTCAGGAGGAGGAGAAGTTTGGATTTGATATCCTGCTTTATCTAAGGAGTCTCAAAGCGGCTAACAATCTCCTTTTCCCTTCCTCCCCCACAACAAACACTCTGTGAGGTGAGTGGGGCTGAGAGACTTCAGAGAAGTGTGACTGGCCCAAGGTCACCCAGCAGCTGCATGTGGAGGAGCGGGGAAGCGAACCCAGTTCAGCAGATTACGAATCCACCGCTCTTAACCACTACACCACACTGGCTCTCAGGATGAGAACTGAAATTGTGCTCCGGCGGCGCAGTGGCAGCGGGAAGCCCCATTAGCTAAAGTGGTGTCTCAGGTTAAGAACAGTTTCAGATTAAGAACGGACCTCCAGTACGAATTAAGTTCTTAACCCGAGGTACCACTGTAGTTGTTTATTTCCTTGACATCTGATGGGAGGGCGTTTCACAGGGTGGGCGCCACCACCGAGAAGGCCCTTTGCCTGCTTCCCTTTAACCTTACTTCTTGCAGGGAGGGAACCACCAGAAGGCCCTCAGAGCTGGACCTCAGTGTCCAGGCTGGACAATAGGGGTGGAGACGGTCCCTCAGGTATTCTGGGTTGAGGCTGTTTAGGGCTTTAAAGGTCAGAACCAACACTTTGAATTGTGCTCGGAAACAAATGTTGGGCATGAAGCACTGGCTGCTTTTAGACGGAGGTTAACAGAGCATGACAGGTTTGGGGCCATGGCTTTTAGGTCTATGAAACAGCCGAACTGGGATTCAGGGTGGCTGACAACATCATCATCATCATCATCATTATTATTTGGAAGAAGCAGTATTATAAAATGCCAAAAGCAAACTGGTGGGAAACACTAAATGAGACGCATCAAAGCATGTTGAGAACCAGCAATTACAAATGCGGTTTGTCCTGAGAGCAACCCCATTATCAGCATCGTCTGTCTGCACCTTAGTTTCCAAAAGTATGTCTGAAGAGGAAGGTCTTGATCTGCCAGCAGGAGAGTACCAGGGAGGGTGCCAGGATGACCTCTCTTGGGAGGGAATCCCCCAATAGGGAAGAAGACACAGAAAAGGCTGTCCCTCATGCTACCACCAACTGTGCCTCAGAACAGTCTCATCACCATCTTCTCTCACCCTCAACTGATCCCATCGTTTCTTCTTCCCAGCCTTTGCCATATGCAATCACTGCGGCTACAGCTTTAGGAACTACAACGCCTATAAGGCAGGGATGAGAGAAGCCACATACGGATCTACTAGGAGATCTTTGAGTGATGTGCAGGAAATTGGAAAGAGTTTGACTCCTGGTTGTTTAACTGAAGGAATGATCGCCGGGTGTGGAGCACACTTCCACCCACAGACAAGCCACAGCTGTCTGAACATCATGCCCTCTATCTAACTTTTGGCTTTCTCAGTGGTCTGCCGTGCCCTGTCTTGTGACCTTTGTCTCCCTCATCATACATTGTGCAAGGGGAAAATGACGCGGTGGAAACAGGTGCCAAAATAACTTTGGACCACCCCACGATCGCATGATTGGAAGATGTAAAGGGCACAGTCCAAAATGTATCTGACTGCTTTTGCATATTGTGCTAATAAAAAGAGCCTCGACAGAGCTAGCTGGCAGCTTGCCTGTGCATACCTCACCTGCATTACCAACTCCTGCCTTATACCTTCACTTCATTAACAATAGCAGCAACAACAAGTTGACTCCCCGCCACATCCCAGACACCCACACTTCATATTAAAGCTAGGGGTGACCAGGAATGGATCTGTGGGGTGGAGTGCACCTCAGTTCTGGCACTCAAAGCAAAGCTCGGCAGCGGAGGACACCATGCTTTTGCACCTGGCTCCCCTGGGTGGATTTGATAAAGCACAGTCCTGTAAGTGTGGAGTCTGTCCTCCCTATAGGGTTAATAAAGACATAGGAAGGTCACATGCCACATTTCCTTCAATCATTCTGCAGTTCTCCAGTGCTGTTTGAAGCGAGAGCATTTGCCATCAATGGGTAAGCGTACCTGGGCATCAGTTGTCCTTCCTGCTCTGGGCTCATCTTGTCCTCAGCAATCAGCAGCTCGCTCTGGCTGTCCTCCTCTTCAGGCACAGAGGGATGTGGGCTGTTCCCTGAAGGAAAGCCAAGAACACACATTTCAACACAGAGAAAGGGGGCAAGTTCAGATGCCACAAGAAACCGTGGTTTGTCACAGTGGGAACAAGCAGCAGCAAACGTCACAGACTCATTCTCACCCCTCCTCTCTAGAAGAGCTGCAAGGAGTGCAGAAGCTTTCATTTCCAGTTTCAGTTAACGACAGTTTAGTGCTACGTCTGAACTGTACACTGTGGTTAACCTTAAACGATGGTTTATTGAAATAAGCCCTATGAAATGACACCATCTCGTTTTGCGACAATCTCTCTGCTGATCTCATCTTCAGATCCCAGGACCTGCCAAGCACCATCATCAAAATTTCACACCGGGTCAATTTCTGAGAAGTTCCATTTATGCTTCCGCATCAACACAATGCTAAGCAAACTGTGCTGGAGGGATTGTACGGATCATATGTGGTGGAACTGTTCTGTAACAAACTGATTTTGGCAAAAGGTATTTGAAGAGCCTGGCAAAATAGTAGGATGCAAGCTTCAGTGTATTCCACAGCTGGCTTTGTTGTTCCCATTTGATAATGAAAAGGCTGATGTTCCTTACAAGGACTTCGTTTTAGTTTCAAAGGTGGCAGCTCAGCAGCTGATAAGTAAACATGGGAAAACTGGTACAGGATTAACGTTATCCAAGTTGTATATGAACATCTGGCAAATCTGAGAGCCAGTATGGCACAGTGCGTAAAGTATCAGACTAAGACCTGAGAAACCAGGGTTCAAATCCCCATTTGGCTATAAAGCTCACTGGGTGACCATGAGCCGGTCATTGTCTATTAGGCTAACAGGGTTGTTGTGGGGATTAAATGAGGAGGGGGAGAGCCATGCATGCCACACCTTGAGATCCTTGGAGAAAAAGGTGGGACGTACAACCAGTAAAACCATGGGTAGGCAAACTAAGGCCCGGGGGCCAAATCTGGCCCAAGCACCATCTCAATCCAGCCTGTGGACGGTCCGGGAATCAGCGCGTTTTTACATGAGTAGAATGTGTCCTTTTATTTAAAATGCATCTCTGGGTTATTTGTGGGGCCTGCCTGGTGTTTTTACATGAGTAGAATGTGTGCTTTTATTTAAAATGCATCTCTGGGTTATTTGTGGGGCATAGGAATTCATTCATTTCCCCTCCCAAAATATAGTCTGGCCCCCCACAGGGTCTGAGGGACAGTGGACCGGCCCACAGCTGAAAAAGTTTGCTGACCCCTGAGTAAAACAATACATAACTGAAAAGTTAACAAAAAGACAATGGAAGGTAAAAAACATGACTCTGGCAGTTTAGCTTGGTTTGATTTCATATGTCAACAGGTCTACGCATACCATAATTTCTCAATCAAACAATAGAGATCTTTTAAATTTAATCTAGTGGACTTCACGGTGAACACGATTAAAATGGATGTACTGTGATTCTCTTGCATGTTGACGTTGTTATCTGTATGTTCAGAAAACGAACAACCACCTTCCAAGCAACTCTCTGAGTAAGTGCCCTACCAGCGCTCAGGTCTCCTCCGCTGCGTCCAACCTCCCCATGCAGCAAAATGCTTTTGGGGGGCATCTTGGTGCTGAAGGCCGTCTGGATGTTTTCCACAAAGGTCTTGCAGTGGGGGCTGTCTACCCAGATACGCTCTCCCAGAGAATCCTCAATGTAAACCTGTAAAGGAGATGAACAGAAACTCCTCTCTACACCTGCACCAAAAAGAACTGGTTCCCTTTTTGTATCCCCGGGCTCAACTGTGAAGAGAACCAACACACAGGCATCAAAGCAGCTAAGCGGGGTGGGTGGGCGTGCCCCAAACAGACAAGATCAGTACTTTCCGGCCACTCTTATATCAGATTCTGGTGTTACCGGTATTCAAACTTTTGGGATGGCACAGATCTGTGTGGCAGAAATGAATGGTAGCTGATAATTGCAGCTGCGGCAACTCTGGGCTCCCTCTAATTTTAGCCAAAATCATAAACCCTCCATAGCTTAATAAAAACAATGGAGTAGGATATTTCAATGGCTTTTGTATTTGCTTCCCTTTCTAGCAGCTGCCATTCCACCAGGCTGCAGCAGAGGTAGTGACAACACCACTCCAATTGGCCCCTGAATTGTTTTGATTCAAACTGGCCACTTTAAGAACTGCTGCTGAGTTTGCTTGATTTCCTCTTCCCTCCCCATTGCTTTTTCCTTTTGTGACATGTCCACCAGGGCCTGCCTTGTTTCCTTTTGACTGCGTATATCTAAAACACAAAGCCGCTCTGGGAGCCTTCTCATCTGAAGAGCAGGGATAAAAATACTTTAAAAGAGATAATTATTTTCGAGTGACAGGTGTTGAAGACGCTCCTGTCCTTGCACACAGCCTTAACACATCCGCCCGCCTCCAGTAAGCCTCCCAAACGAGCACTGCCCCAAGTTGGTGTACCTTGACAAAGATCTCAGGCCAGTTCTCGTCTTCCTCGTATGCCGCCATGAGGAGGTTGCAGGCCAAGACAGACACCAGGCTGTTCCCTTTGGCTTTGAAGTTGATGGAGGCGTCTCGGCGGAGGAGACTGCACAGTGCCTGCAAAAGCAAATTCCCCCAATGAGAACAAGCAGAGAGCCTTAAGCAGGTTTGTATAATAGCTTACAGTTGATTCTATCAGTTAAGAGTCTTCTACTCTTTTATTAACCAATTGTCTCTGAATGAGAAGAAGAGTTTGGATTTGATATCCCGCTTTATCACTACCCGAAGGAGTCTCAAAGCGGCTAACATTCTCCTTTCCCTTCCTCCCCCACAACAAACACTCTGTGAGGTGAGTGGGGCTGAGAGACTTCAGAGAAGTGTGACTAGCCCAAGGTCACCCAGCAGCTGCATGTGGAGGAGCAGGGAAGCGAACCCGGTTCCCCAGATTACGAGACTACCGCTCTTAACCACTAAACCACACTGGCTCTGAGTAGCTGATGGAAAAGGGGCAACATTGTCATTTCCTGTATATTGAAAAAGCATGCACCGTATGGCTTAAAAATCAACTTTGGTCTTTGTGTTCCTTAGTGCTACATTAGTTTCTCCAAAAGAGATATGTCCCATTGTCTATCCCACGATGCCCCTAGAGTTAAGTTAGTCAATATTTCTAATCTTGATGCACAAAGACAAATCCGGTTCTCACCTCAATCACTCCTTCTGTGGCAAAGATGTTGGGCTTCATTTTTGCCAGGTACATCAGGCTCAAGTACAGGGTGGTGTCGGGCTTTGCCCGGTTCATTTTCAGCTGCTTCACGGCCCCGCACAACACCCCTTCAATGCGGTCGTCATTGCCTTCGGCTTCCGCAGCCTCGATCTCATCCAGCAAAACCGCTGGGGCCACTGCAAAGAGAGCCAGACAGCAATCGGGTTCCTCAGAGCCCTCAGCCTATTGGCAGTTGTCATTTTTAAGCAATCCAAATAAATGTTATACCAAAGCTCAAGGCAAATGGCTTCTAGGGGGGTTTGGAAAAAAGGAAACACTCTTGATAACCTAAAGGTAGACAACCTTTTTGGTGAGGGTGCCAAAATATTAAAGAGCAGAAGTCTTGCAGCATGGTTCATATTTGCCACCAGGGCTTGAAATCTGCATCAGAGCAACAAAGTCCATCATCTACCTTTGCATCAAAACATCTGCATATAATAATAATAATAATTTTTATTTATACCCCGCCCTCCCCAGCCAAGGCCGGGCTCAGGGCGGCTAACAAGCAATAATAAAAACAAGTTGAATGAATACAACTTAAAAACAAGATTAAAATACAACAATTAAAATATTGAAACATTAAAATATTAAAATGCAGCCTCATCGCAGCAGGAGAAAGGAAAAAGAAAAAAGAAAGAGGGGGGAGGGAATCAAATTGGCTCCAAGCCAAAGGCCAGGTGGAACAACTCTGTCTTACAGGCCCTGCGGAAAGAAATCAGATCCTGCAGGGCCCTGGTCTCATGAGGCAGAGCGTTCCACCAGACCGGAGCCAGTGTTGAAAAGGCCCTGGCTCTGGTTGAGGCTAATCTAACTTCCTTAGGGCCCGGGACCACTAGGGTGTTGCTATGCAAGTGATGTCTGTTGGACACAAGACGAACCTGCTGGATCAGGCCAAAGACCCATCAAGTCCAGCATCCTGTTTTCACCATGGCCAACCAGATGCCTTTCCTGGAAACGCTCAAGCAGGGTTCGAACACAAAGCCCTCTCCCCTCCTGCTGTTTCCAGCAACTAGTATTCAGAGGCGTATATTGCCTTCTCTTGAGCAAAGGGTCTTTCCCTCTCTCTTTACCTTCAATGGGGACCACGGAGGGCTCCTTGATGGAAGGAGAAATGGCCCGTTTCTCAGCCACGGCTGCCTCCGCCAAGCGTCCCAAGGCACTGAGAGGGGGCGTCGAGGAGAGTTTGGGGCGCTTGGCAAGACTGGAGGCGGCCTCCCGCTTCCGCTCGGAGGGCAACCCGGCCGAAGCCGGCTTGAGCAGTGTGACGGCTGCTTTCGATTCATTGGACTGGCCTTTTGAACCCAAGGCGATGAAATCTCCCGGAGGCGGGTGACCTAGGAGGAAAAAAGAGAGCAGTTCAGAGAAATGCAAAGTCAGGGAGAAAACAGGAAGCTGCCTTATACCGAGTTGGACCATTGGCTCAGGTAGCTGAGTATTGCCAATGCTGACTGGCCGTGGCTGTCCAGGAGTCTTAGTGGACCACAAGCTTCACGTGAGACAGCAGTGTGATGAAGCTGCAAAAAAAGCTAACGCTATTCTAGGCTGCATCAACAGAAGTCTAGCATCCAGATCAAGGGAAGCAATAGTCCCACTCTGTTCCGCCTTAGTCAGACCACACTTGGAAGAGTGTGTCCAATTTTGGGCACCACAATTTAAGCAGCATATTGACATGCTGGGACGCGTGCTGAGGATGATCAAGGGTCTGGAAGCCAAGCCTTATGAGGAGCAGCTGGAGGAGATGGGCATGTTTAGCCTGGAAAAGAGGAGACTGAGAGGAGATAGGATAGCCATCTTCAAATACAGTGGTACCTCGGGTTACATACACTTCAGGTTACAGATGTTTCAGGTTACAGACTCCACTAACCCAGAAATATTACCTCGGGTTAAGAACTTTGCTTCAGGATGAGAACAGAAATTGTGCTCCGGCGGCATAGCGGCAGCAGGAGGCCCCATTAGCTAAAGTGGTGCTTCAGGTTAAGAACAGTTTCAGGTTAAGAACGGACCTCCAGAACGAATTAAGTTCTTAACCCGAGGTATCGCTGTATGTTAAGGGCTGTCACATGGAGGAGGGAGCATGCTTGTTTTCTCCTGCCAGGGAGGGTAGGATTCCAGTGAAACATCTGGCAGCGAGAGCCACTCAACAATGGAACGGTCTCCCTTGGAGGTTGGATAGCCATCCGCCATGGAGGCTTCAGCTGAGATTCCTGCCTTGCAGGGGGTTGGACTGGATGACCCTAGGCAGCAATTCTCAACCTGTGGGTCCCCAGATGTTGTTGGACTACAACCCCCATCATCCCTGAGCTCTGGCCTTCCTAGCTAAGGGTGATGGGAGTTGTAGTCCAACAACATCTGGGGACCCACAGGTTGAGAAAGGCTGCAGGGGGTCCCTTCCAATTCTACATTTCTGTGGTTCGTAGGTTTCCAAGCAGAGGCTGGACCAGGCCACCCACCAAGGATCGTCGAGCTGTTACTCCTGCGTTGCAGGGGGGGTCAGCCTAGATGACCCCTGGGGGTCCCCCTCCCAGTTCTAGGATTCTACGTCATTCCTTTTTGGGGGTTGGAGAAGAGGGGTTTTTTTTGTTTTTAAGACGGAGCTGCCCTCCCCCCCCCGGGTCTCGTGCACGCGCTTCCCCACCCCCATTTACCCACCGGAGGGTTTGGCGACGGCGCTGGGGCGGCGCGCGGCCGCGGGCTTCGGGCGGTTCATCCCCGCGGAGCCCCCTCCCCGCTCTCCGCTTTTCCCCCTCACAGTCGAGGGGCCGGCAGGGAGGGAGTTAACGGAGAGGAAGGCGGAAGCGGAAGAGGCCGGGCGTGCCCTTCCCGACCCGGAACAAAAATAAGGCGAGGGAGGGGAGCGAACTGGCTTCCAGGCTCTGGGCTCCGCGTCTCTCTGGCGCCACCGCGCGGCCGGGAGGGGGAACTGCAGGCTTTTCTCCCCCCTTTGCCGGAGGAGACCGCGGAGCGCCACCTAGAGGTTCGGGATCGTTTCAAACTTAAGCGAGCGGAGGAAACCGTGTCGATGCGAGTCTTTTGCCACCTAGTGGCCGGCGGCGGGGTGGCTGGCAAGGGGAACTGCGACGATGGGGCTCTCAAGCTGTAGACTTATTGATTATTGATATTTCTTTAATTAACTCCCCCCCCAACGATTTCCACCCGCACACCACTACCATTGTAATCCATGGGCCAATGGCACTAGACAGGGCTAGCAAAGGGGGCAAACAGGGTTATTGTTTTGTTCTTTTTTTATGTATTTTGTGTTTTCACCTTGTATTTTTATGCTGTGATCTGCCCCAGTGGTCCGGCCCAGGATCCCTCACCATTCTGAGCAAGGCAGCAGAACGGACACAGATAAACAATGCTTACGGATGTCACGCAAAACACTTTGCGCCATTGCTATTCTGCAGGTGAGGAAGAGAGGGCTGAGGTTTTTTTCTGGCCTTGATAGCTGCTGTTGCTGGTGGGAATGGGATACCAGATGTAACCTGTCCTGGCTTACCCAATAGGCTGACTATTAAAGGTAAAGGGACCCCTGACCATTAGGTCCAGTCGTGGCAGACTCTGGACTTGCGGCGCTCATCTCGCTCTATATGCCAAGGGAGCCAGCGTACAGCTTCCGGGTCATGTGGCCAGCATGACTAAGCCGCTTCTGGCGAACCAGAGCAGCGCATGGAAACGCCGTTTACCTTCCCGCCGGAGCGGTACCTATTTATCTACTTGCACTTTGACGTGCTTGCAAACTGCTAGGTTGGAGGAGCAGGGACCGAGCAACGGGAGCTCACCCCGTCGTGGGGATTCGAACCGCCGACCTTCTGATCAGCAAGCCCTAGGCTCTGTGGTTTAACCCACAGTGCCACCCGCATCCCTTTTAGGCAGCAAAGCAGGTGCCCAATAGGGCACCAAAAAGAGTAAAATTTGACAGTTGCAGTTCATTGTTCACAGAACCATAGAAATGTAGAGTTGGAAAGGACCCTGAGAATCACGTGTTGTGGGGGGAAACAGAATCTTGCTTGATTTCCTTACGCTCCACACTCTTCCTCCATTTTCCTGTTCTCATCATTACTTACAGGTAAAGGTACCCCTGCCCGTACGGGCCAGTCTTGCCAGACTCTAGGGTTGTGCGCTCATCTCACTCTATAGGCCGGGAGCCAGCGCTGTCCGCAGACACTTCCGGGTCACGTGGCCAGTGTGACGAAGCTGCATCTGGCGAGCCAGCGCAGCACACGGAACGCCGTTTACCTTCCCGCTGGTAAGCAGTCCCTATTTATCTACTTGCACCCGGGGGTGCTTTCGAACTGCTAGGTTGGCAGGCACTGGGACCGAACGACAGGAGCGCACCCCGCTGCGGGGATTCGAACCGCCGACCATGCGATACTAATACAAATTGAAAGAATGAGAAGAAATCGGATCCCTGTCGTGTATTGCACATCATATACCTGCATGTACGTTTCAGTGCATGTATAAGTTTTGTGCCGTTTCATAAAACAAAATTTTGATGCTTTGCTATTTTGTTTTGAATTACATATGGAATGTAGGCTATCAGTCTAATACCTGCAATTGTAACCTGAGGCCCTTCTCTGTGTGCCCTCTCAATGGGAAGTCCAGAGGGTGGCAACACAAGAACGGGCCTTCTCGGTTGTGGCTCCCTGCTTGCCGAATGCTCTCCCCAAGAGTTATAGCCATAGTTCTCCATCTCTGCCCTAGAGATGTTGGCACCCAGAGCCAGCCATGCCTCCCTGACTCAGCCAAATACGACAGAGAGTGAAGGGACATTCAGCTAGTTCTGCTGCCAATGCAATAACTAGGGTTGATTGAGTGTTTCTTCCTAGAAAAGCTTTTTATTTTAATTTTTATTCAGGAGCACAGTAGCCTAGGGCTTGCCGATCAGAAGGTCACGGTTCGAATCCCTGCGACAGGGTGAGCTCCCGTTGCTCGGTCCCTGCTCCTGCCAACCTAGCAGTTCGAAAGCACGTCAAAGTGCAAGTAGATAAATAGGTACTGCTCCAGTGGGAAGGTAAACGGCATTTCCGTGCGCTGCTCTGGTTCGCCAGAAGCGGCTTAGTCATGCTGGCCACATGACCCAGAAGCTGTACGCCGGCTCCATCGGCCAATAAAGCGAGATGAGCGCTGCAACCCCAGAGTCGTCCTCGACTGGACCTAATGGTCAGGGGTCCCTTTACCTTTACCACCAGCTGTAATTCCAGTTGTCATTCCCAGCAACCCCCAGCTACCAGTGTTTGCATTTAAAACGAGAATGGCAAAGCTGCATTTAACATTGCACTTCTGTATGTCCCAGGGACAGGTTTGCTCTCTCATGCGTTGCTTGAATATGCCCAGCAAGCATTCATGAATGGAAGTGAATCGCTTTGAACTCTTTGAAGGTTTGTTTTATTGAGAGTCAATCTGGGTACAGCCAGCCACAGAGAAATGGCAGATGCAAAGCCCCAAATGAACAGGTAAAAGCTAAACAATCCGAATGAGCCACTCACTTTGTTTTTCACCATTGCTGGCTTTTCCCAAATGGCCAGAAGCAAAGCAGGCAGCTCCCTGCTCTGCTCACGAAATTGCAGGTAGGGGGAAGGAGGGATTTGTATAAAAAATAGTGCAACTGAGCATTCCCCCCCAAGGGTACATTCTGAATCACTGCAGACACATTCAAACAGGAGGCGGGTTCATAACCAGCCCAAATTCCCTCTTGGCGAAACAAGCAGGTGTTGGGATGTGATGCGAGAGGTGCAACCTCCGCAGCACTGAAAGAAGCGAACCTCACCTAAGGCGGCAAAACCCCGGCCTTGGGCGAGGCTATGGGTTAGGTTAAAAGTGGCATCTATCGCTTGAGCAGCTTGTGGAGCCCAGTTCAGTTATCACTGGAAGGCACCTTCAAGCAGAACCTGTGAGCCATTGAACAAATGGGGTTATGGCGAAGTGAAAACCCTCTGTTGATCTTTGTGGGTTTAAAGCAATGTTGGCAAACGAGGGCTTTGGCTTTCGATGTTGGTTTGAGAACAAGCTGTCTTGTGCTGCGTACCAGAACTCCAGGCGAGTTCTCTTGGGCTCAGGTCCTGGAAGAATTTTGTTTTTACCGGCTCCTGCACACAGACAGCAGGCCTAAACA
Organism: Podarcis siculus; assembly: GCA_034642415.1. Classification (NCBI taxonomy): domain Eukaryota; kingdom Metazoa; phylum Chordata; class Lepidosauria; order Squamata; family Lacertidae; genus Podarcis; species Podarcis siculus. Next base: position 12,422,096 of record JAXCMG010000036.1, read on the forward strand.
GGCTAACCCCAAACATTTGGTTGGCCACAGTGACGATGCTGGACGGGGCCCGTGGCCTGATCCAGCTGGACACTTCCTATGAACCAGAAAATGTCCGGAATTGAGGCTGAGCCTTGGGAGCACATTCATACCACATATTTACCACTGTAAATGGCCATTCCCCCCCCAAAGGATTCTGGGAGCTGTGGTTTGTTAAGCCTTCTGAGAGTTGCGAAGGGACCCCTATTCCCCTCCCAGAGCTACACTTCCCAGAGTGGTTTTATGATCAATCCTTCTTCACAGGGAATGCCTGTTTGTGGAATGTTCTCGCAGAACCCTGAACAAACTACAGCTCCCAGAATCCTTTGGCATAAGCCACCGCTACGGAATCATATTGCTTTAAATCAAGGGTCAGCAAACTTTTTCAGCAGGGGGCCGGTCCACTGTCCCTCAGACTTTGTGGGGGGCCGGACAATATTTTTTGGGGGAAATGAATGAATTCCTACGCCCCACAAATAACCCAGAGATGCATTTTAAATAAAAGGGTACATTCTACTCATGTAAAAATATGCTAATTCCCGGACCGTCTGCGGGCAGGATTGAGAAGGCAATTGGGCCGGATCCGGCCCCCGGACCTCAATTTGCCTACCCATGCTTTAAATGCATGGTGTGAATGTGCCCCAAGAGTGCCCAAGCTTTAGTGCCCTCTGCGGAAACAAAAGGGTACTGCGGTGAACATCACCTGCCCCTCTCATTGGCACAGAGGATGAAGGCTCAGGAACCTGCTTTCCTACCTTTGCCTGGCTTGGAGGTGCTGCCCTTTCTGCCCTTGTTCCACGTTCAGGTCCTCCTGCCAGCAAAAGACAGCAGAGACCCTGGCTTGCATATCCTCCCCTCCCCAAATCAGGACCCTGGAGGGTAGGGTTACGCTGGACGGACATGTCTCTGTGGCATCTTAGGAAGAAGAGGTCCTCTCCCCCCACCCAGCCTTGCTATCTAGGATCCTTTAAACTGGGAACACCAGGCACTGGGCTTGGGACGCTTGGCATGCATAGGGTCCCTGCTCATGCAGCGGCAGAGACAGTGCGATAAAGGATGCAGCAGCAGCAGCAGCACAGAGATCCTGGGCTACCTTTAGAAACACACACAAAACTCACGCACACAGATACACAGTTTAGGCACTCTAACCCAGCGAAGGCGACGGAGGCGTCTCCCTTTTCCGACGGGAGCAGCAAAGCGTGGGATGGCTCGGCGGGACGCCCAGCAGCGTACAAGAGACCCTCGCCCCATTGAGGGCCCAGCTGAGACGGGGCTTGGTTTTTGTTTTTTGGCAGAAATGCAGTAAAAGCTGAAGCAGCAGCAGGGAGTCCCTTTTCCTGAGGAGACACGAAGAAGAGAGCGCGAGGCTCGGGGCCACGAGCCCCTCCTAGGGGGGATGTGGCCCCCATCCGGAGGGCCTGGACGGGCGACAGACCCGCCTGCCGGCAACAGTACATTCAGACAGCTGGGGTGGAGGGAACTCTGTCAGTCTCACATCCAGTGTACGCTGAATCCGCGGCTGAGGTTGAGCTGCAGGTCACTCACAGTGAGAACCTACGAAGGAAGCGAGATCAGTCATTAGCTGGGGCCTTTATTCCCTTCATTAGGACGCGGGTGGCGCTGTGGGTTAAACCACAGAGCCTAGGGCTTGCCGATCAGAAGGTCGCCGGTTCGAATCCCCGCAACGGGGTGAGCTCCCGTTGCTCGGTCCCTGCTCCTACCCACCTAGCAGTTCGAAAGCACGTCAAAGTGTAAGTAGATAAATAGGTACCGCTCCGGCGGGAAGGTAAACGGCGTTTCCGTGCGCTGCTCTGGTTCGCCAGAAGCGGCTTAGTCATGCTGGCCACATGACCCGGAAGCTGTACGCCGGCTCCCTTGGCCAGTAAAGCGAGATGAGCGCTGCAACCCCCGAGTCGGCTACGACTGGACCTAATGGTCAGGGGTCCCTTTACCTTTATTCCCTTCAATAGTTTGCGTTTCTAATAGTTATCCGTCCTGCCCCCGTTTTTCTATTGCAATTATTTTTTTAAAAAAGCTGCCAGTGGTAATCTAATAAATTGTTGGCTTCAAGTTACAAGAAAGGAGATTCCGATTAAACATCAGGAAGGACTTTCAGAGAGTAACAGCTGTTCAGCGGTGGAGCAGACTCTCTCAGGAGGTTCTGAACTCTCCTTCCTTGGAGGTTTTTAAGCAGAACTTGGATGGCCCTCTGCCATGGATGCTTTAGCTGAGATTCCTGCATTGGACCTCAGGGTGCCTTCCAAATCTACAATTCAGTGATTCTAATTGAAACCTGCAGGAAAATGTTGCAGTATGGAGTGCTTCTGTTTAGGGTTACAGCCAACCATGCCCTACTCTATCTATCTAATCTATCTATCTATATTACATATCATTTCCAACAATCATATAACATATTTTTTTATCTTATACAATGTTTTGGGCTTCCATCAACCGCATCTGAAGATTTTTCAATCTATCACTTAATCTACATTTCTTAATTTCCCTATTACTTTTAATTGTCCTGAACTAATAACTGTATTCATAATCTTCTCTGCAATATTTCGCATAATCCTCCTTACAGAACTTCTTGGAGTCCTACTAGCGTAATCTGTTTATTACAATTGCTTTTCAAATCGTTCAAATATTTACTCCAGTCCTCTGAGAATCTCTGGTTCCACAGGTTTTGAATCCTTCCTGTCATCTTATCTAATTCTGCATAGTCCATTAATTTCGTCTGCCATTCTTCTTTCGTCGGTAGTTCTTCTTGTTTCCATTTCTGTGCCACTAATATTCTTGCTGCCCATGTCCTAGTCAACGTCATTTCCCTCTCCCACAGACACGCAACATTCTGTGGCCAGCATGGTGTAGTGGTTAGAGTGTTGGACTAAGATCTGGGAGAGCAGGGTTCAAATCCCCACTTGGCCATGTAGCCCCCTCAGTGACCTTGGGTCAATCACTCATTCTCAGCCAAACCTGCCCCTCAGGGTTGTTGTAAGAGTCGAATAAGGAAGAAAACTACCGGTATGTATGAGTTCTCAGGAAGGGAAGTTGGGGTATAAATGTAAAACTAACAAACAAACATGCTCAGTCTTCATGGGCCAGTTTTTTCCCCTTCTCCACTTGGGTCGCCCCACTCCAAATACTCTATATTCTACTTCTGCAAACTTTGGAGTCCCCCAAACCTTGCTGATACCTCCCTCTTGAGGGTGGATGTTCTTGTTTTGGCTGTGTAAGGATTTATCCCTGCAGAACTGAGTTTGCTTTTAGCATATTAGAACCGCAAATAAAAAGGTTTTTTTTATAATAATAATAATAATAATAATAATAATAATAATAATAGATTAAAGCTAAAAACAGCACAGTGACCAAGTTAGAAAACAAAGGCAGTAGAATCATAGAGTTGCCCAGTGAAAAACAAGCAGTGATGGGCCTCTCTTGGGAGGGCATGCCAGATTCTAGGTGCCAACACAGACATGACCCTGCCTCTAGCACCCACTTGCTGCACATCCAAGCTGCCTGTCGGTTACCTGGTTTGTCAGGTAGGTAAACGGCCTCTCCTTGCCATTGACAGTGACTGTCTTTGGCTCTTCTCGGACCCCGTAGACACTCAGCGCATCCACTGTGACGTACGTGGCTCCCACGTTGGAATGCAGGACGGTGGAAGTGAATGTGTTCTGGAAGGAAAAGAGAAAAAAGCGGGAACTCCCTGGTCACAGCTGCCTCCCTGCTTCAGCAAACACACTCAAATCCTCTCTTCTCTTCCCCACTGCTAATATAGGATTGATTGATTCATTCATTCATTCATTCATGCCACCCTGTTTTGGAAAGATCAGCCTGTGTGCAGATCCTCTGGGGCTGTCGCTAAAGGAAGAGAAGAAGTGATTCCCATCTAACGAGGCCACAGGAAGAGATCTGCTAGATTTGAAGCAACTTCTCAAGGTCGGTTGACATCAGCGGAAGAGAGAGATGGGAAGCAGGGCTCGCTCTACTGGTTCTGCTGGGGCAGGCCAGCTCCTCACCCAAAGGCAGCCATCTGCAAACTTTTTTCTCTGGACCACACGTTCAGAATAAAAAATTGCTCGTGCCACATCTTTTTAGTGAGAAGAAATATATTGGAAAACAGAGTTAGGATTGTTTGCAGTATCACTCGTTGCTCTTGCTCTCATTTTGAAAAGATATCTATCTATATTCTGCAAAAATAAAAATTGATGCTACAGTGAAATGTTTACATTTTTCATTGATTGTCCTTGAATCTTCCTGCCACCCTCTCCTGCCACATCAGTGTGGTACGCCACAGTTTGTGAGAACTACTGCCGTGAAGCATCACCTTCCCCCAGACTGCCTCAGGGGCAGAGATGAGAAGTGGGGCTCACTCCGTCTCCTTTGCCAAAAGCCCAGCTCCATCAGGTGTCTCCTGCCCCTATTGAGCAATGGTTTGAAAACTGGTGGTCCACGTTTAATCCCTCCTCATCTTCCTTGTCACTTTCCCCTTGTGTGCCATGCTTTTTTAGATCGTAGACCTGTGGGAAGGGGCTGTCTTGTTTTAATTTATTGCATGCAAGCCGCTCTGGGAGCCTTCCTCTTGCCGAAGAGCAGGGTAAAAAGATTCTAAGTGAATAAATACAGTGGTACCTCAGGTTACAAACACCTCGGGTTACAAACACTTCGGGTTACAGACTCCACTAACCTGGAAGTAGTACCTTGGGTTAAGAACTTTGCCCCAGGATGAGAACAGAAATTGTGCGGCGGCAGCAGCGGCGGGAGGCCCCATTAGCTAAAGTGGTACCTCAGGTTAAGAACAGTTTCAGGTTAAGAATGGACCTCCAGAACGAATTAAGTTTGTAACCAGAGGTACCACTGTAGGTGACTTGCTGGTCACACCACAGCAGGGCAAAGAGGCTCTTCGTACCTGTGTGACGTTGAACACTAAGTAAGAATAGTCGCCCTTGGCGAACGTGTCCAGGCTCTCGCCGTCGTCCCAGTAAAGGTCTCCCCAGGCATTGGCGTTCTGCGACAGGGCCGCAATCAGGTGAAGAGCGTTCCCACTGCCCACCGATGTGCTGCCTCCAAGTTTCTGAGAGGGAAAGAGATCAGCGTGTGAAATCCAGATTCACTGAAAGCAGCCCCGATTAGGGCTGGGCAATGTCTGGTTTTCAACACTGTGATATATCATGATGTCTGAAGTAACACTGAGAAAGGCTGAAAAAGGAGCTGTGGAGGAAGGGAGGCAGGAGCGACCAGGAGGAAGGGAAGGAAGCAGCCTGCTTGCTCGGGCGAAGGATCTCCTGCCTACTCCACAGCCCAGCCTCAGCCTTGGCAGAGGGAGCCTGAGAAGGCGCTCTGCTTGCCTGCGTATTTGCCTTTGTCCAAAGAAGCGGGGCAGACTGCCTCTTTCTGAGAGGGGAATAGGGGCCTCCTAACAACTCTCAGCACCCTTAAAAAAAACTACAGCTCCCAGAATTCTTTGGGGGAAACTGTGACTGTCTGAAATGGCACCAGAGCACTTTAAACGTATGGTGTGGATACGGCCTCAGTTCATAAATTCACAGCTACAAATGTCCAACACTTATTTGATAACAGCATTTCTACAGTGGTATGCAAGGTATGCAAGGCCTTCTTTCACTTTGATCTCACTGCACATCACACTAAACCAGTCCTTGTGTCTGTAATTATATTGTTCTAAATAGGGGCAGGGGTTTCCGTCTGGATCATACCCTGGGTTCAGAGCAGAACTGTGCATATTACGCACAAACAGCATAATATGCACAAACAGAACTGAGTTACCTTGGGTCTCCAAGCCCGCTCCCAGGCTTCCCTCTCCTGCTGCCATGTGGCTGGGAAGGCAAATTCAGCAGTTAACCACAGTTTGCTGTGCCATCCAGAGCTAGGCCTGAAGTTCATCTTTGCTGTGGTTAAACAATGAGCTCCAGCAATTGTGGTTTGGCATTGGCTTGTTCGAAAGGTAAACCACAACAAAGCCTATAGGTTATCCTATAGCACCACAGTGGGCAGTATGTGACCACACAGGTGCCGTTAGACCTCAACTCCCGTTAGCACCAGCCAGCAGGGACGGGGGATAGGGGATTATGGGACTTGCAGTCCTGCAGTATGTGGGGGTCCACATACCCACCCAACCCCTTTTAAAGAAAAGTCACATGGTAGCAGGTGGAAGAGGATGAAAACTATCAGGCCTCACCTGGGTTGGCAGGATGGTCCCTTCCCGCACATGCACATTGATGTGGTCCAGAGGTGCAGCCATCTTCAGGTTCTCCCCGCTGCTGTTCACTGAAGAACCCTGCAGGGGGCAGCGAGAGGCTGAGCTGTCAGGTTCATGCCAAGCGGTCAGATTACAGCAGCTTCTGCCAGCCTCCCAGCAGCCCCAAACATCTGGAGCATGGGTAGGCAAACAAAAGCCCGGGGTACGGATCCGGCCCAATTGCCTTCTCAATCCGGCCCACAGATGGTCCAGGAATCAGTGTGTTTTTACATGAGTAGAATGTGTCCTTTTGTTTAAAATGCATCTCTGGGTTATTTGTGGGGCATAGGAATTTGTTCATTTCCGCCCCCCCCAAAAAAATATAGTTCGGCCCCCCGCAAGGTCTGAGGGACAGTGGACCGGCCCCCTGCTGAAAAAGTTTGCTGGCCCCTGATCTGGAGGATGCCACGTTGGGTTGGGGCTCTATGAGACAAATGGCCGTCTGTTTTGGGTCGCTGGTTTTGGCCTTCAGAGCCCTAAAAAGTTTGATGCCACCTAATCTGGAGGAGATGCTACACTTCCATGAGCCTTGCCCTGCATTTAGAGATCAGCATCCGAGATGGTTGCAAATTTTTTAGCGATAATTTTATCGTTTTATCTTTTTTTGTGAACCGTGTGGAGGCATTTCCCCTACGATCAAGAGGTATATAGTTTTTATTGAATAAATAAATAAAGGGGAGGCAAGATCTTCTGGGGTGTTAATGCTGTGAGCCCCAGCAGAGGAATATATCCCAGTTTCCTTTCCTGGGGCAACAAAGACGGCCCAAGCAGAGAAATTAAGAGACCATCGTGGCTGGTCTGATGGGCTGCACGCTCTTACCGTGTAGTAGTCGTACCACAAGCCTCGGGGAAAGTAGCCGATCACCGAATTCACGCCAGGTTCCAACACGGGAGTCAGCAGCAAGCCCCGCCCCCAGAGGAACTGCCTGTCAATGGAGTAAGTGGCCACATCCTTAGGGAACCTAGGAGGGAGAACAAGCCACCACAAATGCCGTCAATCAAGGGCACAATCACACCACACATTAAAAGCACCACAAGACCCCTTTAAAAAGCTATGGCTTCCCATAAAGCGTAATGGTTGCATAATGGTTGGAATGTTGGACTAGGGCCTGGGAGAGCAGGGTTCGAATCCCCACGCATCCATGAAGCTCCCTGGGTGACCTTGGAGCCAGTCACCATCTCATCGCCTAGCCAACCTCATTACACATTACACATTACATATTACAGAACATCAACGATACAAACTTTAAAAGAAAAGCATACTGACAGACAGCCTAAAAAATGAATAAAAAGCATACTGATAGCCTAATAATAATAAAATAGTCATTATAATAACAGTCCCCTGTCCCACATTTTCAAAGGCCATAGATAATTTAATAGCCATAGGCCCAGGTAAAGAGGAAGGTTTTTGCCTGGCGCCTAAAGACATGCAATGATGGCACCTCCAAGAGCTGCAATTCCCAGAGTTTCCTGGGAAGACTGATGGAGTGTCAAACCACAATGGGAATGGAGGTTCTGAGAAGGGAACAGGGGCTCCTAACAACCTGCAGCACCCTTAGCAAACTACGACTCCCAGAACTCTTTGTGGGAGGAGCCATTGCTTTTTAAAGCAGTAGCGCGGAGCTTTAACTGTGTGGCATGAATGTGGCTTGGGTGTCCCAGGCTGAAAGTCCCCCCACCTCTGGTTTAATGGGTTTCTTATTCTGTTAGGGACCTTGAACTTCCTGTGGATACCCCCACCTCACCCCCTGGGAAGAGGGCTTTGGCAAGGCAAGGGAGAGAGCTGCGCCATTCTCTTAGCCCTGAACCATGCCCGCTTGCAAGCCCCCCGGAAACGGGCACAATTCCTTACTCGAAGAAGAGAGGCCGAGCCACGGTGTCCCCCTGCAGGTGAGCCCGGTGGAAGAGGGAGTAGAGGTACGGCAGGAGGGCATAGCGGACCTCTAGTGCTGTCTTCATGGCAGTTCGTGCGGCAGGGCTGAACGCGGAGGGATCCTGGGCCTGAAGAGAAGGGTGGAAAACAAGAACAGGCAAATGGGCTTAAACGGTGGCATGCAGAAAACCAGGGCAAAGAAGGCAGTGTGGCGTAGGGGTTAGAGTCCTTGCCTAGGTTTCAAGTATAGTTTCAATGCCACACTGTCTCCTTTGCCCTGGTCTTCTGTGATGATATAAATAGAAAGGATTCTAAGTTATTTTTATATGCAATGATGGCGGCAAGAATATTATTGGCACAAAAATGGAAGCAAGAAGAATTACCGACAAAAGAAGAATGGAGGATGAAACTGATGGACTACGCAGAATTAGATAAGATGACAGGAAGGATTCGAAACCTGCGGGACCAGAAATTCTCAGAAGACTGGAGTAAATTTACGAACTATTTGAAAAGCAACTGTGGTGAACAGATTACGCTAGTAGGTTTGCAAGAAGTTTTGTAAGGTGAATTATTTGAAATATTGCAAGAAAGACAATGAGGAGAATTATTAGTTAAGGATAATTAAAGGTAATATGAAATTAAGAAATGCATAATAAGTGATAAAAACAGAAAATCATCAGAGGTGTTGACGGAAGTCTAAAAATCTTGTATAAGATGAGAAGTTATGTTGTATGACTGTTGGAATTGATATGTTAAAAAATAATAAAATGTATATATATATATAAAATAGAGTCCTTGCCTAAGACCCGGGAGACCAGGGTTCCAATCTCCACTCAGTCATGAAACTCACTGGGAGGCCAGTCACTGCCTTTTATCCTAGCCTACCTCACAAGGTTGTTGTGGGGATTGAATGAGGAGTGGGAGAACCAGGTGGGCCACCTTGAGCTCCTTGGAGAAAAGCCGGGTGGAAGGCGGTTATAAATGCAACAAACAAACAAAAATGGCCCAGATTGTGCAGAAACTTGAACTTTTTTAAAAATTGAATTAAATACTGTATGTTTACATTGTTGAGACCTGCCCTGAGATCTTTTGGTGAAGGGCAGGGAAGAAACCAAATAAATAAGAAAACAAAGCCAACAATGATGGGAAGCTGAATTCAGAGCTTCCTTTACCCTGCTCTGAGTTCTATCTGAGGATCAATTCAGAAAATTGTGTTCTGCATCAGGTGCGACCAAACTTTTAGAAAGAAGGGGCAAAATAATGTCAATGGCATAAAGCAAACTGGGTGATTTGGTTACCGGCACTCTAACGAGGCTCCCTCTTGCATCTCTGCATGAGCTCACGGCTTCCCAATTGGGGAAGCAGACGCAGATCAGAGACTCATGCAGAGTGGCGGTGGAGCACTCTGAGGAAGACAGGCAGCCCTTACTGTCTTACCCGAAAACAAATCGTGCTGCATGTTAGCAAAGTGTGCCTCCAATTCTGGTTTTGAAGAACTTTTATTAACGAAAACAAGAGAAGCAAGAAAGTTTTAACTCAAAGGGTGTGCAGGGTGGGAATGCAGTAGCTAATCGGAAGTTTGAGAAACACTTAGTGTGAGTCCCCGTCTTGCCCCCAGCAGCTTCACCTTCACGTCCTGGGTGTTGTGGTTTCGTGCAAAGGGGTAGAAGGCTCCCAACTGCATCCAGCGAGTGCAAAGCTCCTCCGAAGTGGAGCCTGAGAAGCCGCAGATGTCTGCCCCAACCAGCGGGATCCCAAAGAGGCTGAAGCTGAGCACCCCTGAGGATTCAGGCAGGGGGGAAAGGAGTCAATAGTGGCCAGGCGATTACTGACATTAACACCCGGCTGAATTTCAGATTAGATCACCACAATGCATTGTTTATGGGGCTGGCCTTGGAGACAGTCCGAAACCCCCTTCTGGTACAGAATGCAGCTACCTGCCTATGGACACTATGCCTGTTTCAAAACAACTTCACTGCTTCCAGTCGTTTTCCAGGTCCAATTGAAGGTGCATGGTTAAACAGGTCTGGAAGGAGCCGGAGCTAGGATTGGTCCATAAAAACACCCAGTGTTGGTGAAGTTAGCCCTTTATTCAAAGAAACCCAAACAGTGCAGGCCTAGCGATCACAGCAATTGTTCCCGGTAGGTCTTGCCCCAAAGAGGCAGTAGTGAGGACTAAAGGTCCCTGCCTACCCACCGCTGCATAAGTCTCCTCCTCCCCAGGGTTTCCCCCAAGCAATCTGAGACTGTGTTAGCGTGCAAACATTATTTCCTCTGCTCTTTTCATTTCTCTGCATGTTCTGGGAGACCGGGGGGGGGGGGGGGGAGAGCTGGTTGCAGCAGGAGGCTGGGACTCGCTGGCTTTTTCAGCAGCCTGCCTCATCTCTGTCTCCTGGCGGCCACCCCCACCCCCTCCTCTCCAGGCTCCACTTCTGTTTCTGTAACTACTATCTTCGGTAACTACAAGCCAAAGGCTGCCTCCAGGATCATACTGTGAACTGAATGTAAGTAAACTTCTTAATATTTTAAAGAGAAGGCTGTTGTGTCTTTATTGTTTTTAAAGGGGAATAAAGGGGAATTTACCAGGAACAATCCAATCTGGACAAGCCAGACCGGATTGCTTAACTCAAGAGACTCAAATGAATCTACCAACTAGCTTCCTGCGATATACAGGGAATGTGCACTGCTACCAGCTCACTAGCGTGAGTGAGGAAGGATAATGTTTAATCAATATATCCTCTCCTACTATCTACAACATTTCCACAAGAATAGGGTGCTGGACTAGATGGGCCATGGGCCTGATCCAACAGCCAGGCTCTCCATGCGTCTTTCTGGAGAGCTGTGTCCGCAGCTGGAAAAGAAAACCACTTGCACGTACCTGGGATGGAGCAGACCATGTCCTTCCACTCGCTTCTGTTGTCGCCAAGCCAGTGCCCCGAATACCTGCCCTGGCTGGGGAAGGAGGAACGGGAGATGACAAAAGGCCGCTTCCCTCGGATCTTGACTAGTGCGCTAAAAGTGGGGGGAAATAAAAAGGAGACTAGCAAAAATGTTTCCTTGTAAGCTGAGAGCACGGGAAGGGATGCCAGCTAACTTTGGCCCTGGAAACCGGACATGTCTTGTTTGTCTGTCACTGATGCTCTCATGCCCCAGACAAACCCATCCACCAAGGCAATGGGAGCTTACCTAGCAGTAGCCTTGGCTTCCATCAGCCCATAGAGGTTATGGAGGTTGTAGTGCACAGATGCGTTCTGCCTGGAGGAGGCACAGATGGTCTTGGCGGAAAGGGAATTTCCCAGTACGGCTGGTAAAGAAAGAGAACGGCTGGTTAGAAGAAGTACAACAAATCGTGTGTGCTTGGCAAACAGGTACGAACTCCTGTCCGGGGTGGTTGACCCGTGGAGACCATTTCTCATTCTCTCTCTCTTCCTGTTGCACACAAACACAGAGGCAGTCACTCAAGAAGGCTATTGTAGGATCATGGGCATGTACAGCAGGATCTAAAGCATCTCCTCTCTTACCGGGCACGTATGGGGGTTTATCCAGCTCTTCCTGGGAACAGCCTGCGGTGGAGCCATCCACAAAGTTTGAAGGTTCATTCATGTCCTAAAGCAAAGAGATTGGGGCCAATTAAAATGTCCCAGTTCACACACTACCCACAGAAATTTAAACTTTCCACAAGCACAGGTCAGGTACAGACCATGGGACTTGCCCTGAAGCCAACTTTGTGTTTCGAAGGCACAGATATCTGTGTTTCTTCAATGTGAATGTAGCCCTAAGGTTATGGCCTGACCATTGGTTGCGAAGCAAGGAGGGGTGACCCCCCCCAGCTCCTCAAACAGGGTTGGCTCAGAAATAAGCCATGCTACTAGCCATCCCGTCTGCAAAAGTGAAAAATAACTTGGCTTGTTTTTGAGCCAAACTGAATTTGGACGGGAGGCCACCAGCAGCAGCTCCGACCCCCAAGCCTCCCTTCCCTCATCTTCCCATAAGCCTCCTTGCCTGCCCCCTGCTCTTTCTCCCCCCCTTCCTTCCTTCCCACCCATTCACCCACCCTCCAAACCCCTTTTTCCTGCGCCACACAGCTGGCTGCAGCTGCTGACAATCTTAATTTGGGGGGAAACAGGAGCAGGGAAGAGAAATACTGTAGGTCTCTTACCACTTCCCTCTGGTGTCACATCCAAGAAGCCCATAGGGGAACTATTGAAACACCTCTTGGGAGAAATTACATTTGCCAGGATAAACTTAGGGGCGTATTTATTCAGGTATTTATTGTGTTTCCATCCTACTTTTTTCTCCAAGGAGCTCAATGTGGCGCACACGGTTCTTTCCCCCTTCCTTGTTTAATCCACATAACAACCTTGCGAGGTAGGTTAGGCCAAGAAGCAGCAACTGGCCCCCAAGGTCACCCTGTGAGTTTCATGGCCAACTGGGGATTCAAACCCCGGTCTCCCAGGTTCTAGTCTGACACGCTAACCACTAAGCCACACTGCCTCTAGGAAGCTGCTTTATACCAAGTCAGACCACTGGCTCCCCCAGCTTAGTGCTACCGGCAGTGGCTCTCCAAGGGATTGAACCTGGGACCTTCTATTTGCAAGGCACGTGCTCGGCCAATAAGCTATGGTCCTTCCCCCAGCCTTGCACCTGGTCTGCTGTATAACAGCACCCCTGGCACTGGGCTTTAATGTTTAGCTCCCACATTGGGTCAGAGGAGTGTGGGATGTGATCCATGAGAGGCAGTCAAGTACAACACTACTTGTAATGCTAGAGAAGACATGCGAAGGAATGTTTGGTCCAGCAAGTCGAAACTTCCTGTTCCTCCTGGGCTGGAGCATCCTTCCTTTTGTATGTGATAGGTGGGCGTGACCTAACCTGCCCAGGTAACAAAAGGACAAGTTATGCAGCACCCTTCCCTCTTTTTGACTTCCTTCTTTGTTTGACCAGCTTTTAGCTAGGACTGCTCTGCTAGCTCTCAGCTAGCAGAAGCACTGGAATTATTCCCCCATATGGGGGAGATCCACATGTACATATTTGTAACTAAGTCTGCCTTCAGGAATCCAACTGAGAACTGATGTGAGTAAACTTCTTTTATTGGCTTTGAATAAGATTGTGGTGTCTTACAATTCAATCTGAGACAGACTGAATTGTATAATAGTGAGAGGCTCACACGAGCCTGCAACCAGCTGTCTGCTGTGCATGTAAAAAGGGGAATGTAACTCTGCTAAGTAAAGGAACTTGCTAGCACAAGTTAGGAAGGATATTAATAAACAATATATCCTTTCCTGCCACCCTGAACATACCCACAAGGAGTGGTTAGAGTGACAGACTACGACCTGGAAGACCAGGGTTCAAATTCCCACTCAGTTGTAAAGCTCAATGCGTGGCCATGGGCCAGTCTCTGTCTCTCAACCTAACCTACCTCACAGGGTTGTTGCGGAGATGCCACGAGGAGTGGCGGAAACCACGTACCACACCTTGAGCTCCTGGGAGACAGAGGTGGGACATAAATGAAATAAATAGATAAAATGGGTGGCATAAGGTACACCAAGGGCTTCTGGAACTGCATTGCAGGGGCTTGGACTTATAGGGACAGAAGCACCTAAAATGTATAGAAACTTATTCATGTATGCTACTACAGTGGCTAGAATGTCACCCGCTTCAAAATGGAAAGAAGTAAGAAGTCCCAGCAAAGGGAGAATGGATACAAAAACTTATGGAATATGCAGAAATGGCGAAACTTGCCAGAAGAATAAGAAATCAAGATAACAAACTTTTTAAAATAAAAGAATGGAAATGGTTTATTGAATATTTGCAGATAAATTGTAAGCAGATAAGATCATTGGCAGGATTATTGTATTAACCTGCAGTTTGAGAGGAGTATATACTTAAAGTAGATGAATAAATGAGCAAATTAAGTTAATTTGGATATGCAGAAGATATTAAAAATAAATTTAAGGAACCGCAAAAGAGGGGGAAGGAAGTCAAGCTTTGAAATGTTAAAATGATTGTAAAATTAGTGAAATGTATAAAATTAGTGAAATGTATAAACTTGAAAAGTATAAATAAAATTTGAAAAACTGGAAAAAAGTGGGTGACTTCCAACTGTACAGTTCTGTGATTCTAATGCTCCAGATCTAATACTCATCATCTCCCCTTTTCAGTGCCCACTCAACTGTTGCAACTTTTCTGTTTAGAAACCGGAAAAGATTGAAGAAGGAACTTACAATCCAAACACCATCGAAGGGGACGAGGGAATGGAATCTGTCCAGGTTTTCCAGCCACCACTGGTGAGTGTTTAGGTTAGAGAAGTCGGGGAAAGCGGTGAAGCCAGGCCAGACCTAGGGGATGGGCAGGAGACAACAGCACAAATCTGATGGATAAAATTCAGGCAGAGTTGAACCCAATCAACTCTCTGCATGGGGTGCAATAGGTTAGCGCCTTATCCTGCCCACCAGGCTTACCTGTATTTTATTTTATTTTTAATTCATGTTTACCATCTAGGCCAGTAGTTGCCACCAGCCTTTGGGTTCCATAAAAGTATCCCCAGTGAAAATACCCTGTGCTGAGAATAGCTCTTTGTACAACACACTAAGGAAGATAACAATACAATAAAATTCAAAACAGTAAATTGAAGAGGTAAAACGCCACCCCACTCCTTCGCTCTCACCTTCCCTATCAGAGGTTTTCCTTGGGTGCTGTTGATGAATATTCCACGCTTCAAGCCTTCATCGTAAGGCCAGTAAGAGCCTGGAGGTTGGGTGCTGCTGATTCCTGGGTCCTGGGGGGAAAGCAAAAACAGGCTAGGATCCACACAGCAATGAAACCAGCCTCTTGCACCAAATGGATCTTTGGCTACCTGCTTCAAGAAAGGCAGGAAACTCAAATGTTCTACTGGGCTGGAGCAGTGGTTCCCAACATTTTCAGGCCACTGCCTCCTTGTTTCCATAATGTCACACACCCCGATTGTCCCTGCAACTGTATGTCAGTCGGGTGGAAAAGCTCTATAGCACAGAAGGAAAGCACATATCACTAAATAAAAGGCCATTTGCAGGGAGAACAGGGACCTTTGCTGAAAAGTACTTCTGAGCAAACAGGATTTTGTCCATGGATGAAGGACAATGCAAGTTTTTTGGGGGAAGAGAATGCTATATTTAATGCCACGTGGAACCGCTTTTTCCATTCTCGCTTCTAGATTGCATTTTGCCTCTATGGCTAAATAAATAAAACACACAGGATTTGGGAAATGCAAAGCTCTAAATAATGGGTCCCAGCATAGCAGCAGCCTTTGATGAAAGCTACACCAGAGCGACAGGATGTTACTTACCTTGCTTGAAAAAATTAAATCGTATCTTGGAATTGCACATTTATATTGCTGGAGTAAGAAAGAAGTGAGAAAAGCATAGAGAGGTTACCAGAATCATCACGTAGTGCTGCCCATGTTTGTGAAGGTCTTCCACCAACTGGGGGAGAGTGCCAAACTTCTGGGAGTCGATGGTGAAGTCTCGATAGCCATCCATGTAGTCAATATCATTCCACTGGGCAGCCTGCAAAAAGAAAGCGTAGGTATCATAGAATCTGTAGAGCTGGAAGGGAATCTGAGGATCATCTAGTCCAACCGCCTGCAATGCAGGAATATGCAGCTGCCCAATGCAGGGATTGGACCCAGGACACTGGCAGTATCAGCACCATGCTCTACTCAACTGTGCTACCTCAGCTGAGAAAGAAAGAAAGAAAGAAAGAAAGAAAGAAAGAAAGAAAGAAAGAAAGAAAGAAAG
>JAXCMG010000036.1:12438027-12496610 GCA_034642415.1 Podarcis siculus
AAGAAAGAAAGAAAGAAAGAAAGAAAGAAAGAAAGAAAGAAAGAAAGTAAGTGTTGGTCCAGATCTGCAGAAAGCTACTAACAGCACAATCCTATCCATGTCCACTCAGAAGTAAGGTAAAGGTAAAGGGACCCCTGACCATAAGGTCCAGTCATGGCCGACTCTGGGGTTGTGGCGCTCATCTTGCTTTATTGGCAGAGGGAGCCGGTGTACAGCTTCCGGGTCATGTGGCCAGCATGACTAAGCCGCTTCTGGCGAAGCAGCGCACGGAAACGCCGTTTACCTTCCTGCCAGAGCAGTACCTATTTATCTACTTGCACTTCATGCTTTTGAACTGCTAGGTTGGCAGGAGCAGGGACCGAGCAATGGGAGCTCATCCTGTCGCGGGGATTTGAACCACCGACCTTCTGATCGGCAAGTCCCTAGGCTCTGTGGTTTAACCCACAGCGCCACCAGCGTCCCTCCACTCAGAAGTATGTCCTATTAAATTCAGTCTTATTAAATGATTCAGTCTATTCAGTGCTATTAAATTAACTTACTATCAAATTAAGTTAAATTAGGATTGCTGCCTTAGCTATTAAACACACTGGGCAATCTTAGGCGACTCACTCTCTCTCAACCTAACCTACTTCACGAGGTCATTGTGAGGCTAAAGCACGAGGGATGTGTGTACTGTCCTAAGAATGTAAAACGAGCCTGATGGAGCAGCTCAGGGGCCCACCTAGTCCAGCATCCTGTTCCTGGCCAACCTGATGCCTGTGGGGAAACCCACAAGCAGGGCCCAAGCCCAAGAGGCCTCTTCTCTCCTGTGGTTCCCAGCGACTGGCATTCAAAAGCATTGGCAACCATTGGCCAACTGTGGCTGACGACTCTCTAGGATTTCAGACAGAAGTCTTAACCAAGCCCTCCTTGGGAGATGCAGGATTTGAACCCGAGACCATTTTCATGGAAAACACCATGTGCCACACCCCTGACCTAAATCTGCAAGCTTCTCATTCTGGAGGGTCCCTGTTGATGTTTACCTGCGGGATCTGAAAGTTCCTCATGGCCTTGACGATCTCCCAGGTCTCGTTGCTTGTTCCATAGCCCCAGCGGCAGAGATGGAAGCCTAATCCCCAAAAGGGAGGCATGGCAGGGAAACCTAAAACAAAAATCAGGAAAGTGTTAGGTGTGCTGCCTCCTCTGCCCCAGAGCCACGGTCTTCTTCCTCCTGTGCCTTTTGACTTGTCCAGGTCAGAGTTTACTGCTTATTTGCAGTTCTTTGCATTCTGATTTAATCCATGTAGTCCAGTGTTCTTTGTCATGGTCCAGTTTACGGGCGATCGAAGTCCCGGCTGAGGACATCGGGATCGGAGACAAGATGGCGAGGTAGGAGCAGGAACAAGAGTCCAGAAGCCAGGGATCCGAGGGTCAGGAAGCAGGGAGTCACAAAGTCAAGAGTCCGAGGGTCGAGAAGCAAGGAGTCAAGAAGCCGAGGTCCAAGGATCAGGAAGCAAGAAGCCAAACACAGCAAGGCGGGAAACGAGTTGCTGTGGCCAAGAGCCGAAGGGAAATGCTGACCTTATATCCCTTCCCAGCTCTTGCCATCAGGTGCAGTGAGTTACTAGTCGGCCTCACATGTGCGGCCGTGCCTTGCCTCTCCAGAACAAACTTAGGAAGGCCCCAGTCCTGCAAAGCCCTACCGGTCTCAGCGCCTGGCTCCTACATGCACTTCTGACATTCTTCAGTCTTGGGTCCCCAGATGTGGGTGGGCTACAACTCCCATCATCCGCAGCCAGCTTAGCCTGGTGGGCAAGCATGATGGGAGTTGTAGTCCACCCACTTCTTGGGACGCATGATGGATGAACACTGTTGTAGTCCACATGACAAGAACCTCAAACAACACCAATCAGCATGATTCAGGTTTACCCAGTACAGGGATAATCCAATACATTGGGGAAAATTGAGCTCTGAATCACTCACTTGGGGTCACAGATGATTTATTTCTGTGTTTTGAGGTGGGTGGATCGACTGTCACCTTCTTCTACTCCCCTTTCCATGCCCACTGCTTCCTCAACACTCTCTCATTTCTTTTTGTAACTGTTTCCGGTATGCATGTGCCACTGACTATCCACACGTCACCCCCCACTTTATTAGTCGTTCTGCCATGCTTCCACAGTATTACAGCATTGTTTCCACCTGGAGGGGGCGCTCTTGCATTATAGCATAATGAAAGCAGGGCAAACCAGGAACGTTTGTCATGTGAAAAATTGCAGGAGTTCAGCAGGAAGCTGTGGGATTGGAACCGAAGCAGGGTGCCTGCACCCAGACTGTTTACATACTATCAAAAGCACAAAGCACAATAGACAAAGGGAAGTTTGGAGGAGCCTATAGATACTCAACATCAAAAAAACAAAGAGCATGGCCATTGGTCCCATCACCTCCTGGCAAATAGAAGTGGAAGAAATGGAGGCAGTGAGAGATCTTACTTTCTTGGGCTCCATGATCACTGCAGATGGTGACAGCAGTCACAAAATTAAAAGATGCCTGCTTCTTGGGAGAAAAGCAATGACAAACCTAGACAGCATCTTAAAAAGCAGAGACATCACCATGCTGACAAAGGTCCATATAGTTAAAGCTATGGTTTCCCCAGTAGTGATGTATGGAAGTGAGAGCTGGACCATCAAGAAGGCTGATCGCCAAAGAATTGATGCTTTTGAATTATGGTGCTGGAGGAGACTCTTGAGAGTCCCATGGACTGCAAGAAGATCAAACCTCTCCATTCTGAAGGAAATCAGCCCTGAGTGCTCACTGGAAGGACAGATCCTGAAGCTGAGGCTCCAATACATTGGCCACCTCATGAGAAGAGAAGACTCCCTGGAAAAGACCCTGATGTTGGGAAAGATGGAGGGAACAAGGAGAAGGAGACAACAGAGGACGAGATGGTTGGATAGTGTTCTTGAAGCCACCAGCATGAGTTTGACCAAACTGCGGGAGGCAGTGGAAGACAGGAGTGCCTGGTGTGCTTTGGTCCGGGGGTCACAAAGAGTCGGACACGACTAAACAACAACAAAAATAGATACTCACCAATCACCTGCTGGTACTGCTGGACCACCAAGTTGGGGTCTGGGCCTAGGAAGATGTAGAAATCCAGAATGCCTCCAACGGGTCTCCAGGTGAGGGCAGGTGCAGGCTGAAGCACCACCTCTAGGCAACAAACAGGAGAGAGGAAGACTTAGGGTTTGTCCACAGTTCTGCTTGTGTGGTTTTCCACCTGCCCCACTGCTTTCTCTGGGAAAACCAGGGCTGAATCAGAGCAAACATCAATCCACAGAAAACCCAATTGACGTTAGTGCTGAGACTTTTCATCTGTTATTTGTCCTGTTTAATTGTTTCCATTGTTTTTAAAAAGAAAAAGAAAAAACCCGTTTAAAAAAATTTCAGTATTGCTAGGCTTCGACAGAAAGGTGATGCATGAATATTTAAGCAAATGAATGAATAAAAATAAATGTTGAATTCAAATGGGCAGATTGTTGGGCAGAAGGAAGCCTGGAGAAATCCACAAAAGCGGGGAGAATAGGGAAGATCTGTACTTGGTATCCAACAGAAACCTTTAGTGTAACTGATATTTGAATTTATGGCTTTCGATATCCATCAACCCTCCGTTAAAAAAAATAAAATGCTGGAAATTGCTGGAGGTATAAAAGGACTGTCAGACTTTGAAAGGCTGGCATCAGTGGATCAAGTACATCAATTCTGATGAATTTTTAAATTGCAATAAATGTGCAATTAAGTGTTTTACTGTTTTGAATTTTATTGTGTTGTTCTTTTCCTTAGTGAGTTGTGCGAACCACTATTATGAAGGAAGGCACTGGGGGTGACGGGGGTGACATTATGGATCCAAGCTGTCAGTGGCCCCAAAAAGTCTGGGAGCCACTTCACTAGTTCTTAAGAGCCCTCAGGGACACACCAAGGTCCCTCTTCTCCCTTAGTCTTCATGGCTTTGCCGACACGATCTGTGTGTTGGAAGTGCTTGGCCAAAAGGGTGCCTGTAGGATGCCTGTAGCCCTCTCAGCTGATGCAGGCCACCTGCCTCTCCCTCTCTTTTTCTACCAGCCACTCTGCGGTCTCCATGCAGTCAAAAGGCCAAAGCCCTTGGAGAAAAGGTCAGAGACAACAGACAGCCAAGGAGGGTTGAGAAGCAGCTGGCTGTGAAGGCAAGGAGCCAGCAGCTGCAAGATGCGGTTAAACCGCCCAGCGGTTGCTAAAGAGCCCGCCTCACAGCAGGAAACAGATGGCTCTTGCCTCCGTAAAAAGCCCCTGCTGCACCTCCAAAACTCCATTTTCCTCCTTTACTTCGAAAGCACTGACTCAGATTGGTTTCCCGCGCATCTGAAGTCCATCTGATTACCTGAAAAGCATGTGTCACCTGGAATTTTTTTTAAAATACAAACCCCTGAAGACGAACCCACTTTTGACCACCCTCTGACTAGTTATTCAAAAGAAGTGAGCTTACAAACATTTTTCTCTTTGCTTCCAGTGAAGAGCCTGAAACTCCCTGGTTTTCTTTATTCATCGCCTTCAATCAGATCCACATGGGCAATGCTCAGAACGTTCAGACTGGTTTAGGTATCTAAATTATTTCACCCCAAAAGGTGCCAAGGGGACACGTACCCATTGCGTTGCTGTTCATGAGGAATACCCCATGGGAAGCTCCGTCTCTCTCCATGGCAAGGTAAAAGGGGTGGACGCCGTAGAGATTGTAGGACTCCTGAAAACAAAAAGAAGTCAAGGCTCATTTTCAGCCAGCACTTCATAAGAACACAAGCAGAGCCCTGCTAGATTAGGGCCAACGGCCCATCCCGTCCAACATCCCGTGCTCACGGTGGCTGACCAGATGCCTCTTTGTGGGAAACCTGCAAGCAAAACCCAAGCCCAAGATCCCTCTCCCAGTGCCTGTAGCCAGTGTAGTGTAGTGGTTAAGAGCAGTAGACTTGTAATCTGGTGAACCGGGTTCGATTCCCTGCTCCTCCACATGCAGCTGCTGGGTGACCTTGGGCTAGTCACGCTTCTCTGAAGTCTCTCAGCCCCACTCACCTCACAGAGTGTTTGTTGTGGGGGAGGAAGGGAAAGGAGAATGTTAGCCGCTTTGAGACTCCTTCGGGTAGTGATAAAGTGCGATATCAAATCCAAGCTCTTCTTCTTCTCCTCCTCCTGCTGTGGCTCAGGGTCCTGCTTGCAGATAGCCCAATAGATGCATCTGGTTGGCCACTGTGAGAACAGGATGCTGGACTAGATGGGCCATTGGCCTGATCCAACAGGCTCTTCTTGGGTTTAGAGAGGCAGCCAAACATGACAGTCCAGCATCCTGCTTCCCACAGCGGCCAACTGGATGCCTCCAGGAAGGCTACAAGGAGGAGATGGAAGGCAATCATTGGATGGGCCTCCCTGGGTTTGCTTGGTCACAAAGCCATCTAAACTGATAGCCATCGAATGTGGCAGAAAGTTCCACAAGTATGTATGGAGCAGAACCTTCTTGCCTCTTCCCTGGGTCATGTTTATGGAGGAGCAATTATTCTGACAGGTGTCGGTGATTCAAACATGGGGCCTTATGGGAACATTGGCTCCTGGGGCAAACAGCCACTTTGGGGGAGGAGGGAATTTTAAATAGGAAGGCAGCCCGAAGGGGGTAAGGTTAACCCCTCTAACACAACCGAGGTCCTGAATTAAATTGGGGACTCAGCAGTTGTTATTAATCAACTTTTTTATTTAAAAAAAGCATGGGAAAATCTGATCCACCTTTGGCCATTCAAGCATGTAAGGAAACAGGGGGAAAGAAGAGAGAACATTTGACCAGGGAGGGGGCAATAAAGCTACAGCATGACTGAAAATAGTTAAGACTCCCCCAATCTTGCATAAAAGGTACCGTAGGAGGGACATCTCGGGCCCAGAAGGTCAGGGTGTTCCACTCCAGACTATGCAAGAAGTTGCTTCGATGTTCTCCCAGTCCATAAATGAATGTGGATGGAAGGACTGTAGAAATCTGCAGAAACTGATCAGCAAAGAACAAGGGAGCCACTGTTGTGTTCAACCTAAAGAAGGGAGGGGAAGAGATGTTAGGAAGGACAGGTGACGAGAAAAAGGCTGCTTACCAATGTTTCCCCTTGCCAAAAGTGTTTCTAGTCCTCATGCCTGAACAGAGAGAGTAGCTTTAAAATGTGGTGGGATACTAAAGTCAAATCCAAGGGAAGGCCCCTCCTTCCAGGAGAGGTCCTGCTTTAGGCCTGTTTCACACACTACTGCATCAGCCTGGAAGCGGGACATGAATTTAAGAAATGAATAGGTACCCCTGCCCGTACGGGCCAGTCATGACCGACTCTAGGGTTGCGCGCTCATCTCACTCAAGAGGCCGGGAGCCGGCGCTGTCCGAAGACACTTCCGGGTCACGTGGCCAGCGTGACGAAGCTGCATCTGGTGAGCCAGCACCAGCGCCACACACGGAAACGCCGTTTACCTTCCTGCTAGAAAGCGGTCCCTATTTATCTACTTGCACTTAGGGGTGCTTTCGAACTGTTAGGTGGGCAGGAGCTGGGACCGAACGACGGAAGCTCACCCCTCCGCGGGGATTCGAACCGCCGACCATGCGATCAGCAAGTCCTAGGCTCTGTGGTTTAGCCCGCAGCGCCACCTGCGTCCCTAGAAGAAATGAATAACAAACACATAAATTTAGAGGGGAAGAGTCGGATTCTTACAGCACGGTCCCCGAAGATTTCCGCTTCACTATCAACCCAAAGGGCTCCTTGGAGAACTCAATGGTGTACAATGGATTCTCCGCTCTCTTGGTTGCTGAAGGAACATCAAGGGGCACTTCGTACCGAGACTTTGTGGCATCAGTGATCTACAAAAAGGGGACACATAGACACACCCAGGTAAATGGGAGACGAAAGACACTGTGAATTGTACCAAGGGCTCAAGCTGAGGCCAGGATCCTAAAGCCGCATGTGAGAGTGAAAAGAGGTCTCCAATTGCAA
Organism: Podarcis siculus; assembly: GCA_034642415.1. NCBI lineage: Eukaryota > Metazoa > Chordata > Lepidosauria > Squamata > Lacertidae > Podarcis > Podarcis siculus. The sequence continues at coordinate 12,445,038 of JAXCMG010000036.1, forward strand.
CCACTTAAGACAGCTTCTGCCAACCTGAGGTCTTCCCAATGCCTTGGACCACAATGTCCATCAGCCCCAGCCAGCATGGCTGTGCTGAGAGGGGCAGATGGGAGAGGCAGTCTCCGACAGCTGACATCGAATAAATTATAAACAGAATGTACAGTACGGTCGCATCTTGTGCAGGGGTAACGCAGGGATGGAGTGTATGCACAAAAACATGTATACTTGAACCACCCCCTTGGAACTCCCCCCCCCAATCCCTCCAGCAAGGCAGAGAGCTTAAAAGCTCTTTCTGCACCCGCCTTGTGTACAACTGATATGCACAATTTCAACCAGCCAGCTTTCAACCACACAAGGTTGAAATCACATGAGTAAATTGGGTGTTAAGTTGTGGATGTACTGCATTGATTGTAAACGCAATGTGTTTGTGTTAATGTATCTATGTTCGTTTTAAGATGTGTTGTCAGTTGTCTGGAGTTCTTTGGCTAACGTGAAACTACCAAGTATTCATTACCGTTATTATTACTATTAATGAATATGAATAATAACAATAATAATGATGATGTTGATAATAATAATAATAATAATAATAGCACCAGGCTGATGAAGGCTGACTGAAGACCAGCAGCCTGATGAGGCGGGCACGGTCCGTTTGCTTTCAAAAGCATTTTTCATTGCGCATTTTTCATTTCCTGCATGTACAAATCTCCCATTTCCCGCTGCCTCTCTCCCTTCCGAACGCACATCCAGCATGAACATCAGGGTATGTGGGAAGTCAGATCACTGGCCCATCAGTTCTGTCTCCTCACAGACTAGGGTTTCAGGAAGGGGTTTTCCCCAGCCCTACCTGCAGAAGCTGGGGATTGATCCTGGGAACTTGTACACCCCAAGCAGATACTCCACCACTGAAGTATGCCCTTTCTCCTCTTCCCCAAGGCCCCTGCCCTGAAGGGTTCGTTGAGCACCAGGACTGCCCAGCTGAAAATAGCAGAGCTGATCTGGGTGGGGAGCCAGTGCACACCCACCCTCAGGTGTTTTGAGAATACAACTCCCAGAATCCCTGTCCACTGGCCATGCTGCGAGGGGCTGATGGGAGCTGGAGTCCAACAACTGATCTCCAACCCTGGAATAGACAGCATGGAGAATCGAACATATGGCTCACGTTTTTGGAGCTAGTGAGAAATCTTTGCCTGTTTTCATTTCAGTGCACCGTAAACTACTTGAATATCACTGAATATCGTGATTTATCATTTAATCTAGCACAGGAGCGGTGAACTTGTTGCTCTCTGGAAGTTGTCAGGCTCCAACTCCCATCAGCCCCAGCCATCATGGTCAATGGTCAGGCATAACAGGAGCCTGGCAACATCTGGAGGGCCCCTGGTTGCCCAACCCTAGCGTACAGAGACTGGCAACTGCTCTCCAGAGTTTGAGAAGCCTTTTCCCTTGGGGGTGCCAGGGACCTTCTGCAAGCAAAATGTGTGCTCCCTCGTGGGCTGGCAGCCCATTCCCAGCTCCCTTGTGAAGGCTCAGTAGGATTAAAAGTGGAAAACGACAGCTCTGGGAACAATAACTCATAGGAAACGACTCGCCTTGACATGCAACCGGGCATCTGTTTCAAACTCCACGCTGAGCTGCAGCTTCTCAACATCTCTTGGGTAATAGGTCTTTGCCTTCCTGGTCAGAAATCCTCGCACTCCCAGCTCAGTCTCATTCAGGCTGCCCAAGGTGTAGCTGGGGAAGTCAGGCGGGTAGAAGCACCAGGGTACCCCCCTCGTGCTGCCCGAAGGCCAGTCACCATCGACGAAGCAGCATCCCCGGGCCTCACACAGCTCCCGCGTCACGACTGTGCTTCTCTCGGGGAAACAGTCAAAGCGGAGGCTTTCTGGGATGGAGACGCACTTGGTCAGGGGCAGCGTTCCGTGCTGACCCCACCAGATCTGCCCGAGAACCCAGACGGTCACCCCGCTAAGCAGGGCAGCCACCGTCAGGAGGCCCCCACCCAGCCACCAAGCGGACAACTTCTGATGACACAACGGTTTCCCATCAGCGGCCTCCTCTCCGGATTCTGTGATCTGGGGGACGTCTGCCGCCAGCTTCTGATAGGACTTCATTTTCTGCGTGCTGGAAGGAGAAAGGAAGAAGAAACCCACTGTGACAATATTTCTCTTATTCGCAACCACAGGAAATGAAGAAATAAGCTCAGAATGTTATCCACCACCACCCAATTAACTTTGACATTAGACTACCGCGATGCACTGTACAAGAGACGGCCTTTGAAGACTATTCAGAAAGTTCACATAGCCAAAGTGCAGCTGAACTGTTGACTGGATCAATAAAACTGAGCACATCTTGCCAGTTTTTAAACAGCTTCCCTAACTGCCAGCATCTTTCAAAAGCGTGGAAACTGAACATGAGCCTATAAAGCTGTTTAAGATCTTTAATTCCAAGTGTGGTTTTTAGGCTTTAAAACAAGGATGGGAAACCTGTGAACCTCCAAACATTATCCAACTCTAACTCCCATCAGCCCCAGCCAGTGTGGTCAATGCACACGGATGATGGGAGTTGTAATACAACAAAATTTCTGGAGGAGTACAGGTTCCCTATTCCTGCTATAGTAACTGACACAACGAAAGTAGGAAATTAATCAGAGTGTCCTAAGAAGCAGTTTTGGTACGTGTGGTTTTTAACTTGTTCATAAAAAATCTAGAGTTATAGGTGAGAAATGAGGTGGTCACATTCGCTGATGATACTACATTGTTCAGGAAAAAGCTCCAAAAGGACTTTTCCAAACTGAGTGAATGGGTGGTAAAAACATGAATGCCAAGCAACGTAAACACATGTAAGGTGCTGCATGTCAGGACAAAAGAAATTAATTTCACATATAAGATCTAAACTATCAGTGACTGACCAGGAATGAGATGAGCCATTGGCCTGCTTATGTCCTTGTTATCAATGCCCTACTTGGTTTTACCAGTCTTGAGGGCGGCAGCTTTAAAAAGCAACATATACACACATGTGAAACAACCTTGCAGTCACCCTGTGCTTCCTTATTTACTGCAGCTGGGCTCACCTCTTGGGAGAGCTAAAACAAATGCACCTCCATGTGTTTGCGCTTGATAATGGTAACAGCAGGAAGGAATATAGCCTTCTGTCTTGCAACTGTTGGATGGCACTACCGCAAACCTCCTAGAATAAGCTCTTGTATTTGTTTTCAGCAAAATATTTTTTTGAGCCTGCTCCCAGGAACACCATGAGCTGGATTCTGTGGCTTATATGCCTGGGCTGCATTCTTAGCTGTGGCAAACAGTAATGCTGTTTGCTTTTTAGAGCCTGAGTTGTTTTTTGTTGTGCAACAATTGTTAATTATTCCTGCCTTTTTTTAAAAAAAAACATTTTTATTTGAAACATGTGTTTTTAATTTTTTGTGTGCACTGCCTGGAGACTGACTGATATTTAGGAAACAGCAAAAAAATTGATGATGGTGATGATAAGTAAAAGCCTGCCTACTAACAGAACAATTTGTAAGTGTCCTTTCCTTGCAACAGAAGTAACTTCTGAGTAGACCTGAAGTAACTTCTGAGTAGACCTGCACTGGCTGTGCTTTAAGTTTCATAGAATTTGCCCACTCCCCCTATATACAGGGCCACACAGAAAAGCCATTATTGCAAGGTGCAAAATTCAGCACTATCACTCTAGGGCAGAACTTGCTACCTTTCCCCCAATCAGGGCTCTTGAACACACTCTGTCTCTGTTTTTCAGGCATTGTTCTATCACACCCACACACCCTTTGATTTATTTGATCTCACTGTGGAGAAATAGAAAGCGAAAGTGTTTTCATGCTTTCCTACTGTGGCAAAAATCCAAAATGATTGCTTTTAAAGCTTTTTTAGAGGAGGAATTCAAATATGCAGACATCCCAAACCAATCTGATTTAAAAAAACAAAACAAACGTAACATAAATGAACGGATGTAGGGGGGGCAGTGTCTGTTATACTACATAGAAAAGGGTACTGAGCAACCTTAAAAGACTGGCAGAACTCAGTTTATGTCTAAAAAGAGTTGTATAAGACTGTGCTGCTATTGTGAAAGAACAAATAAGAGACAACTTCATTAGATTATGAATTGTTGTTCTCACTTGGCAGATTTTACACAGAATTGTAGAGCAGGAAAGGACCCCAAGGGCCATCTAGTCCAACCCCCTGCAATGCGGGAATCACAGCTAAAGAATACCTGACAGATGGCCATCCAACCTCTGTTTAAAAACCTCCCATGGAGGAGTTTCCACCACCTTCCGAGGGAGTCTTACTGTCAGAAATTTCTTCCTAGCATTTAGTCAGAATCTCCATACTTTTCTGTTTGGATCCCACCCTCCAAAGCAGCAGAAAAGAAGGTTTCTCCATTTTCCATGTGACATCCCTTTAGATATTTGAAGATGGCTCTCATATCTCCCCTTGACCCAACTCCATCAACTGTTCCTCATAAGGCTTGGTTCTCTGGCCCTTTATCATCTTGGTCACCCCACTCTGCACACATTCCAGCTTGTCAATATCCTTCTTAAACTATCATGCACAGAACTGGACAAAGGACTCCAGGTGGCGGATTGACCATAACTTGTGCACACAAAGAAAAATGTTGCAAACAGCAGGCTGATTTGTAATAATAATAATAATAATAATAATAATAATAATAATAATTTATACCCAGCCCATCTGGCTGGGTTTCCCCAGCCACTCTGGGCGGCTTCCAACAGAATATTAAAATACAATAGTCTATTAAACATTAAAAACTTCCCTAAACAGGGCTGCCTTCAGATGTCTTCTAAAAGTCTGGTACAGTAGTTTCTCTTTGATATCCAGTGGGAGGGCGGGTGCCAATACCCATGAAGGCCCTCTGCCTGGTTCCCTGTAACATGGCTTCTCGCAGTGAGGGAACCACCAGAAGGCCCTCAGCACTGGACCTCAGTGTCCGGGCAGAACGATGGGGGTGGAGATGCTCCTTCAGGTATACTGGACCGAAGCCGGTTAGGGCTTTAAAGGTCAGCACCAACACTTTCAATTGTGCTCAGAAATGTACTGGGAGCTAGTGTAGGTCTTTCACTGTAATTGACAGCAGCACTACAAAACCCCTATTATTTTGGCCATGTGTATTGATGCCTTAGCCAAGACCCCCGCATTGCGGGGGGGGGGGGTTGAAGCTTGGGTTCCCTTCCAACTCTACACTTCTATGGTAATATTGTATCTGATGTGGCTTCTAACCCCGCCCCCCAACCACCAGCCCTGAAAGTCTCTTCCTCCCCTCCCCTCCCCTTCAACAGAAACAAAACCATCAGGAACCACATGCGCTTTGCCAACAGAGACCACCCAGCTCCATTCACCCGCTTTTCCGGCGCTTCCTTCCCCCGCATGAATGAACATTCTTCAGTGGGCGTGGCTACGCCAAGTACGGCGGGTGGGTGGGAGCGAGGGAGGAAGAGCCGGGAGGAGGAGGGAGAGAAGCAGGAGCGAGAGGGCGTGGCTTTGGCTCCCTTGCCCCGCCCCAGGCTCGCTGACGTCTGCCGCGGCGAGGCTCGGGTGACAACCCGTCCCCGGAAAGCGGCCCGAGCCCCGATTGGCCGGGCGGCTGGAGAGGGAGGAGGAGCTTCGGGGCGCGCTTGTTGCTGCCGCTGTTCTCCCTGCCGGCCTCCCCTCCCCTCCCTCCCTCCCTCCCTCCCGTCCCCGATGGGGGCGGGGAGGAGAACTTGACTTTCACTCACTCGCCGCACGCGCGCGCCAGGGAGAGGAGGCCAGAGCGAGGCCGCTGCGCTGAGGGGAGGCGAGGCGCGACCCCGGCCGGCCGTTGCGAGGCCCCTTCGCCAGTTTTCGCCTCACGCTTCTCTGTCCGGCGGTGAGGAGGAGGGGGGGGGGAAGAGTAGCCGCGGGTGCGCGCGCGCGCTCCCGCCCTCCCCGCGCTCCCGCCCGCCTAGTCCAAGGTAAGGCAGACGAGCGACTGACTGACTGACTGACTGGAGTGGCGGCGGTTGGCGGCGGCGCGGCTTGGTTGTTTCGTGAGGGGAAGAAAAACAGAGGCGAATTCGGTTGGACCGCTGAGGGGACGGAGGGAGGTCCGGGATTGGGCTGGGCGCTGGGCCGGCTCGCGCATGCGCCGCCTTGTGGAAGGGAGGGGGAGGAGCCTAGATGGGAGGGGTCAGAGAGAGAGAGGGAAAAGGCTGAAGGGAGGAATTTGCTGAGTCATTGCTGGAGCCAAGCACGTGGTGGCAAAATAAAGTCTGCCTCGCCATATCTATGTAGGTATGAAGTTCTCTCTCCTCTCTTCCCTGCCCCTGTGTGGATCAGAGTTTGTTTGACTTTTAGAAGACATCTGAAGGCAGCCCTGTTTAGGGAAGCTTCAATGTTTAATAGGTTATTGTATTTTAATATTCTGTTGGAAGCCGCCCAGAGTGGTTGGGGAAACCCAGCCAGATGAGTGAGGTATAAATAATAAATTATTTTATTATTATTATTATTATTATTTTGGGAGGGGAAGCTGGTCCATTAGTGTGGGGGGGGGCGCTGCCTGTCAGCTTCAGCCCACCACCCCGCCTCGCCCTCACCACACTTGCTTGTTTGCAACTAACTTTCACGCCCTCACCCCTCCTCCTTAGAATCATACAGTCATACCTCAGGTTGAATACTCTTTGAGTTGAGCGCGTTCGAGTTGCGCTCCGCGGCAACCTGGAAGTAACGGGGTGCGTTACTTCCAGATTTTGCTGCTTGCACATGCGCAGACGCTCAAAATGACATCACACGCATGCGCAGAAGTGGCGAAAAGCGACGCGTGCATGCGCAGACGTGCCATCGCTAGTTATGTTTGCTTCGAGATGCGCACGGGGCTCCGGAACGGATCCTGTTTGTATCTAGAGGTACCACTGTATAGCGTTTTTATCCTCCCGCTTCAACATAGGTTTATGTTCACAGGTGGCTAACAGATTAGTAACAAACAAATTAAACAGTTTATTCATGATGATGAATAAACAAAGCACACATACTGAAGTTGGGATAGCTTAGTCAGTAGAGCATAAGACTCTTAATCTCAGGGTTGTGGGTTTGAGACCCTTGTTGGGCAAAAGATACCTTCCTTGCAGGAGGGGTTGGACTAGATGATCCTTGTGGTCCTTTCCAACTCTACAATTATATGATTCTACAAGGCTAATTGGGATGCGGGTGGCGCTGTGGGTTAAACCACTGTGCCTCTTGGGCTTGCTGATCGAAAGGTCGTGGTTTGAATCCCCATGGCGGGGTGAGCTCCCATTGCTCGGTCCCAGCTCCTGCCAACCTAACAGTTCGAAAGCACGTCAAAGTGCAAGTAGATAAATAGGTACCACTCTGGTGGGAAGGCAAACGTCGTTTCCGTGCGCTGCTCTGGTTTCTCCAGAAGTGGCTTAGTCATGCTGGCCACATGACCCAAAAAAACTGTCTGTGGAAGTGGACAAACGCCAGGTACCTCAGCCTTTAAAGTGAGATGAGTGCCGCAACCCCAGAGTCGTTCATGACTGAACTTAATTGTCAGGGGTCCCTTTACCCTTTACCTTTTATGAAGCTAATACAGCAAATTCAACCAAAAAACTTAAACAGCAGCAACCAATACAAATAAATTGTAAAATTGAACTGCTCTAAGTTAGTGAATGCTTACATTAGCAGCTCTTAAAAGCCTCGTGAAATTGAAATAACGACTATAATTTCAATGGAAATACATTTTGTCGTGGTGAAGAACAATGTGGCCAGGTGACCTTTCTGCTGCTCGGCTGCTAATGTTAATGGGCACCTTCAATACTTTCCTTTGTCTTCCTTTTTATGATTACTTCTTTACATCGTACTTGAATGGGACAGCCTTTCAAATACATGACTCTTCAGATTCAGATACAGAGGACTGTCCTCTGTGAAGGAGGACACAGTCACTGTAGCCTGTAAGGCTATTTTATGCTCCCAAAATGTTGCTGCTTTTCAAATTGGCATACTGTAAAGTATCTATATAAATGTATTTATTGCACACCAGAGCAGTTCAAGAAGCCAAAGGCAAGACTTTATCTCTGTTATAATATTCACTGTAATAATATGTTCTATTTCATTTGTCTCCCAACTGCACTTGAAGAAGCTAAGGATAACATACACACAGCCATGCCCGCCCCCCGCTCTGAACCTCCAAATTTTGCAACAACCCTGGTGCTTGTCAAAAGGAGAGTGACAAAAATTGGGAAGGGCATTGAGACAAGGTCCTGTAACGAAAGGGTAAAGCAGTTTAGAAAAACAATAATAATTATATTTGTATACTGCCCTTCATCCAAAGATCAGAGGGCAGTTCACAACATCAAAATACAAAACAAGAACACAATAAAATGTTCAGCCTGTAGAAGATATTATGAAGAGGTAGTCTGACAGCCTTCTTAAGATATTGGAAAGCTGTCAAAGATCACAGAGCAAAGGATGTGGATGAACGTCTTGACCACACAAGCTGTTTGATAGTTGAATAGATGGCTTGCAATGTGGCAGACTTTCTATTACAAGATTTTACACAGAGGCTGGGTGGTCGGTCACCTATCAGGGATGCTGTAGCAGTGACTTTCCTGCACCAGCAGGGGCTTGGACTGGATGACCTTTGACACCCCTTCCGATGCATATTTTTGGCTTAGAGAATGGTCCATGGTCATCAGGGAGCTTCCTGGCTTAATGGGGAGCTGACCTATGCCCACCTGGTCCTAGCTTCTCACACTAACTGCTACACCATACATACAATATTCTGTATAAAATACTTCTTAACTACAACTACCACATTGTAGAACTGCATAGGCAGCCTGCATATATGATTGTTACATGCTCTTGATCTCTTAGGTAAAACCACAAATGTCACACCAGCTCAGATACCACTTTCACTGCCTACCCCTACGTGCTTACGTGAATCATTTTGTGGTTCAGAGCCACAATAAAGGGGGGCAAAGGGAGAAACCCTATTATCTTCCAACTTACAGATGTCTCTGTAGGGCACATGGAGGTGATACCTAGGTTATTTCAAGCAAAGAGCTAGTTTTATGCCTGTGTGATATATGTGTGCTCGTGTAGAAGCTTGTGAGAGCAGAGACCTACCGCTTTGCTTATGTTATACTGTAAAGCATTAGATAGATTAGATTTTCTGACACCTTAAAAGTGCAACACTTAGTGGCATGTGAAATGTCTCCCCTCTATTGGCAGGTTGTGAACATCCACAGGTACATGTTTGTAAGCAGTGGTGCACCTGTTTGCATTTCATGGCCTCTTGGCCCCACTGTTTACAAAAACTTAGTTTGTTCATAGCCATGTGCCCGTATGGCTATATTTTATATATGCACTGTGTAATATTATAACTTATACAATGAAGTGGATCCTGGTCTATGAAATTACTCTATTTCTGATGTTTAGAGCCGAGCTTATGTAGCCAAAAATACACTGTTCATGCACAGGGAGGGGGGGGTTGCGCATCACAGCTGACTAGGGGTAAACCCCAGACCCATCCATCAGAGTCTATGTTTCCTCTTTGGTGGGGTGATGGAAGGAGCATATCACATGGCAACATTTTGTTGTAGGTGCCATTTGTGCTGCGGTTACAGGTAACTCGCAATTTACGGTAAGTGCATTTCACTTTAAGCACTTGGCATACATACACACACACATGCACATATCCCACCCGCCATTGCGCCCAGTGTGTTTTGACTATGCACGATTTTGGCTTTACTCGTTCTCCGCGGATTGTAACCCCGGCATAAATTGAGAGTATATTGCTAATCCAAAGCCCCCTTTTTTGGCAACAAATTAACATGGTTACATTTCTGGATACCTTTATGTCTGATGAGTGTGTGAGCAGGAATTTATATATTCTTGTTTGCTATTAGTGGAATCTACCCCATGCCCCTGAGTCTAATATTGTTAAAACCAAGGAAACTCCTGGTTTCATGTCTCACCGCAGCCCTCCAATCAATTCAGTTCATCAGTCTCACTTTCAGTAGTCAGGGGAATAACCATACTAACCTGCCTTATGGGAAGGCTGAGAATGATGAATATGTGAAGGGCTGGGGGAGTTATATTGGACTTTATTTAGTGCCAGAGGGGCTGTGACATTCACAACTTGCTGCATAGGTTGCACATGCATGAGCAATTGTGCGATGTGGGCAGGTTGGTGTGAAATCTATTCTGGACTTTCTTATAGTAAGTTTAAATGTTGTTTTGTTTTTCACGGATGAATGTGTAATTGTACTTTAGGAGTAGAATGAGCTCCAGTACTCTGCTTGCGGTCGGGGAAGTTTGGCTTTGGGTTCGAGGAATTTCAGCCTTGCCGAATGAGTCGGCAGATCAACTCCTTTTAGGGACTCTGGATATGAGGTGCCTCTGAGTCATTGTGCTCTTTGCACTTTCAGTGGTAGCATGCATGCATCCTGGCCAGCTAACTTCAGATGAGTCCATTCAGCAAAATCTAATCTCCATGCATCTTGATGGCATGCACAGCAGGCTTTGGTAGTTTGTGGGAAGCATGCATCGGTGGAGGGAAGTCGCTTGAACTGGGTTCTGCAGCGGTGGAATCTATTGCAAAAGAAAAGGGAGTTTCGCTTTCCTCAAATCATTTAATCTCTGCAATCTGTGAACTACTGTGGACTGCTTTAATTGGTCATACCTTCTTATGACAGCTCATAGTTGAAATTCTCAACTAGGGAGTGTATCTTAATCATCTGTTCTCACAGGGCCACCAGGGAGACTTCCAAAAATCTCATGGGATTCAAATCAAAAGAATTCAGTGAATATTGGCACAGCGAGGGCCAATAAAGCTTGCCCACTGGTTTAATATTGGTGCAGTATACTGCTTCCTTACTGGTTAGACTTTATGTTATGCCTTTAATAGGTTATGTTATATTCTGGATTATGTTATGTTTTTATAGATTATGTCTGAATAGGATGAGAGTGTTGGAGATACGTGCAAATGTGTATGTGAACCCGGTCTTTGGGTGGGTGTTTGATTTTCGTTGTTGTGTATACTGTGTATATACGGACAATGACAATAAATTTATCTTATCTTATCTTAGACAATGGATGGGCAGTTAGTGACCTGAGAACTCCTTGCAGGCTCCTCTGCTGATTTCTCCCAAACCAAGACACAGGCTCAGGGCTCTCCACACTCCAGTGTGAGCATAGCCTTTGCCAGAGTTTTTGCCTCTTGCATACTTTCGCTTATGCACCCTGATAGATTAACATGTGTAAGATAACGGGAGAAGGAAACCAAAGCATCTGTCGCTGCTCTTGTGGGAGCTTTTCAAAGTCTCAAAGTCTCAAAAATGGTCAGCTTAAAAAATGGAGCTGCTGTTTGAGAACCATAATAGGATATGTGGAATAGGGCTTTGTGTATTTTACAACCTGGTGACACCTGTCCAGAATACAGGCCAGAGTATCTCGTATGAGAGGGAGGATAGACTGCCGTGTGTGGGGGGGATGCTCTTTTAAAAAAAAAAGTTAGGAAAGAAGTAGATGTTTGGGGAGGGAGAACTTTCTGTGAATTCCACCATCTTTCATTTAGACCAGTTATAAGGACCTTCCAGATGTTGTGGGACAACTCTTGTTATCTATTACCATGGGCAGTGCTGGCTGGGACTGATGAGAGTTGCCTTCCTGATGTTCGTGGACATCCACAGGTTCTCTGTCTCTGCTTTAGATAATTGTCCAATAAGTCTGGCACTCTGCTATTATGATTAGAAACTTGGCTGTGCTCTAAGAAAGATGGTAGGGAAATGGAAAGCAACCTCTGGGTTGAGAACACTCCCCTGACAAGAGACCAAAGTCTGTTGTGAAGAGCAGCAGGCACATTTTGCACCTGGCTATCGGCCACTTTCAGCCAGATGCCAGGATGGTGCCTGACGTCTCCACCATGTGGAAGTGCATGCCTGGGGATCATTTGATCTTGACTTGTTTTCACACACTAGCAACACATCTGTAGAATTCTATTCATTACATCTTATCTGCACAATCAGAATGAATTTCAGGAACCAAAAAGTCATACAGTGGTTCATTCGGTTAAGAACTTAATTCGTTCTGGAGGTCTGTTCTTAACCTGAAACTGTTCTTAACCTGAGGTACCACTTTAGCTAATGGGGCATCCTGCTGCCGCAGCAATGCTATTCTCATCCTGAAGCAAAGTTCTTAACCCGAGGTACTATTTCTGGGTTAGTGGAGTCTGTAACCTGAAGCGTCTGTAACCCGAGGTACCACTGTATTGAAAAATATAACTTTCAAGCCTTTCGGCCCAAAAATGGCAATCAGGCATTCTGTTTTGGCAACTGTAACCTTGGTTTAAGGTGCTGTTCGGCACCTAGCTTATATATCTGAGTTTCTAACACTGGAAGAGGGATGGGAAGGGTTTCTAAAGGAACCCACTGGGTTATCTTGGCAAGCCAAGAGTCTTTCAGCTTCGGCCCCTCCACCTATAAAATGGTGCTACACATGCTTTACTTTACATGTAAGCAGAACCCTGCAGGATCACACTAGGCATCTGTTTAGGCCAGAATCATGCTTCCCGTGGCATTCATTTGGATGTACCTCAAGAGCTCACAAGCAGCGCTCAAAGGCAGCAGCCGTCTCCCACTGTTGCCCCTAGCAACTGACATTCGGGGCACGCTGCCTCTGAACACGGAGGATCGAAATAACCACTGATAGTTGTTGATTGACGTATCCTCCACGAATGACCAAGGTAACTGCATGAAGCACTTTAAGCACACACACAACCTGCACTAACAATGCCAATTCGTTAGACGCTAGAGGAACTCCCCCTTCCCAGTTGTAGAACTGAGATGCTTCCAAACACAAAATCACTTCAAGCAATCGTTTCAAGCAATCCGAAACTTTCTCCTTCCTGTTTTCCAAAGCTGTTCCTCTTCTTTCAAAACTAAGCAAGGGGGAAACTATCTTAGGGGGAACGTCCTAAGAAGAGACATTTGCAAATCAGGAATTAGCTAAGCAAGCAAAAATCCTTACGTCAAGGGCAGGCCGTAGAGGACCTCTATTATTTGGCTGCCTCACACACACACGATTCTGCTTCCCTTCAATCTCCTTGCTGGCTTCTTTTTTTAAAAAAAAGGTTATTGGAAGTAGATAAAGAAGCAGAAAATAGAGCATTCCATCCTCTTAAGGTGGAAAGTTGTGCCTCTTTTTGTGGATGGGATTCTGAGGCCCTCTTGTTTTGACGCTGCAGCCCGGCTCAAACCACTAGCCCAGCCAGCCTGATGTGGTTTAGTATTTAATTCATTTACCTTGCTGCTTCTGCACCGGCAAAACCCGCAACTTGCTGGCCTGCTTGCTGTGTTTTCTTCCTTCCGTGTACAAGCTGTAATGCAGCGAAGCCTTCCTTCTTGCAGTCACTTCCTAAACATGATGGACACCCGTGTTACCCAATAGCAGTGCACAGTATCAGCAGAGCCGTAGGCAAGGGATAATTAACCCTATTTTGTACCTACAGAGAGACCAAATGAGCAAGTGGGAAAAGGGGGTTGCTGAAATCTGGACTTTGTCACAGATAAAATTGTTTTGGAACGGATTGCATCAGAAAAGCAAAGAGCTGAGCTGGGCTTTGTGAAATGGTTTAGTGGCTTCAGATCATTAACTTAGAAAGGGTCTCGGCAGCAGCGGTATTTCATAAGAGCAACGGTTCTAGAGATTGCATTATTTTCAGTTTTGCAGCCTTGGCTGTATTGAGAGTTTCATGGTGGTGGAAGAAACCACAGCTGCCCCCTCCACTTTATGGAAGCTATAAAAGATTAAGGGCTAGGAAACTGCATTATTAATGCTGTGTGGCAGCACATGCTGATGATATTTGCAGCATCTTCAAATGAACACTTAGCGTGTTGTATTTCATGCTAGTGAGATTTGCAGTAGTGATAACTTGTCTTGTTCCGCCTGAACTCACTCTCCAGTTCTGGTTGAGCTGTGAGTCTGCAAGGTGCTGACCATCAAACCTGGAGCAGCAGTTGTTCAGCGTCTGAAGAGCTACTGGGGAAAGGCAGCTGAACTCTTTGGTGGTCAAGCATCTATCTATGTTAAGTGAGCTTGCAAAGGCTTTAAAGCGGCAGTGCTTTGGGTTGGAGCCGCATATGGTGGCCCCAGTATTCCCTCTGCCTTTTCCATTAGGGACCCCCAAGAGAGCAAGGTGGTGGGTGAACTGATTCAGACTCATCAACTGAAAAGCCTGGTCCTCACCTCTTGGAAGTATGATTGACAAACTCCCCTTCAAAAAGGTTCCCTTAGACCAGAGGTCGGCAAAGTTTTTGTGGCTTGGGCCGGTTCACGGTCCCGCAGATGCTGTGGTGGTCCGGAGAGCATGCAAACGCTCCTTCTGGCATGGAGGAGGCGTACACAACTTCCCATTGGCTGCAGGAGCTTCCTGCAGCCAATGGGAAGCCGCCCAGCATCGCAGAAGGCGGTCCCCGCTCTGTTTCATCCCGGTTTAGCGTGACGCACGGGAGTCAACCAAGCAGGCAGCGGGGGTCCCCGAGCAGGTGGCAGGAGTCCATGGGCTGGTTAAACGACCCCCATGGGCTGCTTGTGGCCCATGGGCCTTAGGTTGCCCACCCCTGCCTTAGACCCTTTCCCCACTGGATTCTCTTTTCACATCTGATCATCTACCAAGGAACCAAATAATGGTATAGCACATTCTGGGGATGTCACAGTGTTCTGAAAACTTGACTTACATGGACTTGCGGTTGGGCCCAACCCCTACCCTGAGTGAGCAGTGGGTGCTCTTTCATAACACACCACACTTGATGCTCCCCTGCCATTGAGCATTGCAGGAAAAGATGTGTTGCGGTGAGCATAATGCTCGTTCAGGAAATCAGTCCACCATTATTGATCTCACTGAGGTATGCCTAAGAAGATTCTGAGGAACCCCAGGGTTCTCGAGAACACACTAAGTGCCAATACTTAAGTGTTGAGTTTTAGGAGCATGATTCTTGCTTTGAGTGTGCAAGGACCTGGGCTTCAAATTTGGAGACGCCTGTGCAAAACAGGCGAATGAGGGCTGCAACCTTTTTGAAAAGAAGAACATGTGCTTTGAATGCAAAAGGTCCCTGATTAATGGCATCTATTAAAAGGACCTCTAGTAGCAGATGATGGGAAATACCTATGCTGGAGGTCCTGGAGGGCCACTTTCAGGTGGAGTGGACCAGCCTTCCCCAATCTGGCTCCCTCCAGATATTTTGATCCACGTGCTCCAACCAATATCCTGGATGATGGACCAGTAGTCCAAAATAACTAAAGTGCACCTGCTTTGCAAAGGCTGGTGTGGATAATAGTGGGCTTGACAAATCAATGGCCTGACCTGGTCTAAGGCAGCTTCATATATTCAGGTGGATTACACTGCCATTATCCCTGTCCATTGATAGGTCTCTTCCATAGATCTTTTCCAGTCTGTGTTGTCCAAAGCACAGACATGCCTCTCCCTCTGCATTTGTTTCCTTTGTAACCAAAGACTATCTGCAGCATCTGCTTCCCAGACCACAGAAGACTCTCTGATCCCCATCCAGCCTTCTTCCAGAGAGCCGTGGTTTGGCAGAAGCCTCTCTCAGCCTGGTGGCTCCTGCCCGTTTTTCGCTGCTGGTTCTGATCACTAGGGAAACAGGAACCTGGCCAGCTGGGTGAATTCTCCCTGCTAGGTAAACACTGTGACTCACCTGTTTCCCTTTTTTTCTCCTTCCCACCACCACCAGCAGTTCAAGGCAAATGCTTTGCATACGCTCACCGTCTGTATGATTCTGATAATTGCCCATGTCCACCCTTGCTATGTTGTTGTGGGTAATGGGCTGACTCTGTATGAGTGAGGTTTGAAGGAGCAGGAGAAAAAAATTGTGAAGGATAGAGTGGAAGCATCTCCCTGCAAGCAACGCTCCATGCTTAGTGTTTACTGGCCCCTGTGGTTCCTTTTGTTGGACTTTGGTTAATGTGTACATTTAAAGAAAAATACTGAAGTTTGGGATATTTTATAAAAAGTAAAATAAAAAAACCTCAGGGATAACTATCTTATGTTTCCATAGAATCATAGAAATGTAGAGTTAGAAGGAATCCCGAGGGTCATCTAGTCCAACCCTCTGCAAGGCAGAAACCTCAGCTAAAGCATCCATGACAGATGGCTATCCAACCTCATCTTAAAAGCCTCCAAGGAAGGAGAGTCCACTGTCTCCCAAGGAAGTCCATTCCACTATCAAACAGCTGTTACCCCCAAAAAGTTCTTCCTGATGTTGAGTCAGAATCTCCATTTCTTGCTTCCTTATTGTAATGATAAAAGAGAGAATAATGACTAAATCGTGATCTTTTGTTTACATGGAAGTAAGTCGCATTGGCTTCAGTGGGATTTACTTCCAGGTAAGTGTGTAAGTGAGAGCTGGACCATAAAGAAGGCTGCTAGCCGAAGAATTGATGCTTTTGAATTATGGTGCTGGAGGAGACTCTTGAGAGTCCCATGGACTGCAAGAAGATCAAACCCATCCATTCTTAAGGAAATCAGCCCTGAGTGCTCACTGGAAGGACAGATGCTGAAGCTGAGGCTCCAAGACTTTGGCCACCTCATGAGAAGAGAAGACTCCCTGGAAAAGACCCTGATGTTGGGAAAGATGGAAGGCCCAAGGAGAAGGGGACAACAGAGGACGAGATGGTTGGACAGTGTTCTCGAAGCTACAAACATGAGTCTGACCAAACTGCAGGAGTGCCTGGCGTGCTCTGGTCCATGGGGTCACGAAGAGTCGGACACAACTAAACGACTAAACAACAACAAAGTGTGTAAAAGATTGCAACCTAAGCAGAATATTAGTTAAATGCAGTGGGGGAGGCAGGTATAGTTCTGCATTTAAGGACAAAGTGGAGCTTGATGGCAAAGAGCCATTGTGGTGTAGTGGTTAGAGTGCTGGACTATCACTTGGGAGACCAGGGTTCAAACCCCCACTTGACCATGAAGATCTCTGGGTAACTTTGGGCCAGTCACTCACTCTCAGACTAACCTACCTCACAGGGTTGTTGTGGGGATAAAAATGCAAGAGGGGAAGAAGTGCTTGTGCCACCTAGAGCTCTTTGGAGAAAATGTGGGATGTAAATGTAATAATAAATGAAAATAAATGCATAAATAAAAATATACTACAATGCAGAAATACATTTGTATTAATGGAGTAAGGTTTCCTCCCTTGGAGATTCAGTGGGAGGAAAAAAATGGAAGAAATGCTTAGCATTTGTCAGCTCATACTGACCAAGGCAACGAACCACCATCATCTGTCAAACACCATTCATCCAATCTCTGTATGTGATGCCAGATTATGAATGGTCTATCACCCTCAACGTGTAAAAAAATTTTAGCCAGGCAATCCAAAATCTGAACCCAGAGAAGCTGAAATTGTCAACCTTACAACAGTGAGGGAAGTTTATGCTCCTTACCTTGTTGAGCATGCTGTACTCTTGCCACAGGAGAGTGGTATTTGGCACTGCTGGGCAACCTGATTTAGCTTCCTGAAAATGTCAGTGATGTGGTCACTGTTGTGGGGTGGGAAATTTCCCCGTGTGTTATTTTCAGGGGGGCGGGGAAGAAAATCCATTTTAGCAAATGGATGTCAATTGTAAATATAATTATTAGCCGAACTTTGCAGCTTGAAAGCTTTAAGTTACAAGAGATAAGGTGGTCTCTGAAGTAACTGGGTTTCTGAGCTGTATAGAGAATTCTACGTTAGTAGGAACATCTTCAATTTAGCCCAGTAGCCAGATTGGCTGCCAGGATGTGTCTGCATCCTGGCAGCTTCGCTGTGGGGTGCCACAAGGTGCTATTTTAACATCTGTATGAAGCCATTTGGAATAATCATCAGGATGTTTCTCTGTTACCTCTGAGTCAGGAGAGGCTGTGCAGAAGCTGTACCAGTCCTTGGATGTAAGAGGACCAATAGGCTGAATAGGGACGTTGTTGATGAATGCTTGCTACCTTTGAAAATTGAGTTTACCTGTTCTAATTGATGTTGTAACTGTTATACCATTCAATGGGCTTGTTCATTATACATTTTAATTATGCATTTTTAATGTTGTTGATGAAATTTTATACTGTGTATTTTGATTATGGGTAGCTATATTTTTATAATGTGTATTGTACTTGTTTCTTTGCTGTTGGCTTTTACTGGTTTGCAAACTGCCTTGATTTTTCTTCTCAAAATGAAAGATGGTGTATACATTATTTTGATAATCATAATTTAATAAATTTATCTGGCCGCTTCCTGGTGTCGGATTTAAAAAAAAAAAAAAAAAAGTTGGCCACCCTAGGCAGAAACTTGGGAACCTGTTTTAAGTATGGATTGATAGAACGGGGGAGCATTTTCCTGTTTAAGCCTAAGGAACACCAGAAGCTGAGACGAGCCAGTGTGGTGTAATGGTTAGAATGTTGGACTATGACCTGGGAGAGCAGGGTTTGAATTCCCACTAAGCCATGAAGCTCACTGGGTGACCTTGGGCCAGTCACCATCTTTTTACCCTAACCTACTTCACAGGGTTGCTGTGAGGATGAAATAGGGAGGAGGAGAACCATGTGCACCACCTTGAGATCCTTGGAATATAAAGGTGGTGTATAAATGTAATAAACACAATAAAATAAATAAGTGAAGGCAGCCTGAAGGAATTTTTTCATCCTTCTTCACAGGCAAGGGAATGTACCTTGGCAATCTTGAGTGAGTTACCCGTGCAGGCTGAGGCAATAATTGCACTGGAGATGAGAACAGTTGGCGTTCGTGGCTCCAGCAGCCTCATTCAGACCACACATGCAGGTTGACTTGTTGATAAAAAGCTGGCTTCCGCTAAGAGAGAGAACTGGATGGCCAAAATGATTTATTGGTGCTTATAAGCAGCACCAGCTTTTCATGTGCTGGAATGAGCCTCTGAAGCACCACGGCACATTTTAATTTTTCCAGCCTCCTTCCTGCCCAGCTGCCCTGGAGTTATCCAGCATTATCTCATTTATTTACTATATTTCTTATCCCGCTTTTTAGATAATGGCTGTCTCCCAAAGTGGCTAGACTAAAAGAGCAGGAGGCACCAAGGAAAGGGACTGGAGGGAGAGGAGCTTTTCAAGGTGAGCTCTTGGAGAGCACTTACATCTACCTGGGGCCAGGTTGTTCTTCCTTTGTTGGTGGTGTTGCCTGAATAGCAATGGGTGGCTCTTGGTCCTTCAGCCAGTGGAGGGGACCAGACTCCAGAATGGCCCTTGCTTGCTTCTGCGCTCCCTGGGGCATCCAGCGGCTGGAACGGCATGTCTACTCAGGCAGGGAGGGGCCAGGTTGGTCTCCCCATTGCCTTAATATTCTTCCTGGGAGGAAGCCTCCCAGTGGCCCTGGGTTCCCTGGCCTGATAGCAGAAGCCGGAGTTGTGCTTATCTTCTGCTCTCCAGTCCCAAAGCACCAGAAGCATTTCTGCAATACTGCTTGCCTGCAGCTTTAAAAATAATAATAAATTACCCACTGCAGATAACTATTTCATCATGTTTTGCTTTTTCTGGTGTGCTTATAGTGACCATTCTATTTTCCTCAAACATGTCTGTCAATATGGCGGCCAGGAGCAGGTCCCTGGTTGTTGGAGCAGAGAGAAGTGCACAGTGCTCGCTCTCTCTTTTTTTTACATCCCTGATGACAGCTTTTGATCAGGTTGAGGAGCAAGACAGTGGGGTTAGGGGAAGTATCCTGGATGTTTCCAGGCCTGCAATGCTGTATTTGTTTTGACCATTTACTTTTGACAGCAGTTATAAATCTCATGGCATGCTGTCACGTTTGGTTGACTCCTCTTGGTTTTCATGGCCAATCATGACTGTAATGACTTGCAATAGTTACACTTGCTAAGTAGAAATTCGTAGCATTGAGCATGGATGTGGGAGAGCCGGGTTCAAATTTCCACACAGCCATTAAGTGTCCTGAATCGTCTGTGATAAGTTGCTGTCTCTTGGCTTGGCTTCATAGAGGATGTTCTGAGAACATAATGAGCAATGTAGAATAATGTCACGTCTTAAGGACTATCAGAATTAATAACAGTTTACTGTTGTGCTCTTGGTGGTCAGTGGTTAGATGTTTCCTTAGTAGGTACTAATGGCCGGAAGACAGTGTTTGGGGGCCACAGCTGGTCAGGATTTTCCATAGTGTGGATGACAGTGTGGGGAAATGAAAATGAGCAATTTGGAGAGATTTAGTATAATGCAATTGGGAGAGATAGGTTTGAGATTCCCACCTCCCCCAGAAGTTAATAAAATTAGATAGATAGACAGACAGACAGACAGACAGACAGACAAGTTTTTCTCCCGTTCTTATAACAGTAGAAATCATAGACATCTAGTGAAGCTGAATGTTGGAAGATTTGGGACAGTTTTAAGTCTTTCAGCCAGCACATTGTTAAAACTATAATACGCACTCCTGCAGGAGATGGTGAGGGCCACCAACTTAGATGGCTTCAAATTTGTGGAGAAGGTTATCAATGGCTGCTCTCCATGGTGACTCTGTTCTGCCTCCACAGTCAGAGGCAGCAGTGCTTTGCAATACCAGTTGCTGGAAACTGCAGGAGGGGAGACGGCTCTTGTGGTTGTGACTCTGCGTGAGGGTTTCCCAAAGGCATCGTTTGGCCACTGTGAGATGCTGGACTAGGTAGGCCATTGGCCTGATTCATCAGGCTCTTCTTAGGTTCTTATTTCTGCCCTGTAGAGATGCAACCAAAGTGCTGCACATCCCTGCTGCTGCCTCATGCAATCCATCCATCCATGCACACATACATACCAAATATGAGATTCTGGTGCAGCAGCAAAAGCAGGAGACATAAAGATGCAGCAGGTGACCTGAAGGCGGGAGGAAGTCGAAGGGCATTCGCAAAAGTAGCAGCTGGTTGGGTGGGCAGATGGAAGAGCAGCAACTCTCAGCCTTTGGACTTCCCCAGCCCTGCGCCTTCCTCCCATCTCTGAGCATGCTTCGGGTCAGCCTTCCCATCAGCTGGCAGAAGGGAGGGGAGAAGTGCTTTGAATATTTCCAGGTCCAGGATCAAAAGCCTTCTTGTGTCTGCTAGTGGGATGTGGCCTTCTCTCCCTCCCTCCCTTTCTCTCACTTTTTTTTCTGCTTCCCTTTTCTGGTAGAGCCCTGCCAAGTACAGGAAGACTCCAGTGTGTGCCTCTCCTTATAGGGGTTGGGGTGGGGAGGCAGGGAGGAGGAGGAGGAAGTGTTTCTGGTTCTGTGGGAATGTGAGCTTTCTCCCACTCTGTAAACAGCTGGTGACTCATTGCATAGCTATGGCACCAAAGGGATGCATGGCCTAAGGCATGCTGTGTGTGTGTGTATGTGTACATACACAGAGAAGGGAACTGAGCTTGTTTTGTTCCCGCCACATCCCCGCTCTGCTTCCTTGACTTTCTCACCGAAAACCTTTGGCGGGAGGAGAGAGAGAGACCCTGCGGAGTTGCTGCCTTCATGCCTCTCCTGCCCGCACAACCTGCCTTCCACACGGGAGGTGCCCGGGGCAGCGGCAAGGAGGCTTCCATGGTGCACGGCAAAGTCCAAACATGAGGGCGGGAGAGGAGAGCTGCACAGAAATGAGCAAGGGCTTGGGAAGGGCTCTGCAAATCCAAGGTAACGCTGCTGGGCTCCTTTCCAGCTCTCTGCAAAGCTCTCTACCGCCTCGCCCCACCTTTTCTCATTTCCCGTTATGTGGCTTGCCTGTGATTTTCGCTCCTCTGGCTTTTAACCGCTCTCAGCTGCCCTCCAAAGCCTCCTGCTTTTCTCTCCGGGAGATCCTGAGGCCTAGAACCCCTTTGCAGCCTCCCTGTGTGTGGGATCCTCCGAGTCTCTTGCCCTTCAGTACCCACTTTTGTTAGGCAGTCCTTGCCTTTGCCCCCTGCTTCTCATCCCAAGAAGAAATGGATTCTAGGTACCTTCGCAGCCCTGGTTCACATCAAGCTTAGGACACTGCTACTGTACTCGGTGCTTGAGTTATATTGATGCTGCTGTAGAAATAACAGTTCCCTCCACTTCCTAAAATATATCCCACAATTCCTCAGCCTGTTGAGTCCTTCCCTTTTCTTGCATCTTCTTCGTTCTGTCCTCATTTGCCTCCCACACCTTGGCTACCTTAGTAATGGATCTGTATCATCGCCTACTAGTTTCGTCAGTCCTGTTCGTCTTTCCAGTTCCTACAGGGATTGGCAAATACAGTCACATTCAATGTATCAGCACAGAGTTGACCAGCGATGCAGAAGAGCCTCTGTAAGCACCTACAGACTTTCAGAGTTTTAAAATATTTGGGCTGCATTCTCACAGTGCTACCCAGGATTACTGGGAGCTGTGCTTGATTTCTAACAGGTGTCCAGACTCTCAAACGATGCCTCCCTGTTTTAACTGCAAGGTGTGGTTGCTTAGCAGTGAGGGGAAGGCACTCTGTATCTACTCAGAGGTACTTTTCTTTATTGTATTACACCAGCGACTTCCAAACTTTTCCCTGTATGGACTACTTGGAAATTGCTGAGGGTTTTGGTGGACCACTTAATGATTTTTCTGACTGCTGTAGTAATTGTAATGCGCTGTGCTAGATGACGTGCGATTTTAAACTGCATTTTTGCAGACATGCAGTGGATCAGCTGAATAACACTTACGGATCACTGGTGGTCACTGGACCATTTTGGGAACTTCTGTATCACACTATTCCACGTCTCTTTCTTTAAAGAAGCATGGCCGTAGTTCAGTGGGAGTTTCTGGAGGAGAGAGGCTAGGCCATCGCTGAGCACCTGCTTTGCATGTTCAGCCCCTGGCATCTCCAGGCAGGGCTGGCAGAGACCCCCACCGGAAACCCTGGAGAGCTGCTGCCAGTCAGGGCCAAGAGTGCAGAGCTAGACAGACACAGTGATCTGACTTGGTGCCCCCAAGAAGTGCAGGGCCCCTGAAAGGGAATGTTTTCATTTCCACAGCAGCAATCCCTTCTCTCGTTTTCAATTTTGCGCGCATGTCACGTGAAGCTGAACTGTGTTGATCACCACAAGTGAAGGGAGAAGCATTTGTGGCTGAGCCAGACCGGCTCGCCCCCCCCCCGCCCCGCCCCTGCTCAAATTCCTTCATTCAGCCTGCTGGACTTCCCCCTTTCACTTTCTCTAGGGGGGCGGGAAAGAGTGTCCTGAAACGAATTGAGTTTGTTGACTCTCCCTTTTGTCCTCCCAGCGTCTTTGCACAGAGATGACCCCAAGTCATGATTTGCTTTTGGGCTTCTCTTGTTTCCATGGTTACCGTCTCGGGGTTGGCTACTTTCCCAAGGTCACCATGGCAACTATCGGAAGGGAATCATGCTTGGGATGCTTTGGCTGAGTATCCTTTTTAAAAAAAAAAATATGAATGATTAGAACGTGTGACACGATGTAGAGGTGGATGGAGACAAGTTTTCCTTCTCCAGAAGGGAGCTTCTAGGGGAGAAGGGAGAACTCGGTCCAGACTGTCTTCTAAGGTTCCTTACGCCCGGCGCTGCAGCTTCCGAAAGCCGCCTGTGCTTGCTAGGCGCAACAGCCCTGAGCGCCCAGACCCTCCGCTCCCCCGGCCCAGGCTGGCAGGGGAGAAGGAAGCTGCTGTGATGTCACAGCTGCATTGCCCTCTCCCCCTTCTCCTACAGGCGCTCCAACTGTGTCATCCATCTGTGCTGCGCGATGCAGGTGGAGGCTCTGCCGCCGAGGTCTAGACAGGCAGACTGCCTCTCCTGCGCTGATTGAAGGGGTGTAGTTTGCAAAGTGTACCTGAGGTGAGAGTGAAGGGCAGCCGTCCTCAGGGCGAGTGGGGAGGAGGCGTCGCTGCTGTGTGTCACATTTCCACACAGCGGGGAAGATCAGAAGGGCACCCCCTCCCTCAGCCTTAGGGCGAGAGAACCCCACAAAGTGAGGAGAACGTTGCATTTTTCTCTTTCTCTTTTGCAACCTGTTCCACCATCCTTGTCTTGTCGTCTTGTGATTTTTTTTCCTGTGTGGTTTGTTTGTCTGCCTTGAGATTTGGGAGGCTTACAGGTGGTGGTGGGCAGAGGTTTCTTCACTTTGCTACTTGCACTGTTGAAATCTTTAGCAGGGTGGGGACTAAGGCCAGAGGTTATCGTCCTTTAGCTTTTAGGTGACCTTCGTGTGGGGTGGTGGGGTGTCTTAAGTAAAAGTTTGTGTGTTGTTTTTTTAATTGGGGGAAAAAACATATTCCCTGTTTCTGCTATCTGCTAACCCTGATTCTGTGATTGTAATAAATTTGTGCAGATTTCCAAGATATTATTGCATGGTTTTTCAAAAACTGTACAGAGAAAATAGCAATCGGCTAGAGCTGTTGAGATTGGGGAAGAAAAGGTTAGCTTTACGGAACAAACGACGCCCAGACAAACAGATAAGGAACTGTTCCAAATTTAGAAACCCCCTCACTTAAACCGTGGGGGGTGGGAATCAGATTGGCATCATGAAATGCTGGAATCCAGGATAAGCAAATTGATAAAATTTGGGTCTAAAGTCTTTGTAGGCCTGTGGACACAGTGGTGTGGGAGACGGGAGGTAGGGATGGAGGAGCTCTTCCCTACCTCAATAACTTGGTAATTACATGAAAATCCTGGACAGAAATGATGTCTAACTCGGGCTGCTTTCTCATCTTCTCCCATCTTGCCACTCTGATTTCTTACTGAGTGTGGATTAAGCCGCTGTTGTGTTCGGTCCTATCGGGTGTTCTGGTTTGCTATTCCACAATCCTTCTCTAGCCTAATAGCCAAAAACATCACCCCAGATTTTGTTTGGGTTCCATGCCTTCAGGCACAAAGCACCTTAGTGGCAGAGCGCATCTTTTTCAGGCAGGAAGAGGAACTCAGATCCAACCCTGGCACTGTACCTAAAATGATTTGTGGTTGCAAGACTAGAAAAGGTGGGAGCATTGGAGAGCTGCTGCCCATTAGGACAGACAACACTAGGCTACGTGGACCAGTGGCCCTGAGTCTGTATAAAGTGGTTTTCTAATGTGGAAGGGTCATAGCTCAGCGATGAAGCACTTGCGAAAGGTCCCAGGTCCAGTCCCCAGCATCTCCAGATAAGGCAAGGAATGTCTCCTGTCTGAAACTCTGGACAGCTGCTGCCTGTCAGTGTAGACAATACTGAGCTAGACAGAAGGTAGCTTCCTGTGTTCCTATATATGTACAATCTGATATATCGATACTTTCTTTGTCTAGTGAATGCTGGCAACTAGGTCTGTGTTGGGCTACCTCATGCCTAACATGAACACACAGAGAATGCCTATTCAACAAGGAAGGTCCAGTGTTACATACCCAGGGGTCTGTATGCAAGTTCTTAGACACACATACAGGGTGAGTCTTTTAAAAGAGGCCCCATGGAACATGTGTACTCTGTATCCACGGGGCCTCTATTAAAGGACTCACCCTGTATAATCAGTGCTGCTTCTTTCTTTAAATGAGCTCTGGTTGCATGCCTGTGATGTCTGATAGGATCACTGAGAATGGGGGATCCCTGTCTTTGCCTGTAATAACATAGGTGAGACTGAAATCATAGACCTGTTTATCTCATTTATTTAAATACCATATTTTTCGCTCTATAAGACGCACCTAGTTTTTGGAAGAGGAAAACAAGAAAAAAAATATTCTGAATCTCAGAAGCCAGAACAACAAGAGGGATCGCTGCGCAGCAAAAGTAGCCATCCCTCTTGCTGTTCTGGCTTCTGGGATCGCTGCGCAGCCTGCATTCGCTCCATAAGATGCACAAACATTTCCCCTTACTTTTTAGGAGGGAAAAGGTGAGTCTTATAGAGCAAAAAATACGGTAATCTGTATCCTGCTCTTCAATTGAGGAAAAGCTCCCCAGCGTGACTTACAGATTGCAGACCTGGGGGCAGGGATTGGTTTTAATATTTTAGTTTATTTTTTAGTAATCTAAAAAGACACCTCACATAAGGAAAATGGATTGGGAGGGAGGAGAAAATCAGGGACAACTTGAGAGTTAGAAGTTCTAGTAGCTCCACTCAATGCCCCAACTAGCAGAAATGGCTACTGATGGCCAGGGTAGGGCATGATGTTGCTTAAGTTCTCCCTCCCCACATCCTGCGTCTTATATTGTAAGAAGGCTAGTTTTGTTAATTTATTCTCTTTAAGGCAGCAGTTTTCATTTCACGTTGGGGTTGTGGGGCAACAGAGGGAGGAAGTCCAGAGTTGCAGGAGTGGTATAGAAGAAAGAGCTTCCCCAGCCCCAAACTGATTGTCCCCTAACAGAAGGCAGTGCAGATCAATGAGACTAAGTTTGTGTTTGCTATGGAATGACGCAAGACTACAGTGGGTTTTAAACTTACAAGCGTGGGGGCATCAGGCAGAGATTGAGCCTGTTCCATCCCCATCCCCACTCATTCTGGTGTTGAGAAAAGTGACAGGTAAGCCAGCCATACCGATAAGCCACAACAGATCAGGAGGTGCTTTCTGGCCTTTAAAGATCCCCTGAATGAGACTGAGCAACTAGGGGATTCTGTTTTCACTGCTGATTGTGTACCCCACCCCTTTTCCTAGCACTTCTCTGATACAGCAGGATTGGAGCCTGACACATCTACAATGCTCATCCACCCCGGCCCAAATTGGGAAGCCCAGGAAGAGCACAGCATTCTCCTAATGATGCTTCCCCACAAGTGGTTCTAGGATGAGGTCTCGAATAAGGTCTCCTTGAATTTATGCCTTTTCTAATACCACTGTTGGATAATTGGCCCTGGTCTTTTGGTGGCACATATCCATCCACACATACCTTAGGAGCCTGTATATCCGTATGCTCTCTTGTGGGCTCAATGGTTGGCGAGCTGGCTTACGTGGTTCCGGAAATGAGCAGAAAGACAAGGGAAAGAGTTCAAAAAAGAATGGAGGAGCATTGCCTTAAATAGATTTGACATATAAAAGATATGTGACGTTCTCTGAATCGAAATGCAGCATATGAATGTGGTGGGGGAAATGTCCCATTTAGAACGTCTTTTCTGGGTCTGTTTCCTTTCTCTAAACCTGTTGCCGCTCTCCTTTTTCTCTTCCCATCTAGTTGCAATTTCTGAGCAGTTCTGTCCAGGTGACCGTACCCAGGTTATGACGACTAATCCAAAACCAAACAAAACATTAAAGGTAAGTAAAGTGGCATAAAATGGGGAAGTGGGACTTGCAACCCTGCAGGTATTGCTGGACTCTAGCTATCATCAGCCCCAGCCAGGATGGCAAATGGTCAGGGATGCTGGGAGTTGTAGTCCAGGAACATCTGGAGGACTACAGCCCCCCCCCCATTCTGATATAAAGCATAGATGGCTTTCTAAGGAAAACTGAGACAAGTTCATGGAACCTCCATGGCCAGAGGCAATATACCTCTGTGTGCCAGATGCTGCAGGTGCCCATTGTCTTCATACCTTGCTTGTGAACTCCCAGAGCAGCCTTCCCTAACTTAGTGCCATCCTTACATTCCAGGTTGCAACTCCCATCTGGGTTGCAACTCCCGGGTTGCAACAGACCATTGTCTGTGCTGGTTGGAGGAACTGTAATCCAAAACATCTGGAGAGCACTGGGTTGGGGAAGGCTATTTCAGAGGCATCTGGCTAGCATTTGTTAAACAGAATGCGGGACACACAGCTTTTATTTTTTTAAAAAAATAATATGTGTGTGCTCTGTATGAAAATAGTTTTCATGGTGGTGGATCTCCTAAATTACAAGCAGGGAATCTGTAGACCTCTAGGTATTGTTGGACTGCAACTTCCAGAGTCCCTGACCATTGGCTATTCTGGCTGGCACTGATGTGAGCTAGACTCCATTCTGTGGGGTGTCACAGGTTCCCTGTTCTAAATTACCACCTTCCCCAGCGGTAATTCTTTAAAATACAGTTCAGTGCCAGATTCTTTTGCCTGCAGATAACGCAGTAATACAGCTTTCCTTCAGAAGAGAGTTTTTCTTCATCACTTTTAAAAGAGAAACTAAGGATACCTGTGTCTAACTTGCTGGAGACGACAATATTCTGTATCCGGACCTGAGCTGAAGTGAAGTTTTACGCAGTTCATAGAATCTTGCAGGAAAATTCATGCCACACTCACAGGCTGGGGACCATAGTGTGGTGGTAGGGTGCATCTTTGCAAGGCACAAATTTCCATATTCAACCCCCAGCATCTCTAGTTAAAAGGATTCCATGTTAAACAGCTTCACACACTCAGGTCCTGTAACAGATTTCCTGGATGTCTTCATATGGCCATGAATTTCCGTGCATAATCATCTGAGTCATTTCCCTTTCCATTCCTCGTGGAAGAGGGACATGGGAAGCCCTTCTGAGGTACAACATCCTGAGGTTGACGTGGCTTGTGGAGAGGGAGGAAGGAGCCACTCTGCTGCTTCCTGTCCTGCAGCTAGCAGGATGTCCTCATGCCGCTGTGGGAAGTGGGCAAAATGCAAAGGCCCATTGGCCCATTGGAAAAATTCCAAAATCCCTTATGAAGGCAGCATACTTTTATTAGTGACTGAACACTCAGCCCATGAAACACTGACATTTCTTAAAATATATCAACATGGTCCTTTACACAGGAAATCCATTTTATTTTTTAAAAAATCCATCAAATTCACAAAACCCGGGTGGTTTTTGGGGGGTGGGGCTGCCCCTAGAATAAGACTGAGCATGGGATCATAGAATCTTAGAAGTGGAATCATCTAGTCTAACTCAGCTAAAGCATCCATGACAGCTGGCCATCCACCTCTGCTTAAAAATCTCCAAGGAAGGAGAGTCAATCTCTCAAATGAGTCTGTTCCACTGTCAAACAGTTCTTGCTGTCAGAAAGTTTTTCTGTCAGTAAGTTTAGTCAGAATCTCTTTTCTTGTAACTTGAAACCATTGGTTCAAGTCCTACCCTCCAGAGCAGGAGAAAACAAGCATACTCCCTCTTCCATGTGATAGCTCTTAAGATGGCTATCACATATCATCTCAGCATAGGTGATAAATGGGCTTCAGGGGGGGACATGATGGGTTCACTGCTGAGACGACCCTGTCATTTGTTGCTAAAGGAGCTACCTAGAGAAGGGCTTTAGCAGAATATCATAACCTATGTGGGAAGACTCAGTTCATAAGATATTTGGCTCCCAAGGCATTTAGAGCTTTTAAAAGTTAACATGAGCACTACGAATTGGGCCCAGAAGCAAACAGATAGCTAATATTAATTTATTTACATACTGCAGTTGAGCATTTGACTGATTTAAATAGCTGTTCAACAGTGGGACGGACTCCCTCCGAAGGTGGTGAAGGTTTTTGAACAGGTTGGATGACCACCTGTTATGGATTCTTTAGCTGTGTTTCTGCATTGCAGGGGATTAGACTAGATGTCTTTTGGGGTCCCTTTCAACCCTATAATTCTGTGAGAGGTGGAAAGGATTTGGTCAATTAAGCAGATCAAATACTGGTCAGGTATTTTTAAAAGCACTAACTTTATCACAGCAGCGGAAAAAGAAAAGTTACTGCCACGTATCTGAATTATAAAAACTGAATGATACTGCTAATTGTTGTGAAATAATACTTTTATAAAAAATAGTACATTACCATAACTTTTAACCATGTTGGTTCAGGTTTTTTTTTTTTATAAATGATGAATGATTCTTGTGAATGATGCTTTGGACTCAGAGGGAAGAGTCAGGTGTAAATGTTGACTTGGGTAGGAACTACTCTGCACAAAGTGCCACTCACTGGATCATCTGCAGATCTCAAGTAGAATTCTCCATCTGAGTTCCTGCAGATGAGGAATTCTGACGCAGAACTCTGAAACTGGGTAGTAGAGATTCACAAAGAAGTGGTCAGAGGCAGCCAATTACTATTCCAATCATTACACATGAGGAAAACTGAGGCCAAGAGATTAAGTGATTAGCATAAGGAAAGCAATGACAGAGAACGTTGCTTTTCTTGCCATTTTACTCGCTGTTTAGGAACCTTTGTTGATCTGCTGCAAATAACCCAGAGATCGACCACTAAAACCCAACATGCCTCCTTCCTGCTCTCGTATATCTTCACACGGGACAAGGGATTCCCTGAGATACTTTGGACCCAAACAGTTTAGACTTATAGAAGTCAAAGCCTGCACCTTGATTTGAGCCCAGAGACCTACTGGAAGCCAGTGCAGTTGCTGAACAAGTATAATATGGTTTTGTCAGCTCATCTTGGTCAGAAGAGGGGTAGCGGTATTTGGAACTAATTGAACAGCCTTCAAGGGTAGTTCCAGATATGATAGCAAATAATCAGGAAGTTACCGAGACGTACAGGATAGCAAAGCTGAGCGATGGTTAGACCTGGATAGCTCAGTCGGTAGAGCACAAGACTCTTAACCTCAGGGTCGTGGGTTTGAGCCCCATGTTGGGCAACAGATTCCTCCACTGCAGGGGGTTGAGCTAGATGGCCCTTGTGGTCCCTTCCTATTCTATGATTCTGTGATCCATAAGTTGCCTTTGTGACATTGGTGTCTGCAGGTCAAGGAGGAGTCGGGAGAGAACGCCCCGGTGCTCAGCGACGATGAACTCGTGTCGATGTCTGTGCGGGAGCTGAACCAGCACTTGAGAGGTCTCACAAAAGAGGAGGTCATCCGCCTGAAGCAGCGGCGGCGCACGCTTAAGAACCGGGGCTACGCCGCCAGCTGCCGCATCAAGCGTGTGACGCAGAAGGAGGAGCTGGAGAGGCAGCGGGTGGAGCTGCAGCAGGAGGTGGAGAAGCTGGCCCGGGAAAACAGCAGCATGAAGCTAGAGCTGGACGCCCTGCGCTCGAAGTACGAGGCGCTCCAGACCTTTGCCCGCACCGTCGCTCGGGGGCCCATCACTCCGACCAAAGTGGCCGCCACCAGCGTCATCACCATTGTGAAGTCGGCAGAAATCTCGTCCGTTTCTGTGCCGTTTTCAGCGGCCTCCTAGTGTCCAAAGTGGCAGAACTAGCAGCCCAGCCCTTTTGGAAGGGAGAGTAGGATCTCGTTGATGGGTTTAGGAGCCTGCCTTCCTGAAAGATCAGCCATCCATTTTCTCCCCCAAAGCTACCAAGTGGACTCTGCAAAGGGGGAAACTAATGGGCTGTTCTTGCTGGGCACTTCAGGTTCTGCCAAGCCGCTTGTGGCTGAAATGGGAATGCCATATTGAGTAGTAGGTATTGCACGAGGGGTCTTGCACAACTCCTCCTCACGGCCTCTTTAAGTCCCAGGCAGCTCCCCAGTCGAGAGAAGACATCAGGGTATTCTCCAGAACATTTTGGAGTGAAACTGAACCACTCAGAAACGGATGGCCTGGCAGAATTGACAGGCAAGTTGAATAAATGAAGAACAGCCTCTTCTATCTTTCAGAAAAAAAAATAATATGTCCGATCGTAGTCAGCTTTATGTCAGTCACAGCACAGAATGGGCAATTGGCTCTGGAGCAGCTTTTGCTGAGAGTTCATCAGAATGTCATAGAACAATGTCTTATCTCTCCAGTTATGGAAACACCTGCACAGGTGAATTTCCATCTTTGATGTGGTTATCTCCCCTCCCCTTTGCCGTGTGGCTTAGCAAACAGAGCAGTATCTACAATGCAAAAATGTCTCTCTAGCTACTTCCCCACAATGTGCCTGTGAGTCAGATGTCTTTTTTAAAAATGTAGTCTTGTTACTTCTAAATCAATATTCTCTCTTGCTTTCTCTCTCTTTCTCATAACAATAACTATTAGATCTAGACTGAACAACGCTGCAGAGAAAAGGAAATGGGAAAGTGTTAAAAGAGTGTGGGGATGTGGGTGGGCTGTAAAAAAGAGAGAGATACTGTTAACGGCAGGAAGCCCGTGCTCTGACAAGGTGTTCTCTTACAGGGTCTGCTAAAAGGCCTGTAAAGCAGAAGCATGCAGGAGAAGACAAGAAAGTTTCACGTAAGAGACAGAAACAAGTGTGACATCAACACAAAGCCTTAACATATCCTCTTTCTGACTTCACGAGAGCTCTTTTTGGTGCTCTTTAATGCCAAAAGACAACATATGGCAAAGATGAGTGAGTGATGAAAACAAAGAGCAGTGTTCTTGGACGAGCTGCCTAGTAGATGTAAATATCTACAAGGGAACAGATCCTTGGAGATAATCTCAAGACCAGGGCATAGATGAAATGCTGCCAAGGAATGCAAGAAGGTTTGAAAATGCAGGAAGGTTTCTTTCTCAAGTAATTGCAAAGTTGGGACAGGGGATGGGTGGAGAAATGTGTTTAGTGGATCTGAGACAGGAAGGATTGGAGCTGATTGGTTCGTGGTGGGGAGGGCAGAAGAGGACTTGGGAGGTGGGGTGGAAGAGTGGAGGGAGAGGAAAGCAGAGATTTTTGAATTTAGTGGGGAAAGAGAGGAGTTAAAATTTGTAAATGAATTTGTAAAATCCAAGGAAGTAAGGAAAAGCAACAGGTTTTCAAATTAAATGAAAAGGAAGGACCTCATATAAGTTGAGTTAAGCTGTGCCTGCAAGACAAGTAATCTTCCTCTTCCTTAGCAAAAGGTACTCCTTTAAGGTTCCCAGATAAAAAGAGGGAGGACCCTGAGGCTTGGAGCCAAAATGCCCCATGTGGCAACACTTTAGATGGTCTGCACCATTTTAGACTGCTGGTGTAAGATTTGAATGCTGCCTCCCCACCAGATACTCGACACATAAGCCCCAAGTAAGCATACCAGAATAAAAAGCTACCCTGGAATTTCTCCCTGACTTGCTCCTTTTGGAGGATGGCATCCTTTTACAGGGAAGAAGCTCTGTTTTGCACATTATGTGCCACTCTGTATATTGATAACAGGGCTGGAGAACTTCCAAAACAGAGCTGAACCATTGCATATTGCCGGTGGGGCAATCTGTGATGTGGATTTGAACCAGGGCGGGCCGGTGAAGATGCTGGTGGCGATTTAAAACCTTGTGTGTGTTCCCAAATAGCCAATGCCAACTTTACTCTCACTCTGTGTGTGCGTTTGCTGCTGCAGGAGTGATACTCTGCCTGACGCACCACTGCTTGACATTATCACTGGTGGCAAGCACAGACCACACTCCCCTTAATGGAGTTAGGAATATGGATGTCATATTGCCCATGGCAGTTGGGTGCATGTACAGGGCAGATCCTTTACCAACACTGCCGCTAACACCTACTGTGTCTATACTCAATAAGAGTTAGCAGGGTTGCACACTTGCAGCACCCTCAAGGAAAATAAAACAAAAACCAAGTCATCTATTCAAGACTTAAATTCCTACCAGCCCACTGTTCCGGTGGCTTATTTTCTGAGTCTTGAGATGTGACTTTTTTTAAAGGATTACCTCATTTCTTTCCAGGCCTCACATTACCCTCTAGAAAGCAAGCTGATGTCCTGTGTTTTAACCCATGCCTTTTTTTGACCCCCTCAGCAAAGGTTGAGGAAGAAAAAAAAAATCACACAATATTGCTCTTATTTCCTGTAAAAAATTATTTTGGAAAATGCCCTGGATCTCTGCAAGCTTCTCGAGTTCTTAAAGCGGAGAAAGGTTTTCGATTATTTGCACTGTTAGAGCTTTGGAAAACAAATAGGGCTGGCCATTATGGGCTTAAGGATGCCCAGATGCTTCATAACCTCCCCCTGCCCCGCCCCAGAATTTATTCTCGAGAAGGAAACCGCTGTGCGCAGCCCAGGACCATCTCATAGCTGAGCAATGCGGAATTTGTGGCCCTCCAAATGTTGCAGGACCACAGCTCCCACAATCCCTCACTCGTAGCCTTGTTGGCTGGGGCAGATGGGAAATGGTGCTCAACCACGTATGTATGGCCACAGGCTCACTGTCATAGCCAGGACCCTGAAAACGAGAGGATAGTGTTAACCTCTGTTTCATCATAGAGATAGCGAAAGACTAGACTTGCTCAAAAGCTGCCATACGAAGGGCATCACCAATAGGAGCTCCTACGTTGACTCCAGAGATTGTTCTGTACAGGCTGCGCCCAGTTAATGACCACCGTACAGTGCTAGAGTCCCATAGATGTACAGCTCTTGGGTTTCCTTGAATGTGTTTCATGGGGTTTCCTTTCAGAACAAGAACAGAGACACAGACATTTTCTTGAGTAGTGTTTCTTTGCAACTGAGTAATCACCTGCCTCCCTCAGTTCTAGGAAAGTTGGCCAGAGGTGCAGGCAAGCAATTGCTGATTTAAAAAAAGAAACTGGTAGGAGACGCTCCAACAACAATCTAACTGAAACTGTGTTTGCAGCCAGCGGAATTAAGGCTTCAGCCTTAGGGTTTAGCCCTTAGCAGCTGTGTGTTTGCCACCAGCTAGTTGCTGCTTACTCTCCCCATAGGGTAGTTGCTGGAAAACCTTCTCCTCCATAGGTGGCCTGCAGGCACATGGAGCATCTAGAATTTGCCATGGATAATACGATAATCTCTGAGGGAGTGACCTCAGCCTGATCTCTGCCGTTAATTTGAGAACTAAGAGCAGCTTCTGTGGGGCAAAGTGACATCAAACAACCCAACCAACACCAGGACTATGTACCTTTGTAATTTGATCAGGAGCAAGAGGCCGAAGGCATTATTAAAGCTGTCGTTGCCATAGCCATGGTAGGTAATCCATATTGGATATCATTTAAGGACCATGTGGAAATATTTGAGAGACACACTTATAGAAACATATATAAATATATATAGATATATATATATAATAAATGCATAATTATATACATTTTATCGTACAGATTTTTTTGTAAAAGATATTGTCTGGGTTGTTGTCTTTTTTAGTGTGGTATATTGTCGTTTTCTTATTTAAAAAAAAAAGTCTGCTTCCAAGAGAAAGTGGGGAGGAGAGAAGAGCCGATAGTTTTCTCTGACGAGTCAGGAATATGACAGAAGGAATCTGAAAGCTTTGTTTAGTTTTATTTCTCACCTACTTTTTTGACACCTGTGGCTGCAGCCAGAGATATCCATTGGAAACACTTTCCTCTCAAAAGTCTGTGCACCAAAAGGATGGGAAGTTCAGGAGACCTGAGCAAATTGTGCCATCAGTCGCTGCATGGAAGGCACTTGAACATGGGAGTTAATATGCAACGCATGTGCGCAAACCACCACCTGCGATGTGTGTGTGTGTGTGTGTTTTCAAGTGTGTTATTCATGCAGCAAGGGATTGCAGGCCAACTTTTTATAAACCACGAAGCATCCCTTCATGTTTTCTGCTCATCAGCTTCCACCATCCTGAGCTTGGTTTATCTGTACATGAAAAGATGTTCAGTGTATGCTTTGGCTTTTCTGAGTGTTGGTGCGACTCATGCCCAGCTCAGTGTCCCCTCCAAAGGAACTGCCCAGTGGTTTGTGGTCAGATTTGTCCATTCTGCCTTTAATGGTGCCCCAAATTCGACTCCTGGGGTATCTCTTCCCGCCTCGGTGTCAGCTCACCTTCATGTGAGGTTAACAGTCCAGCTGTTCTCTGCTAGGTCTGGCACATCTTTTCCCATCCAGCCTCCAGGACTTGTTAGAGGAGCTTTGGAAACATGCATGACACCGTTGCTGTGCATGATGTCCACATTGGGCATGACTTGCCATTGGGCGTTCTGGGGTCTGCCTTGTTTTCCACTGGGGCTGAACTCTCAATGCTAGCATGCCCAAGAGGGGCAGATGATTGGGCTGAATGAAATATCCCATGGACTAATTTTGGTCCACTGACAGCCAGTTGTGCTGTTCCAATCCCTGCTGCTGTTTGGCCAGACCAACTGCCTTTCTTGGAAGGCTTGCTCAGTATTGGAGCTGTTGTGTAGGCTACCATGATGGTAGCATTCTGGACTGTACCAGGTTCCATGGGGGGGGGTGGATCATGATTTTGAATGCACTGAACACTCCTCACTTGCAGTAACCTTGCGCATGAGGGAGAAAACCATGCTAAACCTTTCTCCCTTCCATGTTGGCTTACTACACACAGGGGAGTTTAAAAAACATACAGATGGGGGAGTATCAAAGAAATTGACCTCCCCACAGGTGGTGCAGGCCTGCCATCTCAATCTGCATCGTGTATTCCCAGATCCCATTAGCCTCAGCCCTTATGTCTTTAACAACATCTGGAGGACAGCAGGTCAGGGAAGGCTGCCATAATGCATGACGCTTCAATATTTGAAAGCTAACAAGCTGGATTGTTTAATTTTGCAGTGAAGGATGTGCAACTTTTTGAGAAATGGGTAACTGGAGCAGTCAGCAGTGAGGCTTCTTAATGTGAGAAATCAGAAGGGAATTCAGGTTACTCCAGTGGCCTAAAGCCAAGAAGCGAAACCCTTCCTTTCCCCCTCCTTTTTCAAGTCTTTTTAAGCTTTACCACTATTTGGTTTCAATGTTTTAAGGTTTTGTGTCCCTACCTCCATAAACACAGGAGTGTTTTCCCACTGGTAGCCAACCATAATGCTTTTCTTCCCCCATTTTCACTCATCCTTGAAAAATTGTAGGAAAGTCTCTTTTTTTTGTTGTCACCCGTTCATTCTATCTTCTGTGGTTTTACTTGATTATTTTCATTTCGATATTTATTTTTCGTGCGCTGCTTTTTTATTATGAAATAAATTATTGATATATCAAGTAATGTGGGTGCCTGTTTCGTAAGGCATATTCACTGTGTGTGCGTGCGTGTCCAATCTACTTTTCTCTTGACAAAAAAAAAATTACAACACAATGTTAATTTATTGCTGTAAATTTTAAGCTGCAATGACTGGTTTTTGGTTTGTTTTTGTTTTTTTGTACCTTTCCAATAAAGCATTTTCTGGTTTCAGATTTGACCTGGTCTGTGATCAGTATGTTCAAAGCTTTGGGACCTCAGGGTGCCTTCCTTCCTACAGCTTACACAGAGCCCAGGAGGGCTACATGAAAGACCTAGATCAGGGGTCAGCAAAAGTTTTCAGCAGGGGGCCGGTCCACTGTCCCTCAGACCTTGTGGGGGCCGGACTATATTTTGAAAAGGGGGGAAAAAGGAACAAATTCCTATGCCCCACAAATTACCCAGAGATGCATTTTAAATAAAATGACACGTTCTACTCATGTACAAACACGCTGATTCCCGGACCATCCGAGGGCCGGATTAAGAAGGCAATTGGGCCAGATCCGGTCCCTGGCCTTAGTTTGCCTACCCATGACCTAGATGGTTGACCTCAGTCTGCCTCAGGAAGATTATGGAGTGTGTCTCCAGGGATGAAGTCAAACTGCTGTGTTAGCAGCACCAAAGTGGCCTCCCCAAGGCACAAGCCTGGGCTGTGTGTCTGGAGGTCATGGGTTGCCCCAAAGGAAAGCAGAGCAAAATGTTTGGCAGCAGCAGTTGATGGAAGGAGGGCATCCAGCCGCCACTCTGCATTTGCGTAGTCTAACCAAAATGAACAAAAGCTGGCAGGTGGCAGAGTCTGTTGGGGGACTCCAAAAACCGCAGCGATCCTGCCTTTCATAGGACTAATTAAAACGCTACCGCTCCTTATCAAGCTTTCAAGTTCTCCGGCGATCATCTCCACGGTGTGCCTCAGAGCAACAGCTGCTGGGGAGCGCAAGCGGGGAGATTGCCGATGCACCCCAGCCCTGCCTGTGAGCTTCCTCTGGGCAACTGTGGGGAACAAGCTGTTGGAGATGATGATGGGCCTGTGGCCTGATTGAACAGGGCTCTTCCTAGGGGAGACGAGAAGGGATGGAGAAAGCTAATGGGAAAAGCCTGAAGGGCTTTAATTTGTTAGCAGCCTTAGGCTGCCGGGCAGGAGATGTCAATCACACTTAATTAGAACACTAGTAGTTGTGTCAAGAGGGACGCGGGTGGCGCTGTGGGTTAAACCACAGAGCCTAGGACTTGCCGATCAGAAGGTCAGCTGTTCAAATCCCCGTGACGGAGTGAGCTCCTGTTGCTCAGTCCCTGCTCCTGCCAACCTAGCAATTCAAAAGCACGTCAGAGTGCAAGTAGATAAATAGGTACTGCTCCGGCGGGAAGGTAAATGGTGTTTCCGTGCGCTGCTCTGGTTCGCCAGAAGCGGCTTAGTCATGCTGGCTACATGACCCGGAAGCTGTACGCTGGCTCCCTCGGCCAGTAAAGCAAGATGAGCGCCGCAACCCCAGAGTCGGTCACAACTGGACCTAATGGTCAGGGGTCCCTTTACCTAGTTGTGTCAAGGGCGTCTAGGAAAAGATGCAACAGGAGCAACTCGCTTAAAACCCTGACAACAAAATCCATCAGTTACTCTGCTCTGTGTCCAGCATTAAGTGATATTGTATTTTAATATTCGGCTTACAAAAGAACGTTCAAAAACCGGAACACTCAATTCCGCCTTTAGATCGGGAGCCGGAACTTTCGACTCCCAAGGCGTTCAGGAGCCGAAGTACGACTGTACTGAAGTGTCTTGCTTGCCTGAGCTCAGGGAGTTCTGACTCAGTTGGAACATTTTGAGCTTTTCCCTGCAAAGATTTCTTTGTACTTCTGCAAACCTTGGGGCTTCCCGGCAGCTTGCTGATCCCTCCCAGTCCCAGGTTGTGGCTTCCTGGGTTACAGAGGACTCCTATTCAGAGAACGGGTTTGCCTGCTAGGGGAATACTTAACAGTGATTTGACAATGCACACAGAAATGTTTTTCCCCCTTTTTATTTTATTAGAAGCCTTTTTATATAAATAATTTAAAATGTACAAGTTTACACTCCCAGCAGTTGCCACCTCTCTGTAAAAGATGCAACATCGAAAGAAGAAAGCATTACATACATTTTACCACTGCATAGAGAAGTTGTGCTGTTCAAGTAGAATCTTGAATGATCTCCTGCAGGCTAGGGACAGAGGTGAAAGCTGTTTCCTGGTTCTGCTGGATCTCTCAGCGGCTTTTAGTACCATTGACCCTGGTATCCTCCTGGACCATCTAGAGGAGTTGGGTGTTGGGTGCACTGTTATACAATGGTTCTGCTCCTTTCTCCTGGGCCGTGTCCAGAAAGTGATGTTGGAGGGATGAGTGTTCAGATCCCTGGGCTCTCACTTGTGGGGTGCCTCGGGGCTCTGTCCCCCTTCCCATGCTTTTGAACATCTCTATGAAGCCACTTAGAGAGATCACCAGGGAGTTGGGGCTGAGTATCCACCAATCTGCGGATGATAACCAGTTCTACCCCTGTAAATTGGAAGCACTGAAGGCAGTGAACGTCCTGTGCAAGTGTCTGGAGTATGGATGACGGTCTTCAGATTGAGGTTGAATCCCGACAAAATGGAAGAACTGTTTCTGGGGGAAGGAGTGGGCAGGTGTGGGGGACTCCCTGGTCCTGAATGGGGTAACTGTGTCCCTGAAGGACCAGGTGGGCAGCCTGGGAGTCATTTTGGACACTCGGCTGTCCATGAAGATGGTCAGTTCCTCATCCAAGGTGGCTGTCTACCAGCTCCATCAGGTATGCTGGCTGAGACCCTACCTGCCCACGCACTGTCTCACCAGAGTAGTGCATACTCTGGTTATCTCCTGCTTGGGCTACTGCAATGTTCTCTACATGGGGCTGCCTTTGAAGGTGACTCGGAAACTATAGCTATCTGCCATGCTCTCTGGAGCTGATGGGGAGTTGGAAGTCGCACTAGATTAGAAGTCCATAGGCTAGTCTTCCTTTCTACATGTTCTACATTCCAAGGGGAGAGCCATAGGCAGTTCTTATGCTGCCCCCTATATGTGTGGAATTTCCACAATGGTGGGAGCCAGAACTGAGTCCACACAGTGTGTGTGTGTGTGTGTGTGTGTGTGTGTGTGTGTGTGTGAAATCCAGGAAGGATTTCTGCCTACATTCTTTCTACTATGTGGTCAAACTGTCCTCAGCGTTCCTCTCCAGGAAACAGTTTCAATTCCACCACCACCAATCCGATACAGGGCCAGAATTCCTGATCCATAGCAGATCAGTCTTTCTAAAATGGCTTTAACCAAGATAGATCTGGGTTCAAGCAACACACCATATATATTTTTTGATATATTTTTTTTAAAAAGGTTTTTCTTTAGCACCAAGAATGGACTAGGAATAGCAATTTTTAAGCTTCCTTGAAGTCTTCATTTGCTCCATAAGGAGTTCCTCACTTCCCACTTGCCTCTGCTTTCAGCTGTAGCCAATGCAGCTGCCCCTCAAAGTCCTCTCCTCCCCCAGATTTCTGCCTATTAATTCACATGTGACTGAGCTGGATCCATTGCTTTCAAACGGTTAGTTTCGGTTAGTTTCATTCCTCCCCACAGGACCAAACCCGGACTATATTGCTGTTGGGGCACAGTTTTCATTCAAAACCATTACTTCTGGTCCCGCAATCCTGGCCTTTCCCCGTTCTTCCAAGCCAGTCCCCAACCCACTCCCATCTTGGGCCCAGAGCTGTCGCTCAGAGTCCAACTGAGAAAAGTCGTCCCCACATACACTATCTTTGCTTCAGCCAATAGGAGAGAGGCTGGAGGCATTCTAAGCCATCTTCCAGAACCTCATGGAACTTTCCGGAACATGCCGCCATTTTGTGTCCTCATGGCGCATCCCCAAAAGCAGGAGGAAAAGGCTCACGCAATGGGTTGAGCGCAAAGGCTGAGGAAACGCGAAGACGTGGGAGGGCTTGAAAAACCAACTTTCCAAGTATTTGAGCCTTCTCAAGGCAATAGCCAATTGACAGGATTGGTGGCGACACCTCCATTTTCTCTCACGTCGGCCAGCCCATCTGACATCCGGTTTTGTCCGCAGCAACTGAGCTGGAAGGTGGCAAGGAGGTCTTTCCTACAAAACCCACCATGGTTCCCACCTGCGAGACGTGCCCTATAGCTCATCGTCAGAGATTATCAGCACCCTCTTCTCAATGTTCTTGCTCTTCTTGATGTGTTGGCCATCGGCTTTGGGCTCCACATGCCCATTCTGCCCCGGCTCGCCAGCCTCTTGCATGGACTGCTGTGTGTACTGCTGGTACGCTGGGGAGAAGTTGTGGATGGCATCCTGGACAATGTCCTGGGGGCTCATGGTCTCCTTCAGACCACTGGAGATGCTCTGCATCGGGGCAAGGTTTGCTGGGAGCAAGAGGAGGACACGAGAGAAGCATAATCATGTAAACATGCCTAGAACTAATCCAGAATGCAACAGCTAGACTGGTGACTGGGAGTGGCCGCCAAGATCACATAACACCGGTCCTGAAAGACCTACTTTGGCTCCCAGGATGTTTCTGAGCACAATTCAAAGTGTTGGTGCTGACCTTGAAAGCCCTAAATGGCCTCGGCCCAGTAGACCCGAAGGAGTGTCTCCACCCCCATCGTTCTGCCTGTACACTGAGGTCCAGCTCCAAAGGCCTTGTGGTGGTTCCCTCCCTGTGAGAAGCGAAGTTACAGGGAACCAGGCAGAGGACCTTCTTGGTAGTGGCGCCCGCCCTGTGGAACGCCCTCCCACCAGATGTCAAGGAAATAAACAACTATCTGACTTTTTGAAGACATCTGAAGACAGCCCTGTTTAGGGAAGTTTGTAATGTTTGATGTTTTATCGTGTTTTAATACTCTGCTGGGAGCCATCCAGAGTGGCTGGGGAAACCCAGCCAGATGGGTGTGGTATAAATTATAAATTATTATTTTTATTATTATTGAGAAATAAAGGGGAAACTTACCAGGAACAATCCAGACTGGACAAGCCAGACTGGATTGCTTAATTTAAAGGATTCTAACAAATCATCAACTTGCTTCCAATATCTGCAAGTCTCCAGCTGTTTTTGGACTACAACTCCCATCATCCCTAGCTATCAGGACCAGTGGTCAGGGATGATGGGAACTGTAGTCCCAAAAACAGCTGGAGGCCCAAGTTTGGGAAGCCCTGACTTAAAACAACCTCGTTCACCCTGGTGCTGTCCAGATGTTTTAAGACTGCATCAGCCCCAGCCAACTTGGGAGATGCGGCCCCAAACATCTGTATGGAACCAGGTGGCAGAAGGCTGGGTTTCAGAGGAACACAACCTTGTACAGAACACTCACATGTCGCACTTTCCTTCTTCTCCCTGTACACCTGGCAGGTGAAAGCGTATCGGAGGGCGATGGCAGCAAACAGCATTTCGATGCAGATTATGAAGTTCTGGTAGCCGGCTGCTACCGTCCCGGCTCCCACCGTGTTCCCATCGATGATCTGAACCTCTGGGATCACCCCACATTTCTCCAGGATAGCCAGCAACATCCCTGTACAAAGGGAATATTTGTCAATTTATCACTGACCCAAGCATTAGGTGGCTTGTCAAGTCCTATTGGCGCATGTGAGTTTCCCACAGTTCCGCACGTCACCAGGATCTCGTGAAGTACATCATTTTGCCACCAGGGTTTTAGCCAGAGATGTGCCCAGACTCCCTTGTGCCCTTGGCAAAAAGCTGTATTGCTGCCTTTCCCCCGCCCATCACTTGCACCTGCCTTAAACCCCTTGAGAGCGACTGCCACTCAGTGCAGGTTTGATTTCTGATGATTTGATTTTATTATTTCATTTGTATACCGCTTAATATATGGAAAATATCTCTAAGCGGTGTACAAAACAGAAGCAACGACGGACGACTCAAACAAAATATTGCAAAAATATACTGTCAGGGAACTGCCATCGGCTCAGAGGCGAGAAATAGAAGGGCAGTTGTGTTACAGGGAGCCTCCGAAAATCTTGTGAAGCAGTTCCTCTTCCGGGGAGGAGGAAAGCCCCACCTCCAGTGGAGAAGAGTTGCAAGGACCAGAGGATGCTAGTGAGAGCCTTAACACTGCTCCTGAGCAAGCCGGAGAGGAGGGAAGCACACCTTTGCCATCGCCCATCCTGCGCAGTAGTCTGAGGCGCAGGGAGTGGTGGAAACGGTTGAGGGTAAGGAAACTTTTATGTTGGGGGAGATACAAAAAAAAGACCACTCCCAGATTCTGCTAGTGATTGAGCCAGACATGAGCTTTGGGACTCTTCACTGTAAATAGTTTGCACCAAAATAAAGCCTGTAAAACACAGGTCGGAGTCCTGCCTGGTTACTCTCGAGCAACCACAACAGCACCTGACATATACATATTAAAATGTTACATTAATACAAAGTTACATATACATATAAATCAACAGCAATTCATTTTCCTTCTGACCTAACTCACTTTAAGGCAGCTGCCTATACAGTGGTACCTTGGTTCTCAAACTTAATCCATTCTGGAAGTCTGTTCCGACTCCCGAAACTGTTTGAAAACCAAGGTGCGGCTTCCGATTGGCTGCAGGAGCTTCCTGCACTCAAGCAGCAGCCGCGTCGGACGTTTGGCTTCCGAAAAATGTTCGCAAACTGGAACACTTCTGGGTTTGCGGCGTTTGGGAACCAAAATGTTCGAGAACCAAGGCGTTTGAGAACCAAGGTACGACTGTATTTCTTCAAGTATTTAAGGGAGGCATCTGCAGATGGGGTGAACGATGAATTAGTCTCATTTTGTACGTTATTTTTTAACACAGAGAGACAGGGCGGAGGAGGGGGGTAATTTTTCCAGGTGTTGCAAGCAATGTCAAAGAGCCCAGTCGAGCCTCAGCCTATATGTCCCCACATCCCTCCCTCCCTTCCTTCCTTCCTTCCTTCCTTCCTTCCTTCTACCGCCCTTCATCAAGAGATCCCAGAATATTCACAGAATAAAGTACAAGATAAAACACAAGTAAATAATAAAATCAAAATAACAAAACAATAGCACCCCCCTTAGGTACAATGACCATCCTGGTTCCCCCCACCTTCACAGCTCCATTGCCCT
Organism: Podarcis siculus; assembly: GCA_034642415.1. Taxonomy (NCBI): domain Eukaryota; kingdom Metazoa; phylum Chordata; class Lepidosauria; order Squamata; family Lacertidae; genus Podarcis; species Podarcis siculus. The sequence continues at coordinate 12,488,725 of JAXCMG010000036.1, forward strand.
CTCACTTTGGAAGGGCAAATTCCCTGGAGCCGGATTGGTGCGACGGTGGTGCCTTCTGCCACCAGTGCTACTTTAATAGTACAGTCGTACCTTGGAAGTCGAACGGAATCCATTCCGGAAGTCCGTTCGACTTCCAAAACGTTTGAAAACCAAAGCGTGGCTTCTGATTGGCTGCAGGAAGCTCCTGCAGCCAATCAGAAGCCGAGGAAGCCCCGTCAGACGTTAGGCTTCCAATAATAGTTTGCAAACTGGAACCGTCACTTCCAGGTTTGTGACGTTCGGGACCCAAAACGTTTGAGAACTAAGCTGTTTGACTTCTAAGGTGCGACTGTAGTAGAGACACCTCCATGTTACATGGCACAAATACTCCTAGCGTGATATTCATGCCCCTTTGGGCCTGAGCCCACGGTGGGGGCCAACCTTTGCCAGGTACGTCCTTGGCTTTAGCTGCCAAGTCTCAAAAGCCTTTGTTCCTATTCCAGCCCAAAGAGCTCACTCAAGAAACTTCATGGCCAAGTGGGTATTCGAACCCTGACCTGCTGGGGCCCAGCCCAACCCCCTTAATGTTTACATAGCACTGGCTCTCCGCCAGGTCTTGCTCAGTCAGAAGAGAGGAGATTCTGCCTCTGAAGGAGACGGAAAGACGGAAACCCACCTTGCCAAAAAGAGAGGAAGATGACTGCCTTGATGGTGAGGAATTTAAGGACCGGCTCAAAGGGTCTCAGGAGCTCCGTGGTGGCGAAATAGAAGAGGAAGAGAGCATAGAGAGCCAGGCTGACGGAGAAGTTGTAGATAATGGTGATGTAGAGGTAGCCACTGTGGATGCTGGGAAGCATAAAACACACACGGAGGTACCAAGCGTCAGACAATCATTGCATTTAGATCCCTCTCCTTTCTCCTTTGGACTACTGCAATGCATTCTATGTGGGGCTACCTTTGAAGGTGACCCGGAAACTACAACTAATCCAGAATGCGGCAGATAGACTGGTGACTGGGAGCAGCCGCCGAGACCACATAACACCGGTCCTGAAAGACCTACATTGGCTCCCAGTACGTTTCCGAGCACAATTCAAAGTATTGGTGCCGACCTTGAAAGCCCTAACCGGCCTCGGTCCTGTATACCTGAAGGAGCGTCTCCACCCCCATCGTTCTGCCTGGACACTGAGGTCCAGCTCCGAGGGCCTTCTGGCAGTTCCCTCACTCTGAGAAGCCAAGTTACAGGGAACCAGGCAGAGGGCCTTCTCGGTAGTGGCACCCTCCCTGTGGAACGCCCTCCCACCAGATGTCAAAGAGAACAACAACTACCAAACTTTTAGAAGACATCTGAAGGCAGCCCTGTTCAGGGAAGCTTTTAATGTTTGATGTATTAGAGTATTTTATTATTTATTTATTTTTTGGAAGCTGCCCAGAGTGGCTGGGGAAGCCCAGCCAGATGGGCAGGGTACAAATAAATTATTATTATTATTATTATTATTATTATTATTATTATTATTATTCTCCAAGGCACTTAAGGGACTGTGCTTGATTCCATCCTGCTTCTCATTTAACCCCCTCAACAATTTAAGAAGGATGTTGACAAGCTGGAATATGTGCAGAAGAAGGCGACCAAGACGATCAAGGGTCTGGAAACCAAGCCTGATGAGGAACGGTCGAGGGAATTGGGAAGAGACGGCCAAGAGGAGATACGATAGCCCTCTTCAAATTTTTAAGGGCCGTCACATGGAATATGGATTCAAGTTACAAGAAAGGAGATTCAAGCAGCCTTGGCTCCTTTGGACAAAGAGGTCCACAATCACTATTCATTGTGGATGCAGTGAAACCACATGGTTTCGTCAAATGTAATCAAATCACGGCCATTTGCATTCCTCTCTCGCGGCAGTTTAACAGCTTTTAATCATTTAAATTTTTCGGTGGGTCAGCCAAGCGAAAATGGTTTGTTGCTTCATTAAAATAATAATAATAATAATAATAATAATAATAATAATAATAATAATAATAATTTAGTGTTGGTTTCGAGCCGCTTTATTTTTGTGAATTTCAACTGCCTTTTACCCTTTTCCAGAAAGCTGCCCTGAGCTTTTCCACTTCCAAGGAAAACTGTCAAGGCGTTGAACCACCCCAGACCATAATAACCACCCGCCCTTGCCCCGCACCCTCCCGTCTCCTCACTTGAAGTCTCCATCGTTGTATTTCCCAAAGGCTTGCAAGATGATGGTGATGATAGCCATCAGAGGCTTCACAATGCAGAACTGCAGCGTTGCCTAGAAAGATTGGACCATCACAACTGAAGCACATTAAGGCAGTGAAAATGCATTACAGTCACACATTTCCTACCACCAGAGGCAACTTGTGTGCATTTAAGTTGTGCACATTCAGCTTTACGCATGCGGCAAATTAAAATAAAATAAAAAGGGGGGTAGTGGCAGGCATCCAGGGTAAAGGAACCTTTGGCAATCCTACCCACCACTGAACCCAGTGTGTTTTGACTATAAATTATGGCTTTAGGTGCTATCCCCAGAACATAACCCCAGCTTAAATTGAGAGCTGCCTGTATATAACTCTGAACACTCGCATAGACCCATGGGACCAGATGCTTTGAGCCACTGCGTCCGCATCTGAAATAAAATGAATCCAAATAGCAAAGAAGAGACCTCGAGCATTTTGGTCCCTCGAGCCCTTTAGTTTATGCGATTTTCTCTCCCAAAGGCGATCTGCCAAGCTTTGGAATACACTGGTACCTCGGGTTAAGAACTTAATTCGTTCCGGAGGTCCGTTCTTAACCTGAAACTGTTCTTAACCTGAAGCACCACTTTAGCTAATGGGGCTTCCTGCTGCCACCGCGCTGCCAGAGCACGATTTCTGTTCTCATCCTGAAGCAAAGTTCTTAACCTGAGGTACTATTTCTGGGTTAGCGGAGTCTGTAACCTGAAGCATATGTAACCCGAGGTACCACTGTACTAGTAATCCAGGTTACTGAGATAAAAAGCCTCCCCAAAGCTGGCAATCATGGCCTGGGCCGCGATCAAAAGATGAGAAACTGGTTTACTGTTATTCAGGTCTCAAACAGATTGCACAAATAAATTCAAAAGAGACAAGGGGAGGAATTAATCATTTGTTCAGTTATCAATGAGCTCTCAGAAGTTAATTTTGTCCAGAACCTTTTTACCTTGGGGCAGTCCCACCACATATGCATGTAGGTCCCAGTATCCTAGTACTATTTGTTTCTATTTCTTGTCCACCCTTTCTCTTAAAGTTCTCTTAAATTTCCCCCCTAAGTATTATGTGCAGGGGTTGTTGTTTTTTTGCACATCTGTAGAAACAAGAACAACAATGCTTGAGCATCGCTTCCAAGGGACGATAAATGCTTTCGGTCTAAGGAAAATCATTAAAACCTTTGCTACAAGATGAGGCAAGGCTGTTCTTTTTTCACTCTTCCTCTCTCTCTCTCTTTTTGCATTTGCCACAAGAGACTAACACAGCTAGCTCCTTGGAAGGGACAGTCAAACCTCGGTTCCCAAACACCGCCGTTTTGGAACGTTTTGGCTCCCGAACGCCAGAAACCCGGAAGTAACTGCTCTGGTTTTCAAATTATTTTCTGAAGCCAAACGGCTTCTGAGCCATTGTTTTTCATTTCTTTCTATTGTCTTTGCAGCCAGGCCATTGACCCTCAGTTTTTGAACTTTTCGGAAGCCGAACGGTCTTCCGGAACAGATTAAAAGATTTGGAGATATGTTTCAAGGTCCAGACTATGGGAAGTCCCGAAAAATTAATAATTATAATTTGGATGATAATTTGGTCTTTTTTTTATTTTGATTGGATTATTATGATTTGATATGTTAATTGGATGTTTTTTATTGGAAAATTAATAAAAATGATTTAACAACAAAAAAGTTTGAAAACTGAGGTTCCACTGTATTATTTTCATCAGAGATGAAAAATGTCCAGCTGCAGCGATAGGCAGTGCCTCTCCTGTGAGCCTCACCTGCTTGCAGAATCTGAGGAATCCAATCGAATAGGACATCCCTTGTAAACAGCACGTTCCATAGAGGCAGCTAGACCTAGGAAAAGATAAGACAAGCCCCCATCAATACAGGCTAGGAGCACCAAGGGTATGCTGCAGGGGGACACTGCTAACCAATGGGGAGCAGTGGACATTTCCATATTAGCAGTCTAATATGGCAACTTACATGGGACGTGGGTGGTGCTGTGGGTTAAACCACTGAGCCTATGACTTGCCAATCAGAAGGTCGGCGGTTTGAATCCCCGTGACGGGGTGAGCTCCCGTTGCTCAGTCCCAGCTCCTACCCACCTAGCAGTTTGAAAGCACGTCAAAGTGCAAGTAGATAAATAGGTACTGCTCTGGCGGGAAGGTAAACGGCGTTTCCGTGCTATGCTCTGGTTCGCCAGAAGCGGCTTAGTCATGCTGGCCACATGACCCGGAAGCTGCACGCCGGCTCCCTCGGCCAATAAAACAAGATGAGCGCCGCAATCCCAGAGTCGGCCACGACTGGACCTAATGCTCAGGGGTCCCTTTACCTTTACTTTATGGCAACTTACACAATGGGTTTCCCTCTGATTTCAGCCATGATGGTGCTCTCCCCTCCAAGGTACTCAAAACAAAGGCTCAAAAAGCTGTAGATTACAAAGGCTGTAACAGGGAAGGAGAGAGATTGGCAGTTAAAAACAGTCCACCCTACAATTTATCTATCTATCTATATATATTTACCACTACTCATGAAAAGTACTGTATTTTTTGCTCTATAAGACTCACCTTTTCCCTCCTAAAAAGTAAAGGGAAATGTGTGCGCGTCTTATGGAGCGAATGCAGGCTGCGCAGCTATCCCAGAAACTAGAACAGCAAGAGGGATTGCTGCTTTCACTGCGCAGCGATCCCTCTTGCTGTTCTGGCTTCTGAGATCCAGAATATTTTTTTTCTTGTTTTCCTCCTCCAAAAACTAGGTGCGTCTTGTGGTCTGGTGCGTCTTATAGAGCGAAAAATATGGTATATCAGAGTGGTTTGTAACAGCTGTACATAAAGCCACACAATAAAAACCATATAAAAAGTTAGAAATCAGCTAACTTATCATGGAAAGACGTATTTTTAATCGTCTACATAAGCCTGACAGAATAGGGACGTTTTCAGCAGGTGCTGAAAAGATGAAACGAAAGCAGTTCTATTGGCAGACTGAAGACTGTGAAACTCATGGGCAATGCAAAAAAAATCGGTCCGCGTGGCCTGCAACAAGATGTTGCAGCGTGAAGTCTTCCCCATTTAGCATTCCAGCTGCTGCATACCCTCTCAGAGCCTTGCCACTGTCCATCTGCATTACCAAGCAAACCCAGTCCTCATTGGGCTGCTTTTGGAATTTCTCCCTTTCCCTGTCCCCACAGACCAAAAAAGAGGTTTTGACTCTGCCAAAACTTGCAAGGTCCCCCCCCCCCATTTCTCGCTCCTCAGAAAGAAAGGTTTCCTTAGTTGTTGCATCAAAGAGCTGAAACACATCTAGGTGACAACACTGGTACTAGCCAGTTGATGCCGTCCACAGTTGACTTTTGTTGGATGCTTGCGGAAAAGAAAATTTATGCTGAGAGAAAGGAGGATTTGCAGAGCTCAGCCCTGGAGAGGAAGTGGTGTGCTTTGCGCCGAAGAAGATAAGGATGCTGCCAATGCTCTAAGATGCGCCCGTCCTCAGCCACAGTGTTTCTGAGCCACACACTTGTGCAATTCACCACAGAAGGGTTTCTCGGAAGAGAAATGAACTCCTTGCTCCTGAACTTTATTGCAAAAGAAACCCAGCCATTTCAACATGTGCAGGCCGCTCGGGATTGAACAGCCCTGTGCGCAGTTTTTTGCCGTATGCGGCGGTGCAAAATCAGCCCGCCGCAATACGAGGTGCCCATGTTCCTGGGCCGAACCGCCAAACCCGGCTCACCTTCGTAGCAGTCGCGCACAGAGTCGAAATAAACGTAGTATTGGTGGCTGCCGATCAGCAAAAGGCTGAGCCACGAATCGAAGGCATAGATGGGCACGATGAATAGGATGCGGATGATGTAGCGCTGCTCGTTGGGGATGGTGTAGCTTTTCAGGTGCAAGAAGATCTGGAAGAAAAGACACGGGCAAGGCTGTGGAAAGCAGGGCATCTACTCCAGAGAAACCCAAGCAGGCCTAGGCAAAGTCGGCCCTCCAGATGTTTTGGAACTACAATTCCCATCATCCCTGACCACTGGTCCTGTTAGCTAGGGATCATGGGAGTTGTAGTCCCAAAACATCTGGAGGACCAACTTTGCCCATGTCTGCAAGAGAGCAAGCTTCTCCCATCCTGGTCTGCCCCGCAGAGGACCTTAAGGTCCATGAATAACCATAGTTGAAAGGTCCTGGGCCCTAAGGAAGTTAGACTATCCTCCACCAGGGCCAGGGCCTTCTCAGTGATGGCTCCGACCTGGTGGAATGCTCTGTCCCATGAGACTAGGGCCCTTCAGGATTTAACCTCCTTCCGTCGGGACTGTAAGAGGCCTGGCCTTTAATTTGAATTCAGCCTGATCTTTTATTTCCCTTCTCTTCCCTCCCCCTCCCCTTTTATGAAGATCACCCGCTCTGGGACCCCACAGCTAATTCTCCCCTGGCCTCCTCATTGGCCCAAGTAGGACCAATTCAGCTAGCTAACCCTGGGGATTATCTAATTGATTTTTGAATTTTATTGTTATTCATGTTTTTATACTGTATTTTATGCTGGTTTTATAATTAAGTGTTTTAAAGTGTTTTCAATTTGTTGTTAGCCGCCCTGAGCCCGGTTTTTGAATCGGGAAGGGCAGGGTATAAATAAAATTTTATTATTATTATTATCCTCAGCCACCAGCCACACCGTCTGAGACCGATGGGAGTTGGGAGTCTGCAACCTCCAGAGGCATCCCTGGTGTGGACAACACTGAGCTAGGCACACCTATCATCCAACTTGGCAAAAGGCCATTTCCAATGTTCTTTTGTTAATCAGCCTCGTCTTTAGAACATGGGGACTAGAATCTTGTTCTAAGCGCAAGCCTACAGCTCATTGGAATACAAAGCATGCAATGCACTTGTGGTGCATGGAGAACGTCCAAGGTTCAGTCTCTGGCATCTCCGAGCAGAGCTGGGAGAGAACCTTGTCCATAACCCTGGAAAGCTGCTGCCAGTCAGTGTAAGCGATATTGATCTCCATGGACCAGGGGCCTGACTCAGTGGAAGGCAGTTTCCTTTGTTCCTAGGAATCATGCTTGGTTAGTAGGAGCCCATTTAAATTGCTGCGGCACCTTCCAAAAATCTTAACACAAAGATGTGTCGCTGTTAAGCGGTGTTTATTATGACACCATTTTGGAGGTCCCAGGTCGCAAGGTGGTTAGATTGGTCTCAACGAGGGCCAGGGCCTTTTCAGTACTGGCCCCGACGCGGTGGAACGCTCTGTCCCAAGACACCAGGGCCCTGCGGGACTTGACATCTTTCCGCAGGGCCTGCAAGACAGAGCTGTTCCGCCTGGCCTTTGGTTTGGACTCAGTCTGACCCTTATGTTTCCCTCCCCTTATGGTTTTGATCTATGGGCTACTTTTAAAATGAGGCTGGATTTTAAATTGCATTTTAACCCGTATTTTAAATTGGTCCCCCCCCTATTATGTTTTTACTGTAATTTTACTGGTGTTAGCCACCCTGAGCCTGGCTCTGGCCGGGAAGGACAGGGTATAAATAAAATTTATTATTTTAGACTTGTGTCTTCCCTTGGCATGATGGGAGTTGTAGCCCAACATCATCTGGAGGGCATAAACTTGGGGAAGGTGAACAACTGTAAAAAGCCCTGTTATATTATATTATTATTATTATTATTATTATTATTATTATTATTATTATTATTATTATT
>JAXCMG010000036.1:12496620-12523012 GCA_034642415.1 Podarcis siculus
TTATTATTATTATTATTATTATTATTATTATTATTATTATTATTATTTTCCCCCAGACTGGGACTCAAGGCAGCTTACACAAATTTAAACAGCACAGATAAAATACAGAAAGTTTAAAAAAACCCCATACTTTTCTAAAAAATTGTTTAGGGGTACTCTCATTTTGACTCAAGAAAACCACCATTTTATAGTTCAAATCAGAGGAAACAAATACAATAAATGGGACACAAGTACAAAGATTCACAAAATGTTTAGGGGTATGCATACAAGAGAACTGTTAAAAGGTGATGAAATGTTTTTATTACCAGTATTTTAATAACACCACAGCACTATTTAAAAGCCCGTTCTTTAAAAAACAGTCCGTTCCCAAAGGAATAAAATGGTCTTCACCTGCTGGCAGAAGGACAACTAGGAGGGAGCCAGCCTAGCTTATTTGGGAGGGAGTTCCAAAGTTGTTTGGGAGCAGCCACTGAGAAGGTCCTCTCCCATATCTCCACCAAGCCTGCCCTTCTGGGTGGCAGGACTGAGAAAAGGGCCTCCCTTAAAGATCTCGGAGCCTGAGGCACGTCCCTATGGCAGGATACGATCTTTCTGAGAGCCTGGGGCCTCTAGCTTCCCCCAACTTACCTGGTGGCAAGTGATGACGAGGGCAGCCCACACAAAGAGGCCAGAGATCACCTTGGCTGCCGAAGTGGTCAGGAAGAGATGCTGGCTGTCTTGGGAGTGGTTCTGGTCGGCCCTCAGCTGGGAGCCATCGCCTACGACCAGGGGGCCGGAGCCCACCGCCGACGGGAGGAAATCCAAGCTCAGCGTGGCAGGAGACATGCTGCCGGGGGGAGAAGACTCGTTGGCGAGCGTTGCGTTGTTCATCTGGCAGAGAGGAGAGAGGGAGCAAAGGTGAGCTATCGGGAGATAAGAAGGTAACCTATGACACCTCTGCAGGAGGCACAGGGGAGAATCAGGGAACAGAGGGCTTTGTGTTTGCTCTCAGCTCTGAGCAATGACAGCTTTTATTGCACCCTTTTATTGGCCAAGGTCAGAATGGCAGACATGGCAGAGTTTAGACGCAGCTTCGTTAAACGAATCCTTGCCTGGAGCACACCTTTAGTTGAAAGGTATTCAGACTGAGACTTGGTACAAAATAAGAAAGCTTGCATTTATTACAGGAAGCACATTCTTAATAGGGATGCGGGTGGCGCTATGGCCTTTTAAAAAAATATATCATTTTTATTGATTTTCCAATAAAAACAACCAAATCAACATATCCAAATCATAATCCATTTAAAAATAATAAACTAAAAAAACAAACAAACGACCAATTATAGTCCAAAGTGTAATTATTAATTTTTCCGGGCTCCCCATAGTCTGGACCTCTGAAGCATATCTCCAAATCTTCATATATCCTTTCGTCCATCGAATACAGCTTTATTTGTGTATATATATATATATATATATATATATATATTCAACTGTCTATTTGCCAGCGCAGCTTTCCCTGACTAAACCACAGAGCCTAGGGCTTGCCGATCAGAAGGTCAGCAGTTTGAATCCCTGCGACGGGGTGAGCTCCTGTTGTTCGGTCCCTGCTCCTGCCAACCTAGCAGTTTGAAAGCACCTCAAAGTGCAAGTAGATAAATAGGTACCACTCCGGCAGGAAGGTAAACGGTGTTTCTGTGCGCTGCTCTGGTTAGCCAGAAGCGGCTTAGTCATGCTGGCCAAATGACCCAGAAGCTGTCTGCAGACAAACGCCAGCTCCCTCGGCCTCTAGAGCGAGATGAGCGCCGCAACCCCAGACCTCTGCTTAAAAACCTCCAAGGAAGGAGAGTCCATCGCCTTCTGAGGAGTCCATTCCACTGTCAAACTGTTCTTAACCTCAGAACATTTTTCCTGTTGTTTAGTTGGAATCTCCTTTCTTCTAATTTGAATCCGTTGGTTTGGGTCCTATCTTCTGGAGCAGCAGAGAAGAAACTTGCTCCATCTTCCATGTGGAAGCCCTTTAGATATTTGAAGATGTCTATCATGTCACCTCTCTTTTCTTCTCCAGGCAAAACATACCCAGCTTCCTCAATTGTTCTGCATAAGGCCTGGGTTTCCAGACCCTTTATCATTCTGGTTGCCCTCTGCACACCCTTCCAGCTCATCAATATCCTCAAACACTCTAGCTGGGGTCTGAAATGCTAGCTAACCATCTAGCTGGAGAGAAACAAAGAAGTCATGCTTGCTCTTTCGTTCTCAGAAGATAGTTCCAATATGACCTCCTGCCTCAAGGTCCAGCAAAAGCAAGTCAGTGGTTCTCAACCTGTGGGTTCCCAGATGTTGTTGTACTACAACTCCCATCATCCCTGAGCTCTGGCCTTGCTAGCTAGGGGTGATGGGAGTTGTAGTTCAACAACATCTGGGGACCCACAGGATGAGAAAGGCTGAAGTAAGTGATGGGCAGAAGAAGTGGTAAAGTTTAATGCAGCCTAAGATTTATCACACTAAGCATCAAAAAGACAAAGAGAAGTCAGCATAGATTTACTGGGACGGCCTGGGAAGCTGAAGGTTTCAGGCAGCCCTGTAATAATAATAATAATAATAATAATAATAATAATAATAATAATAATAATAATAATAATATATTTATACGCCACCCATCTGGCTGGGTTTTCCCAGCCACTCTGGGCAGCTCCCAACAGAATATTAAAAGCACAATAAAACATCAAACATTAAAATCTTCCCTAAACAGGGATTCCTTCAGATGTCTTCTAAAAGTCAGATAGTTGTTTATTTCTTTGACATCTGATGGGAGGGTGTTCCACAGGGCGGGCGCCACCACCGAGAAGGCCCTCTGCCTGGTTCCTTGTAGTTTCACTTCTCGCAGTGACGGAACTGCCAGAAAGCCCTCGGAGCTGGACCTCAGTGCCTGGCCATGCAAACCGTCTCAGCAAGCTGAGTTGCACCCAAACTTCCAGCAGCAACCTTGCAAAGTAGCTAAGCACTCCATCTCTCTCTCTCTCTCTCTCTGCTCTCTCTCTCTCTCTCTCTCTCTGTGTGTGTGTGTGTGTGAGAGAGAGAGAGAGAGAGAGAGAGAGAGGTGATTTCACTTTTCCCTGAGATGTTTACTGCGTGGGTTTCTTGCGGTTCTATTCAATTGATTTTCTCATCTTTGGTGGATGTGGTTTATTTCTGTTGTTTCTGGTTCATTTTTGGGATTATGTTGAATTTGTTTCTTTTGGGGTGGTTTTCGTTTCATGGATTTTTTTATATAAATTATGATTGTGAAATATATAAGAAGAGAGAGAGAGGGAGGGAGGGAGGGAGGGAGCGAGAAAGAGATTAGCCAAAGGTTACCCAGTGAACTTCCTGATTGGGCAGAGATTAGTACCTGCTTCTTCCTGATCTCGGCCCAACACTCCCCACCACTAAACCACACAGATTCTATTTTGCAATTCCACACGGAGAAGTCATTTTCCTAGAAGTCACAGCTTGCTTGTTTAAGAACACAAACACACAATCAGAAATGGGGAACCTGGACCTCCCCAGATGTTGCTGGATGCTTAGCTGCCACCAGCCCCAGCCAGCAGGGCCAAAGGTCAGGGCTGAGGGGACCTGTCCTCCAAAACATCAGGACCTTTATAGGATTCCCATCCCCAATTTGGTTTAATACACAAACGTCCAGCCCTTCAGGCAGTGCTTCTCTTTTTTCCTGTACCACACTTTGAGAATAAAAATTTGCCCACGCCACGGTAATTTTTTAATTGATTAGAAATACATTGGGAAACAAAAAGAAACAACTGCTAGCAGTGCTTGGTTTACAATATAGAACACGACTACTTTATAATATGATCAGGGATATCCAGAAAGTACAAAACAACGCAGCAAAATAAGAACAGGAATCCTTCTCAAAATATAATTATAAACGAGTTGTCCCCAGCATTCTGTTCCAGCTGTGAATCTGCTGTGCCTTCCATTCGCTTCGGCTGGTGGCCCCGTTGTGCCCCTATCTGGACAGGTAGCCTTAACCTCTGTTGTCTATGCTCTAGGTTAGATTACCACAATGCGTTGTACGTAGGGCTGCCCCTGAAGACAGTTCGGAAACTTCAGCTGGTGCAGAATTCAGCGGCCAGCTTGCTCACTGGGGCAAGACAGTCTGAGCATATTAAGGTAAAAAAAGGTAAAGGACCTCTGGGCGGTTAAGTCCAGTCAAAGGCGACTATGGGGTTGCGGTGCTCATCTTGCTTTCAGGCTGAGGGAGCCGACGTTTGTCCTCAGACAGCTTTCCGGGTCATGTGACCAGCATGACTAAATCGCTTCTGGAGCAATGGGACACTGTGACAGAAACCAGAGCGCATGAAAACGCCATTTACCTCCCCCCCCCGCAGCGGTACCTATTTATCTACTTGCACTGGCGTGCTTTCGAACTGCTAGGTTGGCAGGAGCAGGGACAGAGCAACAGGAGCTCACCCCGTCGCGGGGATTCAAACCGCCAACCTCCCGATCAGCAAGCCCAAGAGGCTCAGTGGTTTAGACCACAGCACCACCCGCGTCCCTTTTCAGCATATTACCCTGATCCTTGCCCAACTGCACTGGCTGGCAATTACTGTATTTTCCCGTGTATAAGGCTAGGGTTTCCCCCCTAATAAATGATGTCAAAAATTAGGGGGCATTTTATACAAGGCTAGTGCCGAGGCCATTTTCTTAAATCTGAGTCCCCCAAAATAGGGGTCGTCTTATACATCGGGGGGCGTTTTATAGATGGAAAAATACAGTAGTTTCTGGGCCCAATTCAAAGTGCTGGTTTTCTCCTATAAAGCTTTAAACAGCTCAGGGGTGCAATATCTCAAGGATCGCCTCTCCCCGTAGGAAGCTACCTGGAACCTGTGATCATCCTCTGAGGCTCTTTTTTGTGTGTGTCTCCTCCATCAGAGGTCCAGAGGGTGGCGATGCAAGAACAGGCCTATTCTGCAGTGGCTCCCCACAGGTAGACTGCTCTCCCCGAGGAGGTTCATCTGCTTCCTTCATTATATACCTTTAGGTGCTAGGCTTTTGGATAATTAACATCTTCTACCTCTTTTAAATGTGTTTTGGGGGGGGTTATTGGCTTGTGTGTGTTCTTGTTCTTGTTATTATTATGTACTTTGTCTTTTGATATTGTTTTTGTTTTTAAATTGCATTATTGAACTTTTTTTAAAAAACCGTAACACAAAATCAAAATCACCCATAACAAATAAACATCAAATAATTGTCAATATCTGTTACACTTTATTACAGTCTTCTTCTTAGTTCCATGGACTTCCCGCCAATTCCCTTTAATCTTAAATGTATATTTATCTAGTGCACTATTTGTCTCTGTTTGAGATAATAACTTAGCCAAAATGTTATGTCTTCCTAAACCTATCTGGTGTACAACAGAAGCTATTCAAGAGCTGCCACAGATTTAACAGTATTGCAATCGTTGTCTTTTTATATTGTATGTGTGATGTTGTGAACTGTCCCGAGATCTATGGGTGAAGGGCGGTATACAAATTTAATTAATAAAATAAACACATAGATGGACCATTGGGTCTGACTCAGCAAATTACAGCCTCATATGTTCCCAAACCCTCTATTTCTAAACAGGAAACTCGGTTATTCAGCAGTTTGGCAGGCATGATTGCATCTCCTTCTAACCTCCGGTTGAAGTGACTCTCGCTTCTTTGGTTTTAGATAAAGCAAGATTTTCAACTCTTGTTTCTCTGGGTTCGCTTTCTCCACTAGCCCCCTGGATTGCAGAAATTCTCCTGAGGGCGACAACCAAAATCCGTCGCAGAATTCTTTAAAAAGCAGGACTTTCTTGGCTGATGGCTTTGCACCTTGCCCCGTTCTTGGTGGTCTTCCTGTTACAGTTTGCTAAGCCCAAAAGACAATGATATTTTTTGCCAGCAGAAGCAACAGAGCCAGGATTTCTCAGGGTGTCCCATTCCCAGCATCAAACTAATAATACATGTGAATTTTTAGGCGGTGGACGACACGGTTCCATCTTTAGATGTCATTCCTTACATTTATCAAGGCTTCTATTCTGGGACTCCTCCTTTAAAGAAGAAACACACCAACGTTTCTGTTATGTAGTGTAGTTTCACCCTGGGCCAACAGGGGGATACTGTATATAGTTTTCACTCAGGTCTGTAGATAGTTTTCACTCAGGTCCGCGTCAGTTATTTTAGGCGGGAACTCTGGGCTGTGGTGGTTACAATGTGACAGCCGGCTGCCTATAAAAGCAGGCCGGCTGAGCTGTTCGCAGTCAGTTCTATTCCAGCTTACAAAATAAAGAGCTACTTGAAGAAATCGCTGTGCCGGCTGCTATGTCAACCCACAACTTAACACTGGCGACGAAGGTGGGATAGATGGACATCAGAGCACAGCCAGATGCGGCCAGCCTCTGAACTGAGCTGAATCACTGAGCTGAATCACAGAGCGAAATCACTGAGCGAAATCACTGGGCAGAACCAATTCAGAGCTGAGCGTTCTGGCTAGAGCACGGTGTTCCATCCATCGCCCTTCACGCCGGCATCGGAATCATGGCTTCACTTGTGCCTCTACTGCCATTTGCGCCAGCCTCTGAATCATGGGACTCCTACCTCGCTCGGTTCGACTGCTACCTCCAAGCCAACGAGCTGACAGCAGTATCAAAGGATCGGAAGCGGGGCCTATTCCTCAGCCTCTGTGGGCCTGAGGTGTTTGAGACGGCCCGAGCATTGGTTGCGCCTGAAGCAGTCCAGGCAACACCATGGGACACGATCCAAGAGAAGCTCCGCAACCACTACGCACCAAAGCCGTCCAAGATTGCTGCCCGCCATGCGTTCTACCACCGGAACCAGGCAGAGGGGGAGTCAATCAACAACTACACCACCGCCCTGCGACAGGCTGCAATGCACTGTGAGTTCCGAGACTTAGACGATGCCCTGATGGATCGAATCGTCTGCGGGGTCCGGGACATCCATCTGCAACGGCGTCTCCTAGCCAAGCCAGACCTCCCGCTACAGAAAGCCATTGAGGAGGCTGTGGCCTCAGAAGCTGCTGAACGCTCCGCCCAGGAGATCCGCAAGTCCAGCAGCCCGCATCTTGCTAGGGAGCCAGTTCCGGTGCATCATGAAGAGGCCAGCAGTGATGAGGCATCCTCCAGTGAAGACGATGACGTGCACCAGACAAAGCGGGAGCGCAGGAAGTTCCAACAGAAGTCCAAGGGCCAACCGGAATGTGCCGGCTGCGGAGGCAACCATTCCCGTGCCAAGTGTCGATTCAGAGACGCCATCTGTAGGAAGTGTTCCAGAAGGGGCCACATCGCTAAGGTCTGCCGATCGGCTCCGTCTGACACCCCCCCTTCATCGACTCGCAAGTCCAAGTCTTCACTCCAGTCTGCCAAGGAAAGTTGTTTCGCTCTCACCAACTGCCGCTGCCCGTCTGGAACCACGATTGGCCAAACCGACTCGCCTACGCGACGCAAGCTGAACGTCACGGTGCTCATTGAAGGAGCTCCATGTGACATGGAGATCGACACCGGGTCTGCCCTGTCCATCGTGTCATGGAGCACCATCAAAAGACTGGTACCCAGAGTGTCCAAAAGGCAACTCGACTCTCACCGCGTACACCTGAGAGACTACCAGGGAAACGACATTCCCGTGGTAGGCGTTGGCCGGTTCCGGATCGCCTTCAAGGATTTTTCGGGCCTGCTCCGGTTGGTGGTGGTCGAAGGTCAGCGGCCAAGCCTCCTAGGGCTAGACTGGTTTGATGCCCTCGGCCTGGAAGTCACCGGCATCAACTGCATCTCTAACGCAGAGACTGAGGGTCTGGTCAAAGACTTTGCCGAGGTTTTTGACGGCACCTTGGGGCAATATACAGGTACGCCCATCTCCTTTAGCCTTGATCCACAAGTCGCCCCCATCAAGCTAAAGCCACGCCGGGTTCCCTTTGCTCTCAAGGCTAAGGTGGACGAACAACTGGACAAACTGATCACCCAAGGAATTTTGGAGCCGGTTGACCACGCAAAGTGGGAAACCCCCATCGTCACGCCTGTCAAGCCAGATGGGTCGGTGAGAATCTGCGCTGACTACAAGTGCACGATCAACAAGGCACTTCAGCAGCACGCTTATCCGGTTCCTGTTGTCCAACACCTGCTGCATTCCCTGGGTGAGGGTAAGGTCTTCGCTAAGCTGGACCTTGCCCAAGCCTATCAACAACTGCCAGTCGATGATGCCACTGCTGAAGCCCAGACGATCGTCACCCACCGGGGGGCATTCCGTTGCCGCCGGTTGCAGTTCGGGGTGAGTGTGGCTCCTGGCATCTTCCAAAGCCTTATGGAGCGGCTCCTGCAAGGGCTTCCGGGCGTGGTACCATATTTTGATGACGTCTTGGTGTCTGCAGACTCACACCAGCAGCTGTTCGAGCGCCTCCGTGCCGTGCTGACCAGGTTCCAGGAGGCCGGGCTCAAGGTAAAGAGGGAGAAGTGCCAGATCGCTGTTCCACAGGTAGAGTTCCTGGGCTATCTTATCGATGCCTCCGGCCTTCATCCAACCACATCCAAGATCCGCGCTATCCAGCAGGCCCCCACCCCAAAGAACAAAACGGAGTTGCAGGCATTCCTGGGGCTGCTGAACTTTTATAACATGTTCCTGCCCCACAAAGCCACAGTGGCTGAGCCTCTTCACCGACTCCTTAGCACTAAGACGCCTTGGGCCTGGGGTCATCGGGAGACGGCGGCCTTCAACGCGGTCAAGGCTCTCCTTTCTTCAGACAGTGTGCTGGTACAGTACAGTGAATCCAGGCCGCTGGTCCTTGCCTGCGACGCCTCACCTTTTGGCATCGGTGCTGTCCTTAGTCACCGTTTTCCAGATGGAAGAGAAGCACCGCTCGCCTACTTTTCCAGGACACTATCTCCGACGGAACGGAATTACAGCCAGCTCGACAAGGAGGCATTGGCACTTGTGGCTGGAGTGAAGAGGTTCCATGAATACCTCTATGGCAGGACTTTTGACCTCATCACTGACCACAAGCCACTCCTGGGCCTCCTCGCTGGTGATCGTCCAACTCCACCGGTCCTCTCACCACGCATGCTGCGATGGACTGTTTTCCTGGCTGCCTACCACTACCGGCTCATCCATCGCCCGGGGAAATCGATGGGCCATGCCGACGCCCTCAGCCGTTGCCCTCTTCCAGCATTTGTGGAAGACCCGGCTCCAGCTTCATCGCTCCTTCTGATTGAGGATCTTCCGGCAGCGCCTGTATCGGCTGCCACTGTGGCCTCCGCGTCTGCCCAGGATCGCACCATCAGCCGGGTGCTCAACTGGGTGTGGAGGGGGTGGCCACAAGGGCCTTTTGCATCGGAGTTCCAGCCCTTCGCAACCAGACAACATGAACTCTCAGCTCATCGCGGCTGTCTGCTGTGGGGAGACCGCGTCGTGATTCCCCAGGGACTCCGTCAGCGCGTCCTGGAGGCTCTGCACGTTGGCCACCCGGGAATTGTCAAAATGAAGGCGTTGGCTCGGTGTTACGTCTGGTGGCCTAATATGGACGATGCCATCACTGCCTGGGTGTCCGCCTGTCAAGCGTGCCAAGAGTCGAGGCCTGCACCACCGGCAGCTAAGGGACACACCTGGGAGACGCCAAAGACACCCTGGTCGAGGGTGCACATCGATCTGGCTGGCCCCTTTCACGGCCGGACCTTTATGGTAGTGGTGGACGCCTATTCCAAATGGCTGGAGGTCGCCCTGATGCCCTCCACCACTACCGAAGCTGTCATCCGGGTGCTGCGAGGCCTGTTTGCAACGCATGGGTGTCCTGATGTCCTTGTCTCTGACAATGGACCGCAGTTCACGTCAGGCACGTTTGAGCGGTATCTTTTGGGACTGGGCATCCGCCATGCCCTAACGGCACCCTTTCATCCATCCAGCAACGGGCAAGCGGAAAGAATGGTGCGCTCGGCAAAAGAGGCACTGGCGCGGCTGGACCGGGGAGACTGGCATGAGCGGGTCGCCGAATACTTGTTCGTGCAACACATCACCCCTCATGCGGCCACAGGGAGGAGTCCTGCTGAACTGCTTATGGGCCGCCGCCTCAGGTCACCGCTCGACCGGCTACACCCGGACTTTGCCGTGGCTGAACCCCCAGGCTGTGCCAACGCACCACGGTCATTTGTCCCAGGAAACCAGGTCTTTGCCCGGAACTATGTGGGGGACATCCCTTGGGTGCCAGCCACAGTAGTGGGAGTCACTGGACCTCGCTCGTACCAGGTGGCACTCGAAGACGGACGCTTGTGGCGACGGCACATAGACCAGCTTAGGCGCAGGGTTGGGGACTTGGACACTACCGAGGTGTCCCCAACTGCGCTTGCGACTCCAGAAGAGACACGTACAGATGGCGAGGCCCCACCTACACCTCCCTCGCAAACTGCCAGCGTGGAGCCGAACCAAGCCGTTTCAGAACAGACTCAGACCACTCCACTTGCGGAGGCTCCACCCACAGCAGCGGATCCAGGGGAGTTGGTTCCAACGCCACCTAGGGTCGCACCACAGCCTCAGCGAGAACTGTGTGGCCCTCCGGACTTGGCTACCAATCCCCGGCGGTCTGGCAGAGTTTCCAAGCGCCCAACTTATTTAAAGGACTATGTTGTTGGACAGGTATCACTGTTGGTCTAAGTATGGGAAATGTAACCGATATGCTTTTGTGCCTAATTGAACCATTACGCGTAGTGCTGTATATAAGGAAACCATTACGATTGTAACTAACGCCTTATCTCGGTGGGGAGGGGTGTTATGTAGTGTAGTTTCACCCTGGGCCAACAGGGGGATACTGTATATAGTTTTCACTCAGGTCTGTAGATAGTTTTCACTCAGGTCCGCGTCAGTTATTTTAGGCGGGAACTCTGGGCTGTGGTGGTTACAATGTGACAGCCGGCTGCCTATAAAAGCAGGCCGGCTGAGCTGTTCGCAGTCAGTTCTATTCCAGCTTACAAAATAAAGAGCTACTTGAAGAAATCGCTGTGCCGGCTGCTATGTCAACCCACAACTTAACAGTTTCCAATAACCGCAACAAGTGTCCAAGAGCCCCACTGGCTAGGGCCGATGGGAGTTGTAGTCCAAAACATTTGGAAGGCTCCAGGATCGGAGAAGGCTGCCCCAAAGCAATAGAGAGCAGCCTGCGGCCAGATCCAGCAAATGTATATTCAAGCCACATTATTATTATTATTATTAATAATAATAATAATAATAATAAATTTTTATGTATATCCCGCCCTCTCCAGCCGAAGCCGGGCTCAGGGCGGCTAACAACAATAAAATAATACAACATTCTAAAAATCATTTCATTATAAAATTAATTCAAATCAAATTGATGGCAACCATTGGGCTAGAGTTCTGTGAAGATTGCCAGAGGAGGGAGTCAGGCTGTTCCCTGGCCAAAGGCCTGGTGGAACAGCTCTGTCTTGCAGGCCCTGCGGAAAGATGTCAAGTCCTGCAGGGCCCTAGTCTCTTGGGACAGAGCGTTCCACCAGATTGGAGCCACAGCCGAAAAACCCCTGGCTCTAGTTGAGGCCAGCCTAACCTCTCTGTGGCCTGGGACCTCCAAGATGTTTTTGTTTGAAGACCGTAACATCCTCCGTGGGACATACCAGGAGAGTCGGTCCCGTAGGTAAGAGGGTCCTAGGCCGTATAGGGCTTTGAAGGTTAAAACCAGCACCTTAAACCTGATCCTGTACTCCACCGGGAGCCAGTGCAGCTGGTATAGCACCGGGTGAATATGATCTCGCAGCGAAGACCCCGTAAGGAGTCTTGCCGCAGCATTCTGCACCCGCTGGAGCTCATGTATTTACTTCTGAAGAATAAGAAGCAAATCAACCACAATGCAGTTTTCAAATAACTATGGGATGGGGAACCTGTGGCCATCCAGATGTTGTTGGACCAAATCTCTCCATCACCCCAACCTGGGCCAGGCTGAAAGGAACCGTTGAGATTTGGAGTTCCGCACTCCCAATGCAATTGTATTGCTGCTTTGCTCCCAATAGTGAATCCGACGGTCAGGAAGGCAGTTTCTGCACGTGCTGGAGAGCAGGGTGGATTTGATTTAAATCAAATTGATTTAAAGCACAATTTAAATCACTAGTCAGTAAGACTTGATTTAAATCCTTTTTTTATTTTTACAGAAAGGCATTCCTGCTGGTATAATTGATGATGATGATGATGATGATGATGAAGAAGAAGAAGAAGAAGAAGAAGAAGAAGAAGAATTTTTGGATTTGATATCCCGCTTTATCACTACCCGAAGGAGTCTCAAAGCGGCTAACATTCTCCTTTCCCTTCCTCCCCCACAACAAACACTCTGTGAGGTGAGTGGGGCTGAGAGACTTCAGAGAAGTGTGACTAGCCCAAGGTCACTCAGCAGCTGCATGTGGAGGAGCGGGGAAGCGAACCTGGTTCCCCAGATTACGAGTCTACCGCTCTTAACCACTACACCACATTGGCTCTCCCCCTGAATAGCCTTTGGACTATAATGTAACTTAAGCAGAAAATGATCTTTAGAAAGATTTTTTCCTCCAAAAGCATTTTATTTTACAAATCAAATTTAAATTTAAAAAATCCGATTTAAATTTTAAAAATCCCGTTTTTATTTTTTATATATTTTTTAATCATTGATGTTTATCCACGTTGTAGAAGGAACGAGTGATATCAGCGAATCGTTTACCAACAGATACTGCTGCAGAAACAGCGCAGCAGAGGCTGTGGAGCAGATCTCGCAGCAATATGTGCGCAAGAACACTGTTCTGGCACAGAAGCCTGTTTAGCAGCATGGAAACAGGGAAGCAGGGTGTGGACATTCTCAGATGCTCCAACTGTTCCTGCTTATCAGGAGTGGCGCCTCTTTTCTGGTCCTGCTCTCTATTTATGCCTCTTGGTTCTGCCTCCTTGTGAGAAGCAAGAACGTGGCAAGCTGCTTAAAGGAGTCTGCCCAAAAGATGGAGAGATCTAGAGGTTGGGGTGGAAAAGTCCCCCTTTTCCCCATAGAACTGTAGAGTTGGAAAGGACCATGAATCTCCTCTAGTCCAACCCCCTGCAATGCACAAATCTTTTGCCCAAGGCAGGACTCGAACCCATGACCCTTGAGATTAAGAGTCTCATGCTCTACCAACGGAGCTATCTTAGCTTTGTTGTTACACACAAGAAACTCCTAGAAGTCCTCCTTCCTTCACACTTCTTAAGATGGCGCCAGATGTCCATCACCTTTGTGACTCTTCTATAAATGTAATTAACCACGCGTGGGAGTTTGGAGGGATAATCAGATAATCTGATTAAAAAATAATTAAATCGAACTGATCCATTCAAGTCTGCGGTACCAATGACAATTTGGACAGCCAACCATTTAAAGAGCCCACCCAACTCAATAGATTATAGGTGGGCCTGTAACCATTCAATGACCTGATCATTGAGGATTCACCCCTACGGTTTTGCAAGGAGATCAGACAATGCCAGCTCTTTCCTGAGTGTTTGTTGTGATTTAATTCTGGGGAGGTCAGATGAAACTGCACGGAACAAATGCTATCCCAGTGCATTTTGCCATCGCTTTCCTTATTGCAGCTAAGGAGCAGGATTGCTGTACGAGAGCTCCAAATCAGCTTTTGTCGCCCAAGATGAATTTCCTGGTATGTGATTGATACCCACGTGAAAATTGTAGCGGCCCGGGAGCACCCCGAGTTAAGGCTGCTTTTAAAGCAAAATTTGCTGTATTACTGGAAGAAATTGATCTTTTAGTGTGTCAGCACCCACAGTTTGGGACTCCCAGCCTATCAACATCAGCCAGACGCCATTTCAGTGCCTGCTAAAACCAGATACAGTCATACTTCATGTTACCTCCGCTTCATGTTACGTTCTTTCAGGTTAGGTCCCGCGGCGACCCAGAAGTACCGGAAAGGGTTACTTCTGGGTTTCACCGCTCACGCATGCACAGAAGAGCAAAATGACGTCATGCGCATGCGCAGAAGCAGTGAATAGCAACCCACGCATGCGCAGACGCACCGCTGCGGGTTGCGCTCTTTTCATATTGCGAACGGGCCTCCGGAACAGATCCCTTTTGCAACCAGAGATACCACTGTACGTGGAAAATTGATGTGTGTTTTAATCCGTTTTGGGTTTATCAGTGATTCTAATTATTTTTTCTAAATAGTTGTTCTTCTCTGTTTTTATCAAAATTCTATTGTTTCGTTCTTTCTTTGGTCAGGTTTTATTGCAATCAAGAGGTATATAAATTTTATGAAATAAACAAACACTAACCACTCAAAACGGGTGCTCCTTAGATTCAGAAAGAACTCCAACTTCATAAACCACTTATTTTCTTTCTTCCCCCTCCTTCTCTCTCTCTCTCTCTCTCTCTCTCTCACACACACACACACACACGTAAGTAACACAGTTAACACACTCTGGAAACAAACATGCCCTAAGCTTCCCACTTCATCCATTAAATGTTGCCCACACCAATCAACATGAGCTTTCAGTCATTAATTCACCAATTAAACTGATCAAACCTCGCACCTGTAACAGGGTAAGACTCCCATTCAAGTTCCTCTGGAGATCAGCAGCATGCCTTAATACTTCCCTGTTCCCACCCAGGCACACCGTTGAGCAACAGAAAAAAATTCATCCTGGTTTTTCCAGCAACCGCTTCCACCCCCATCAGACGAACGCTTCTGCTACCTTCTCAGGTGAGCCTCCCTCCTTCTCCCCCCTGCAACACACGTGCAACTCACCCCACAGTTTTACGCCCTTGCAGGAGAAGAGCTTCAGTTATCTTCAGCCGAGGAACACACCAGCGTCTAAAAATACCCCTCTTCGTGCTCTCCGAAGAACGGGGAGGCGGGGAGAACGCTGGGCAGAGGAATTCGGGATGCAGACGAGCAGCCCCAACTGCCGGGGGGCTGGGTGGTCCCACAGGGCAGCGGCTCAGAGCTCAGCACGAGGGACACCTGCATGTAAAGGAGGAGAGAGGCAGAAGAGGCAGGCGTGAGCAAAGGATCAGCTAGCCACCACCCCCCCCCCCCCCGGGAATCCTAGCTGGCAGAGGAAACAGCTCCTGGGGCCAAGCAGGTACCGCCGGGCACAGTCCAGTAAGTAAACATTAACTGGGCTGCAAAGATAGTCACTAGGCTGATGTCATGGGAAAGGAAGCAGCAACGGGCACAGTGCTTGCCTGATTTGTTTCTAATAATAATAACATTAATAATAATAATAATTTATTATTTATACCCCGCCCATCTGGCTAGGTTTCCCCAGCCACTCTGGGCTGCTTTCAACAGATATTAAAATACATTAGACTATTAAACATTAAAAGCTTCCCTAAACAGGGCTGCCTTCAGATGTCTTCTAAATGTCAGGTAGTTGTTTGTCTCTTTGACATCTGACAGGAGGGCGTTCCACAGGGCGGGTGCCACCACCAAGAAGGCCCTCTGCCTGGTTCCCTGTAACCTCACTTCTCACAGGGAGGAAACTGCCAGAAGGCTCTCGGCACTGGACCTCAGTGTCCGGGTAGAATGATGGGTGTGGAGACGCCCCTTCAGATATACTGGGCTGAGGCCACTTAGGGCTTTAAAGGTCAGCACCAACACTTTGAATTGTGCTTGGCAACGCCGAATTTCTTCCTTATCCATTCTGCAAACCCGTCTTGGAAAGGGAAGGGCCACAAATCCAGTGTTCAAGGACCGGCTTGCGTGCCAGGGGCCCCAGGTTTCCACCCCGGGCATCTTCAGGCATGGCTGGGAGGAGTTCCTCCCTGGAACCCTTGAGAGTCACTGCCAGTCAGAGCAGGCAGTACTGAAGGAGTGTCTCCACCCCCATTGTTCTGCCCGGACACTGAGGTCCAGCGCTGAGGGCCTTCTGGCGGTTGCCTCCCTGCAAGAAGTGAAGTTACAGGGAACCAGGCAGAGGGCCTGCTCGGCGGTGGCACCCACCCTGTGGAATGCCCTCCCATCAGATGTCAAGGAAATAAACCACTACAGTGGTACCTCAGGTTAAATACTTAATTCGTTCCGGAGGTCTGTTCTTAACCTGAAACTATTCTTAACCTGAAGCACCACTTTAGCTAATGGGGCCTCCTGCTGCTGCGCCGCTGGAGCACGATTTCTGTTCTCATCCTGAAGCAAAGTTCTTAACCCGAGGTACTATTTCTAGGTTAGCAGAGTCTGTAAACTGAAGCGTATGTAACCTGAAGCGTATGTAACCCGAGGTACCACTGTATCTGACTTTTAGAAGACATCTGAAGGCAGCCCTGTTTAGGGAAGTTTTTAATGTTTGATGAATGAATTTATTATTATGGTCACAGACCAGTTCTGGCTCACTTACAATATCAGGAATATCATAAAACACGACCGGGATACATTGAATTGAAACTGGGTATAACAGGGACAATACAGATGTAGCAGCAGTTAAAAATATGTATGTTAATTCTTAATCACTAAAATATAACCTAAAATTGTCATTTAAAACCTTAATCATTCTGGTAATACAGCTTGTTCCCTAAGTTTTATAGCAGTTGCACAGAATTTGCCCACGCTTAGCGTGATCTCTGGGTCCTTGTCCTCTACCAGGAGTTTTAGACATTGAAGTCCGGACCCATTTGGAGACTTTTGTATAACAGGGGTGATAAATACCGAAATGTCTGATGTTTTTTCGTGTTTTTAATATTCTGTTGGGAGCAGCCCAGAGTGGCTGGGGAGGCCCGGCCAGATGAATGGGGTATAAGTAATAAATTATTATTATTATTATTATTATTATTATTAGCCACCTTTTCTTGGGGGTTCCCCAGCCGGTTCCTTCCACCATTCCTCTGCCTCCATAACAGGTAAGCCCACTGAATCTTGACTGAGTGATCTGAAGATTGGTGTATTTCCCATTTAGAGTCTAGCAATTAAAAAGCTGCAGTACCGATTCAATGCACACTATTTGCTGGTACTCCCAGTGAGAAATACATTCTGCGCCCATATAATAGGAGCAGCTGTTAAGTTGTGGGCGAACATATCAGACGACACAGCGATTCTTCAAACAGCTCTTGTTTATTCAGAGGCCAGAATAGAACTGAACTGAAGAGCTCAGTCAGCCTGCTTATATAGAGATCTAGAACATCGTAACTGTAGCAACTTTCTAAAACTATCCAATCACTGAACGTCACTTTCGATTCTTCATCTGCATACAAACTATCCAATCACTGAACGTCACTTTCGATCCTTCATTTGCATAACTATCTACAGTATCCCCCTGCTGGCCCAGAGGGAGAACTTCAGTACATAACAGCAGCAATCTGCATTACCATATAACAGACAGAGCTCTATTCATCATCTATCTCAGTGTTTCCCAACCTTGGGCCTCCAGCTGTTTTTGGACTACAACTCCCATCATCCCTAGCTAGCAAGACCAGTGGTCAGGGATGATGGGAATTGTAGTTCAAAAACAGCTGGAGGCCCAAGGTTGGGAAACAATGATCTATCTAACTTACAGTAAGTCCTGGGAATGCAGTGCGGTGCCCTTCTGGAAGTTTTGGACTACAACTCCCATCAGCCACTGCCAGCATTAAAAATGGTCATGGGAAGATGGGAGTTGTGGTTCAAAATATATGCAGGAGGCTGGATTGTAGGAACAGTAGGAATACCTTTACGTCGTAAGATTTATACACCGCTTGGTTGTCAAAAAAACCCTCAGCGGTTTACAGAAAAAGATGAGACAAAATTTTCAACGAGGAAAGTTAACAACCATGTAAGACTTTCGCAAAAGTTAGAATAGCAATAGACTAAAGACAGATAAAAAACTCGCACCAGCTTTCTAAACATCTGGGTAGGCTGGTCAAAACAGAAATGTTTTTAACAGGCGCTGAAAAGAGGACAGTGAAGGCGCTTGCTTGGTGTCAATATGGGATGCTGGTTAGACCAGTTCTTCGGAAGAGGAAAAATGCCTTCTTCTGATCCTGTTCTCTACCAGTCTGAACCGCAACCCAGAGACACTGGACTCGCATGGTCTTTCCTCTGCATCCATGCAACCAAGGAACACACAGGAAGCTGCCAGACCATTTGTCCATCCAGCTCAGTATCGTCTACACCAGAGGCCAGCAAACTTTTTCAGCAGGGGGGCTAGTCCACTGTCCCTCAGACCTTGTGGGGGGCCAGACTAGGTATATTTTTTGGGGGGGAAATGAACGAATTCCTATGCCCCACAAAGAACCCGGAGATGCATTTTAAATAAAAGCACACATTCTACTCACGTAAAAACACGCTGATTCCCGGACCGTCTGTGGGCCGGGCTGAGAAGGCGATTGGGCCACATCTGGCCCCTGGGCCTTCGTTTGCCTACCCATGGTCTACAACCAGGGATGTCCAACCAGTTGATTGAGATCGACAGGTCAGTCCCCTGATGTCCGCTGTTAACTGCGGTCGATTGCGTGCTCCTTTATGACCGCTGGGTCCCTTACGATCGCCAGCTGGAAGAGGTCTCTCTCTCCCCCCCCCCCCGTTTTGTCTGTGTTTAGCTGCAATCGCTGTGTGTGCTTTCTATCTGTCTGCTCTTTTTTTAGCTGTCTTAGCCAGTGTTTCCCCAAAAAGCTCAACCATGCTGATTTCCCCTCCCAGAAGAGCTCATCAGCTTTGCCCCCGCCCCCAATAATAGCTCAACAATTTTTTTCTCCCCTAAGAAAAACTCAGCAACTTTGGTCCCCCCCCCCCAAAATATGGGTAGATCATTGCCAATTGGTTCATACTGGGAGTAGTCCCTAGGGCAGGGGTCGGCAACCTGCAGCCCATGGGGGTCATTTAAATGGCCCACGAGCTGCCCCCAAACCGAGCGGGGACTTGCTTCCGCAGTGCTGGAAATTGCATCTGCGTAGACGCCGAAAATTGCATCTGCGCATGCGCAGACACAGGAAACCGCACCTGCGCAGACGCAATCTGGCCTATGGAGTTCACTCCACGGGAGTGAACCAGCCCAGGCGAGGTAAACCTTGCCGACCCCTGGACATCCCTGGTCTACACCAACTGGCAGCAGCTCTGAAAGGTTTCAGGTCTGTCTCTCCCAGTCCTACCTGGATTGAGCCTGATTCCTTCTGTGTGGAAGACAGATTTTCTACCAGGGTGGATTTGATTTAAATCAAATTGATTTAAATCACTAGTCAGTAAGACTTGATTTAAATCATTTTTTTAACAGAAAGACTCATTCTTGCTGGTATAATCTTAATATTCACAACCAGATGAAGGTTTCCTTTTTGGAATAATAAAATTTCAGAGTAGTTTTTACAGTTATATAAAAAATTACCGATTTGGTTATACTATTAGAAATACATAGACAGATAATTGTGGAATTATTGTGAGGTTTAATAAGTTAACTGTTTATATCTAGACAACTTTTCTGCTGTACTTTATTGGAAGGAGAAAAAAGTCATTTCCTTAATAACAATTTAAATAATTTATTCAACTAAGACAATAACATTATAGCATATGTATCCATGTTTGTTAACTGATTTTTTATTTTTTTAAAAAATGTTTAACCACAACTTAGTTTTAGCACACATGAAAACTTAAAACAAATCCTTATTTCCTGAAGAATAGCCTTTGGACTATAATGTAACTTAAATAGAAAACTATCTTTAAAAAGATTTTCGCTCCCAAAGCATTTTATTTTTAAAATCCGATTTAAGTTTTAAAAAATCGGATTTAAATAAATAAAATCGGATTTAAATTTAAAAATCCGATTTTTATTATTATTTTTTAAATCATTGATTTTTATCCACTTTGTTCTCTACCACTGAACCATAGCAATCCCTGCCCCCCGTCTTTATCTCATTCAGATCCAGCCCTCTAAGCATTTGATCGGCGAGATTCGTAAGTCCTTTGCTGCTGAGGTTCTGCACAAGTTTTTAATGAAGCCGAAGGCTCAATTGCAAGGAATCTCGGACTGGACTGCCACATCCTCCTAACATTTGCAGAGGCCAAAACTAGCTTGGAAGAGGAGCTGTGAGCCAGATGTCCTTTATCGAGCACATTTCATCTCGAGACTTACATTTTGCAACATCTCGCATCAGGTTTCAGAACATCAACAAGTGCAATCTTTTGGGAACACGCTGACCTGTGATGGTATAAATATGTACCATCACAGTCCCTGAAGATGAAACACAAAATTTCTCCGCTGAGGGGAAGTAACAGATGCTCAGAAACATGCCAAGGAGGTGGATGGGAAGCCTTGGGCTTGATTCCTTGGCACACTTTCCTAGGAGTAGGCACCCACTGAACACACTGGGGCTTACTTCAGAGTAAACAGGCCCAAGACTGCAGTGGAGATATAGAACATAGCCATTGTGACTAGCAGCCATTGATCTCCATCTCCTCCTAATTTTTTTAACCATCTAGGTTGGCAGCTGCAGCTGCCTCCTGCACAAGTGAGTTCCACAGTTTAACAAGGCCCTGTGTGAAAAAGTCCTTTCTTTTATCTGTCCTGAATAATAATAATAATAATAATAATAATAATAATAATAATAATAATAATAATTTATTATTTGTACCCCGCCCATCTGGCTGGTTTCCCCAGCCACTCTGGGCAGCTTCCATAGAGACCAAAAATACACTAAAATGTCACACATTAAAACTTCCCTGAACAGGGCTGCCTTAAGATGTCTTCTGAATGTCAGGTAGTTGTTATCGCTTTGACATCTGATGGGAGGGCGTTCCACAGGGCGGGCGCCACTACCGAGAAGGCCTTCTGCCTGGTTCCCTGTAGCTTTGCTTCTTGCAATGAGGGAACCGCCAGAAGGCCCTCAGAGCTGGACCTCAGCGTCCGGGCAGAACGATGGGGGTGGAGACGCTCCTTCAGGTATACTGGGCCAAAGCCATTTAGGGCTTTAAAGGTCAGCACCAACACTTTGAATTGTGCTCGGAAACATACTGGGAGCCAATGTAGGTCTTTCAAGACCGGTGTTATGTGGTCTCGGCGGCCGCCCCCAGTTACCAGTCTAGCTGCCGCATTCTGGATTAGATGTAATTTCCGGGTCACCTTCAAAGATAGCCCCACGTAGAGCACATTGCAGTAGTCCAAGCGGGAGATAACTAGAGCATGCACCACTCTGGCAAGACAGTCTGCGGGCAGGTAGGGTCTCAGCCTGCGTACCAGGTAGAGTTGGTAGAAAGCTGCCCTGGATACAGAACTGACCTGCTCCTACATGGACAGCTGTGAGTCCAGAATGACTCCCAGGCTGCACACCTGGTCCTTCAGGGGCACAGTTACCCCATTCAGGACTAGGGAGTCCTCCACACCCACCTGCCCCTTGTCCCCCCAAAACAGTACTTCTGTCTTGTCAGGAATCTGCCAACCTCCAGCTTCATTGCATGTCCGTGAGTTCTAGTGTTATGGAAGGGAGAAAACCCCGTCCACTTTCTACCCGCCATGTATAATTTCAGACGCTTTTCTATCATGCCACCCATTTACACGCTTTCCTCTCTAAACTAAAAAAATCCCAAATGCTGCAACCTTTCATCACGGGGAGCCACCAGTTGAAAAACCTGCCTTCCGAAAAACCTGTTTCGTTGGAAACACGCAAAGCCGGAGAAAACATGCTGTTAAAAACAAGAGAGCATTTTGCCTGGATTCCCGTGAATCTTACCCAGCGACATCGTAGTTCAGAAACAAGCCTTTCACCCACTGCTTCCTAGAACTCTAGTAAATAAGCAAAGCTGTGGAACCACACCCTGAACCTCTGTTTGCTTTCCAGTAAGAGTGTGCTAAGCTTCGTATACATTTTAGATCCCAATCCTGAGCAGGAACCTGGTTAATCATTCCCTCTGACTTTGCTTGGCCAAGCCGCCTTATCAACGTGAGGCCACAACATGGGAGACTTCCCAGGTATACTAGCGTAAATTATCTTTTTATTTAAATAGTCCTATTTAAAAAGAAGAAGAAAAGATAGAGCCCTGCATTTGGTGGCTTTCTGATACAGTGGTACCTCGGAAGTTGAACGGAATCCACTCCAGACGTCCGTTCGACTTCCAAAACATTTGGAAACCAAGGCATGGCTTCCGATTGGCTGCAGGAAGCTCCAGCAGCCAATCAGAAGCCACATCAGACGTTTGGGTCCCAAAGAACATTCACAAACCGGAACACTCACTTCTGGGTTTGCGGTGTTCGGGAGCCAAAACGTTCGACTTGCAAGGTGTTCGTAATGCAAGGCATGACTGTATGTAAAGGCCGACATTAGAAACTCAGATATGTAAGCTAAGTGTCAAATGGTTCCTGAAACCAGGGTTACAGTCACCGAAATGGAATGCCCACTTGCCACTTTGCAGCCAGAGTGCTCGAAAGGTGTATTTTTCAACCTGGCTTTCTGGTTTCTGAAATTCATTCCGATTGTGCAGATAAAATATGAAGGGTAGAATTCTACAGGATGCGCTGCTAGTGTGTGGAAATAGTCAAGATCCAAGAATCTCCAGGCATGCACCTCCAGGTGGTGGAGACATCAGGTGCACCCCGGGGCATCTTCACTTAGTCACAACTGGCCGATAGCCAGCTGCAAAATGGGCCTGGAGAATTTCAAATGTTGGTAAAGACCTGAAGAACTCTGCACCTGATTAACTAGCAAGCCACCTGCCTGTCCTTCTATAGACCTGGTAGATTGCAGGAATGACCTGATAAGTCTTGTTGTTGGCAGCACATAGTTAAAGACCATTGTATGGCAGTGACCCACCAAAGAGCATTTTCTGCTGTTGCGCCTGTTGTGTTCCATAGGACACACCATCAGTGACACAACGAACTACACCTTTGGCCCCATGGAAATGATGTGCTCTTCTTCTTCTTCTTCAGCAGCGATCACTCCTAGCCAAGTAAGATTGTCTTCCATAAACACAGTCTTGACAGTGAGTCCATAAGCAACTGTGGAGGCCAATTCTGGATCCACACATCCTTCCACAGGGGGGACATAGGTTTCCGGGCGTGAGCTGATCATGGTGTAGATTTGCCAAGTGTGCCTTCCTCTTAGCACGTTTCTCCCTTTCGTCCTGAGTTTGAACATGTTCAAAGTCCATAACACCTTTGGTAAAGGCTGTTCTCCAACTGGAGCGCTCGCAGGCCAGTGTTTCTCAGTTGTCTGTTTTTATACTACATTTTTAAAGATTTGCCTTGAGAGAGTCTTTAAACCTCTTTTGTTGACCACCAACATAATGCTTTCCATTTTTAAGTGTGGAATAGAGTAGTTGCTTCGGAAGATAATAACCAGGCATCCACACAACATGACCAGTCCAACGAAGTTGATGTTGAAGAATCATCGCTTTGACACCGGTGATCTTTGCTTCTTCCAGTATACTGGCATGAGTTCACCTGTCTTCCCAAGTGATGTGTAAATTTTTTGGAGAGCCCATTCATGGCGACAAGGTGATGATCTAGTGAGTGAGAATTGATGTGCCATCACTGAGCTATCACTCCCTGCAATGCAGGAATGTCAACTGAATCTCAACCTTTCTGGGCTATATCAGACAGGAACAGGCTATGAGCAGGGCAGGTCCAGGGGGTTCTTGCCAATCTTCCAGCCGGGTCTCTAGGGCTCCTGCCCTCCCACCGCCAGGGCTTCTGAGCGCTTTTGTCCAAGTCCATAAACGCAAAGGGATCTTGCACCTTCTCCAGTGCCTGGAAGCGGTTGGAGGATGGATGGTGGCTAACAGATTGAGGTTGAATCCTGACAAGACTGAAGTACTGTTTTGGGGGACGGGGGGCGGGTGGGGGGACTCCCTGGTCCTGAATGGGGTGACTGTGCCCCTGAAGGGCCAGGTGCGCAGCCTGGGAGTCATTTTGGACTCACAGCTGTCCATGGAGGCGCAGGTTAATTCTGTGTCCAGGGCGGCTGTCTCCCAGCTCTATCTGGTACGCAGGATGAGACCCTACCTGCCTGCGGACTGTCTTGCCAGGGTGGTGCATGCTCTAGTTATCTCCCACTTGGACTACTGCAATGCGCTCTACGTTGGGCTACCTTTGAAGATGACTCGGAAACTGCAATTAATACAGAATGTGGCAGCAGCAGCCAGGACCAGATAACACTGGTCCTGAGAGATCTGCATTGGCTCCCAGTATGTTTCCAAGCACAATTCAAAGTGTTGGTGCTGACCTTGAAAGCCCTAAATGGCTTCGGTCCTGTATACCTGAAGGAGCGTCTCCACCCCCATCGTTCAGCCCGGACACTGAGATCCAGCACCGAGGGCCTTCTGGCGGTTCCCTCATTGCGAGAAGTGAGGTTACAGGGAACCAGACAAAGGGCCTTCGCGGTAGTGGTGCCCGCCCTGTGGAATGCCCTCCCTTCAGATGTGAAGGAAATAAGAAGCTATCCTATCTTTAAAAGACATCTGAAGGCAGCCCTGTTTATGGAAGTTTTTAATATTTAATGCTGTATTGTTTTTAACACTTGATTGGAAGCCGCCCAGAGTGGCTGGGGAAACTCAGCCAGATGGGCAGGCTATAAATACTAAATACTAAATCATCATCATCATCATCATCATCATCATCATCCCAGTACAAGCAGCAAGAACTTGCACAGCCAGCACCGACTGCAGGAAAGAAGATTCCACCTAAACATTAGGAAGAACTTCCTGACAGTAAGAGTTGTTCGACAGTGGAATTTGCTGCCAAGGAGTGTGGTGGAGTCTCCTTCTTTGGAGGTCTTTAAGCAGAGGCTTGACAACCATATGTCAGGAGTGCTCTGATGGTGTTTCCTGCTTGGCAGGGGGTTGGACTCGATGGCCCTTGTGGCCTCTTCCAACTCTGTGATTCTATGATTCTATTCTATGACCAGCGGAAGTGCACCAAGAGTGTTTGAGTTATAAAGCTTATGCAGCCATGAGAGGAACAGCGGGCAGATCCAGATACACGGGCCCTTCAACCTCTGATTAATGCAGAACAAGGCACCCAGTTATTATTTTTAAATAGTCGCTTGCCAGGAACAAGATGGCTTGCGAGGCACAGAATCATCTCATCACAGGCTTTCAAGATCACCCGGCCAACACTTTCGGCAGGGAACAAACTACTCCCACTTGCCAGATGGGGGCCTAGATCAGTGCTGGTGAACCTGCAGCCCACTGGGTGCAGCTGAACTACAACTCCCATCAGCCCTGGCTATGCAGGCTGGGGCTGATGGGACTTATAGTGCTGTAGCGCCTGGAGGGTCAGAGGTTATCCACCCCTGGCCTAGATAACCAGCAGAGTTGTTGCAATAGTAGCGGACCTGGGTTTGCATGCCATAGGATTTGGACACTTGAGGTGTATATTTTTTTAAGACCTGCATTATTTCTGCAATTTTAAGTTGTTTAATCTGTTTCTCAGCATTGTGTACTATTGTGTTTCAATATTCATGCTGTGTTTTAATTGCACACCGCCCTGGGGCCTTAGGGTGAAGGGCGGGTGAATAAGCAGTAATAGTAATGTTGTGGGCACCTGTCTGTCTTGAAAGACAATGGAGTGCGCCTCCAGGGGTGAAGTCAAACTGCTGCGTTTGCAGCACTAAAATGAGCTCCCTGAGGTGCAGGCCTGGGCTGTGTGTCTGGAGGTCCTGGGCTGCCCAGAAGACAAGACCCCCTTCTCTGCCTCACTGATGGGGTCCAAAGGAAAGCAGAGCAAGACGTTTGGCACCAGCTTGGCTGCAGGAGTTGCCGGAAGGAGGCGTACAAGGCACCATCCAAGCACCTTAGGGATACCGCTCCAGATTTGGGTAGGGTTTACTCCCTAGTCTTTTCTTCTCCTGATTATGTCCTGCAAGGCAGCACAGGTTTAGGATCAGAGTTTTCCTTCTCCTAGATGGCTACCTTCCCAGGTTGAAGAGCCCAACAACAACAACAACAATGACTGGGAGCGGCCACCGAGACCACTTAACACCAGTCCTGAAAGACCTACATTGGCTCCCAGTACGTTTCCGAGCACAATTCAAAGTGTTGGTGCTGACCTTTAAAGCCCTAAACAGCTCTGTAGACCTGAAGGAGCGTCTCCACCACCATCGTTCAGCCGGGACACCGAGGTCCAGCGCCGAGGGCCTTCTGGTGGTTCCCTCATTGTGAGAAGTGAGGTTATAGGGAACCAGGCAGAGGGCCTTCTCGGTGGTGGCGCCCACTCTGTGGAACGCCCTCCCACTAGATGTCAAAGGAATAAACAACCATCTGACGTTTAGACGACATCTGAAGGCAGCCCTGTTTAGGGAAGTTTTTAATGACTGATGTTTTAATGTATTTTTAATCTTTTGTTGGAAGCCACCCAGACTGGCCGGGGAAACCCAGCCGGATGGACGGGGTATAAATAAATTATTAATTATACTTATAATTATAATTATTATATAATGATAGTAATGGTTCTTGCTTTGAAGAAATCCACTCCATATATTCAATGCACATACAAAACACATA
>JAXCMG010000036.1:12525447-12540034 GCA_034642415.1 Podarcis siculus
GGGGGGGGGGGGGGGATTTACTTCTGAGTCGGATTGGGCTTCAAGTGCCAGACTTTGGTTTTTAAACTCAGGTGGTTTACTTCCTCATGTACTGCATAAACTATGGAACTCACTTCCTCAGGAGACAGTGATGGCTGCCAAGATGGATGACTTTAAAAGAGGAGCAGACAGATTCATGGAGGATAAGGCTCTCAGTGGTTGCTAGTCATGATGGCTCTGCCCTGTCTCCACAGTCAGAGGCAGCAATGCTTCTGAATACCAGTTGCTGGAAGCCACAGGAGGGAAGAGGGGTATTGGGTTCGAGTTCTGCTTGTGGGTTTCCTACAGGGGCATCTGGTTAGCCACTGTGAGAACAGGATACTGGACCAGGGGCCATTGGCCGGACCCAGCAGGTTCTTCATATGTTCTTTCTACTCTTATGGTGTCTAACTTAGCTCTCAAGAGTTTTGCACTGCTGTGTTTTTTTAAAACAAATACAGTGGTACCTCTGGTTACAGACGCTTCAGGTTACAGACTCCACTAACCCAGAAATAGTAACTCAGGTTAAGAACTTTGATTCAGGATAAGAACAGAAATCGTGCTCCAGTGGCACGGCAGCAGCAGGAGGCCCCATTAGCTAAAGTGGTGCTTCAGGTTAAGAACAGTTTCAGGTTAAGAATAGACCTCTGGAACGAATTAAGTACTTAACCCGAGGTACCACTGTATATGCCCCGCTTTTTCCTTGCAGGCAAACCCAACCAACTTAATAACAAAGGTAAACAATGTATTTAACATCCAGAACAAATGCTACAGAAACTTTATATATAAAGGAATTATTTCACCTTGTGATACTCGAGTTCTGTTGCACGTTGCATTTTAAAAATAAAATAATAGTAGTGCTGTTGGTATACTATTTCTGTTCTAAAAACAAAAGCCACACTCCCAAAGTTCTCCAAGAAATTAAAAACATCAAGCGTTTATAGGACTGAAAGTGCACACGTCAACACAAACAAACTTTCTATGGCTGAATCCTTATAAAGCTAGTTTCTTGTGGAAAAGATGGGACCAGTGACAGCCGGTGCCCCATAGGCCTGGGATGGGGGAGGCAAGGTGGCCCAGCAGTAGGTGGCACTAGAGAGCCACGTAATTCTAATTTTATCCCATTCCTCCTCTTCTGTAAGGGCAATGTTGAGATGGAGGAGGAGGAGGTTGACAGCTTGTGCGACTCCCTGAACTGGTTGTAAGCAGGGAGACAGAGAGCTGGCCGAGTTGAGGCTGGTGGGGCAATGCCCCCTTCTACTGAATGGGCCAGCCTCCACTGAGATCTATAGGCTATGAGAAATTAGATTGGAAAGCCAGTTTGAGTAGAAAGGGGGGCTGGGGAGACTTAAGGGGGATCGTGTGACATAGAAATCCATGCAGATGGGGAGACTGGCCTTACACACTGCTGGTTTTCATAGAGAGAGAGAGGGAGAGAGAGAGACAGAATATAGCATGAGAACCACGGTGGTTTTACTGATTAGTGTCCCCGACTACTGGGGCCTGGAAGCCCAGGGTTCAAATGCACACACTTGGCCGTGAGCTCAGTGGGTGACCCTCGGACCTGCCACAGACACTCGCCCTAGCTCACAGGGTGGTGAGGATTACATGAGGAGAGAACCATGGACGCCGCTTGGAGAAACAGGTGGGCTATAACTGAATCCCCAAAAGTAAACCACCGCCCCCAGCTGGCTCCGAAACGTCAACAATCAAAAGAAAACTTCCCGTTTCCCATGGAACTTCCCAAACGTCTCCAAGGAGCGTTGCGCGTTTCCAAGTTTGGGCTAAAGAGGGGCAGCCTCGTTTGGCGACCTGCCTGCTTCTTTTTTTGCCCAGTCCGGCCGAGATCTCTCTCTCTAGGGCCGCTCTCGCCCCACCTGCCCCCCGGGCCAGGAAGGTCTCTTCCTCCTCCTCCTCCTCCTCCCGGCCGCGCGCCCCCTTACTCACCTGCGTCCGGCGCGCAACAGGAGCGCACGGGCGGAGGCGCAGCTCCAGGAAGCGCGGCGCTTTCCCAGCGCGGCTGCTTCCTCTTCTCGTCCCATCCGGCCCCGGAGAGCCCTCCCTCGGCAGTACCTCCACCTGGCTTCCTTTCCCCAGAGACTCCTCCTTCTCCTCCTCCTCCTCCCTCCTGCTCAGTCCCAGCCTCGCCGGCCTTTGCTGTTTGCGCGTCTCCCTGGAGATGGCCCCTAAACGTCGCCCGGCACCTGGGCGCTCCTTCCGCGGCGCCGCCTGCTTCCCTTCCCAGCCGCACCTGGCGCAGGTGCGCACGGAACGGAGAGCCCGGCCAAGACGGGGGTGGCGATTCTTTCCACATTTCCTGGACGAGTCAAGTGCGGGGCGAAGGCAGGAGGAGACAATGGTTGCTTAAATGTTGTTTTCTTTTTCTTTTTCCCATGCCTCCAAGTTGATCAAAGTGCAACACATAACTCCACCGTTTTATCCTCGCACAACAACCCTGAGAGGTAGGCTGTGATGGGCCGAAGGTCAGCCAGGGAGCTTAAGGGCCGAGTGGAGATTTGAACCCTGGTCTCCAAAGTTTTAAGGCAACGCTCTTGCTAGTACAGTGGTCCCTCAGGTTACATACGCTTCAGGTTACAGACTCTGCTAACCCAGAAATAGTGCTTCAGGTTAAGAACTTTGCTTCAGGATGAGAACAGAAATTGTGCTCCGGCGGCGCGGTGGCAGCAGGAGGCTTCATTAGCTAAAGTGGTGTCTCAGGTTAGGAATAGTTTCAGGTTAAGAACGGACCTCCGAAACGAATTAAGTACTTAACCTGAGGTACCACTGTATAGCCTACTGGCTGACTAAGGTGGCAAGGCACACAGCTGATCTTTGAGAACAATGTTGGGCAAAAGGGGTCTGGTTGGAGCTGTGAGCTGACAAGGGGCCGCTCCACATGGTACATTTAAAGCTCAGCCAATGCACATTGAAAGCATATGACTTACCCCCCAGACTCCTGGGATCGGTTCAGGATGTTGGGAATTGTAATTCTGTGTGGAACTACAGTTCCCAGGATTCCTTGGGAGGAAGCCATGTGTTTTAAATGTAGTTTAAACATATAGTATTAATTCTTTTTAACCACTGAAAAGCCTTAGATTTACAGATACTGCGATTCAGAATAATTTCTACAGGAGAAAGAGTGGGCTTGTTCAGTGAGTGAATAACAGGACAAGAAGTTCTTTGAACTTGTTTGTTTGCAGTGGCATTCCTGTGAGATAAGTTTGAAGAGGACGCAGCTTTAATTTCGGAAATGCCATATATATGTGTGTGTGTGTGTGTATATATATATATATTGTTATGGTAAAATCTGGGTGCGAGGCTGTTCTGCCACCCAGCTCGTCAGACTAAGTCCGCGGGTCCCTGCGGAGGAAAATGAGCTCAGCCGGAGACAGGAGCAAACTGCAGAAGATCCAAGTTTATTGCGCAACAGGTTCAAGGCGAGATTGAACAGCGAGAAAGGGGTGACATGAACTTTTAAAACTTCCCTCCATGTCCCAGAATACAGTGCAAAATACATCCCAGTTACATCATGAATACATTAAGAAGAGGTTGGGTTACACAGATTACATCATGAATACATTAAGAAGAAGTTGGGTTACACAGGATTAACATATGGAGGAGGGAGGGGGGAATATGCAGAGCTGGAGATATGCGCAGATAAGCACATCCTGAGTACCGGTGAAGAGAAGACAATGGTCCATGTATGCATAGTCTGCCACCTGGCATTGCCCGGAGGAAAGGCTTGGCAGAGTGATTTGACAGGATTAGGGTCTTCCTGATAGTACCTGACACCTTGCTTGACGGATTATGGAGGACAGGGGAGGTGTCATGGAGTCCTAGAGAAATTTAGCAATTTGGCACGTTGATTTTCTATTAATTTTATAGATTTTAGTCCCTTTTGACATTGACAATTGGACTCGGAAATAAATGGATATATTGTAGCGAAGAAGGTGAAGAAGACATGCCCCCCCCTCCGTATCTATATATATGTGTGTGTGCAAAGAAGTGTATGTAAATGCCATATATATATGTAAAGAAGTGCTTTATTCTGTCCATTATGAGCCTACCACAAATCAGCTCCCCAACCCCATCCCTGCCCAGCCAGTTCC
Organism: Podarcis siculus; assembly: GCA_034642415.1. NCBI lineage: Eukaryota > Metazoa > Chordata > Lepidosauria > Squamata > Lacertidae > Podarcis > Podarcis siculus. Next base: position 12,529,575 of record JAXCMG010000036.1, read on the forward strand.
AGGGCTGTGCGAGAGGGCAAACAGTTTAGGAACAAAGGGAGCTGTTTTATACCAAGTCAGATCATTATTCCACCTTGCTCAGTAATTACCAGCACTGACTGGCAGCAGAGAAAGAAACCTGCTGACTGCCATTTACTGTACTTCCTCCTGCCTTCAGTTTTCTGTTGCTGATTACACCTTGCTCCTTCCCCTCTTCCTTCATCCTGGTTTGATGTTTCACAGGAAGCCAGACTTGCTGTTCCAGCCCCCCCACCCCCACCCCGCCTTCTCAAGATACTCTTCTTGGGAAAGGCGTTAAGCATATTGTAGACCTACCTCCCGGCATTTGGGGCCTAATAAAAACATCATCCAAGTACCGTAGGTTGCATCTCTGCATCATATTTGAATGCCAAAGAATCCAAATCGTTATTAAAGCAAGGATCTAGTCCTCATTGTTCGAGTTTGGGAAGTGCTTAATCGTGGGGACATCTGAATTGATGTTCCAGTGAAATTTATAGGGATTTAATTGCTACTGGGACATCTTTGTTATTGGACAGCACTGAGGGGAGACAGCTTTGTTCTGGTGTGCGAGACAGCTTCCCAAGCAAAATAACTTACAGCCTACTGAGTGCAACTTGCTATTTCCCTTGTTCAACAGATTTGATCCCCAAATTTCCCCTCAAAATCCTCTCTGCTGATTTATGAAGTAATGATTACAGTGGAACCTCGGTTTTCAAACGTAATCCGTTCCGGAAGTCCGTTCAACTTCCGAAATGTTCGAAAATCAGAGGGTTGTCGGCAAAGTGAATGGTGAAAATATAAAAAAAAATGCTGTGGAAGCCGTTCGACTTCCGAGGCACGTTCAAAAACGGAAGCATTCACTTCTGGGTTTTCAGTGTTCGGCTTCCGAAACATTCGGCAGCGGAGACGTTCAAAAACCGAGGTTCCACTGTATGAGGAATATGAGAGCCTTTTAGATCAGGCCAATTATTCATCTAGTCACAGAATCACAGAGATGGAAGGGACCATGAGAGTAATCTTTTGCCCAATGCAGGACTCGAACCCATGAGATTCAGAGTCTCGTACTCTACCGACTGAGCTGTCCCAGGGATCAGCATCCTATTCTCTCAGTGGTCAGCCAGATACCTGTGGGAATCCTGCAGGCAGGACCCAAGCACAAGAGCTAGTAGGAGCGTCTCCACCCCCACCGTTCAGCCCGGACACTGAGATCCAGCGCCGAGGGCCTTCTGGTGGTTCCCTCATTGCGAGAAGCAAAGCTACAGGGAACCAGACAGAGGGCCTTCTCGGTAGTGGTGCCCGTCCTGTGGAACGCCCTCCCATCAGATGTCAAAGAGATAAAACAATTACCTAACATTCAGAAGACATCTGAAGGCAGCCCTGTTCAGGGAAGTTTTTAATATGTAACGCTGTACTGTTTTTAACACTTGATTGGGAGCCGCCCAGAGTGGCTGGGGAAACTCAGCCATATGGGCGGGGTATAAATAATAATAATAATAATAATAATAATAATAATAATAATAATAATAATAATGTAGCTATAAATAAATATTATTATTATTATTAGGATTAGAGAAATTCATAGAGGAGAGGGCTTATCGACACCCCCCTAGCCATGTTGGCTCTGCCTTGCCTGCAAACTTGGAGGTTATAATGTTTCTGAATACCAGTTGCTGGAAGCCCCAGGAGTGTGTTGATCTTGTGCTCAGATCCTGCTTGCGTGTGAACAGCATGCTGGACTAGATGGGCAATGGGCCTGATCCAGCAGGCTCCCCTTACGTTTGTGTTAAGGTGCAGAGCAGGCTCCCACTTCACCTGTCGATCATGATCACTGCATAACCTCAACGGTTCTCCCGGCATTCAAAACACATCCCAGAGCTACCACTTCCGAGGACCAGCGAGGTGACAGATTGCCTTGCAGAGACCGTCAGATCGATGGGCCTGCTTTTCTATGCCTCACACATGTCTCGGCCTGAATTACGGCGCTGCTACGGCGCGGTGATGGACGCTTAGGTGCCACATAATTCCTTCCTGGCAATCGCTTGTCCAATTTGTAACTTGCAGAGGCGCCATAAAACACCCGTTTAATTGACTGCATCTGGACGCATCAGCTGCCAGAAAGAGGCTGCCAGATTTCGGGTCCCTCTGCAGCCTCGGAAGGCAGAGTGACAACAGTGATTATGGCATCCCCGTCTTCCAAGCGAGTTGCAAGATTTAATCTTCGGTCGAAGCGCAATTGCAGGCTGCTGGGGAGACGGGGTAGAAGTCCACTCCCAGCTGCTGGGATGGAGAGCCACCTGAACATAACACTGGGGGAAAAACTCATGCAACAGAAAATGGAAAAAAAAAATTGTTCCCCAGTATACTGTGTATAGAAGGGACGCGGGTGGCGCTGTGGGTTAAACCACAGAGCCTAGGACTTGCCGATCAGAAGGTTGGTGGTTCAAATCCCTGTGACGGGGTGAGCTCCCATTGTTCGGTCCCTGCTCCTGCCAACCTAGCAGTTCGAAAGCACGTCAAAGGGCAAGTAGATAAATAGGTACCACTCTGGTGGGAAGGTAAACGGCGTTTCCATGCGCTGCTCTGGTTCGCCAGAAGCGGCTTAGTCATGCTGGCCACATGACCTGGAAGCTGTATGCCGGCTCCCTCGGCCATTAAAGCGAGATGAGCGCTGCAACCCCAGAGTCGGTCACAACTGGACCTAATGGTCAGGGGTCCCTTTACCTTTTATACTGTGTATCCCAATACCTCCAACTGTACATAGATATACATGTCATTTTCAATGCTATACATGTCATGTTCAATGTTATGTAAGTCACATTTATACTCATATTGTACTACTTTGGCTATGTGTTTAATAAAATATTGAATTCTTGTATTGTGAAAAACAAAGATTATGGTGAAAAGTGAAAAACATGAATTGCAAAAAAACTAGAGCTTAGAGAACAAAACCAACTTCAGATATGAAATCAGCACGTCGAAATTAGGTTAGAACAACTGCAGGTGTCAATGCAACAAAAATTTTGTTTCCCAGTGTAATCCTTAAGGCTGGAATCCAAACTCCTCCTACCTGGGAGTAAACTCCACTGAATTCAGGACGACTCACTTCTAAGTAGCCATGATCAGGCTACTACTCTCTGTGTACTTAACTGGGAGCAAGATGCAACTGGTAAGGTTGGTCTCTCCTGGAAGGAGCAGGTTCATGTCTTGGGGTTACTCCTGGATCCAGTGTTATCACTGCAATACCTGTTTCCGGCTGTTTTGGACAGAGATGATTTGGCCACTGTATCCCATGCTCCATGGCAGCTTCCAGGCTGGATTACTGCAATGCACTCTACGTGGGGCTGCCCTTGAAGACAGCTTGGAAACTTCAACTGGTCCAAAATGCAGCGACCAGATTGCTAGCTGGAATTTCCTTCTGGATTTCATATACCACATGTTTCAAAACAGTTGCATAGGTTGCCGGTTCACTTCCAGGCTCAATTCAAGATGCTCACATTAGTATTCAAAGCCCTAAACAGAGGCATTATTCTGGAATGTGTCTGGAAGATCTGGGGACTAGGCAGCTGTCATGGTATTGACGGAGACTGAAGGGGAGGAGGAGAGACAGGCAGAGGAAGGGGGGCAGGAAGTGGCAGTGGAGGAAAGAAGGGAAAGCCAGGAGGAGGGACAGCTCACAGATGTTGGACCAGAGCCTCAACACCGCACAGGAAGATCTGGCACAGACAGTGAAGCAATGCCTGTTCCGTCTGCCAAGGAGAGGAGGGTGTTAAAGAGGAGGGGACAGAGACATCACATGAAAATTCCACGTCTTTTCTGTTGGAGAAGGGGCGGGCGTAAGGATCTGGATGCATGATTGTAACGTGCTGCTTATACATATGTAAAATAAAGACTGTATATATGTATCTCTGAGTGAGCAGAGGTATTTCTTGAGGAGAGCGTTCACAAGCCATCACAGCAGCACAATCCTATACAGTGGTACCTTGGTTCTCAAACGCCTTGGTACTCAAACAACTTGGAACCCAAACACTGCAAACCCAGAAGTGTGTGTTCCGGTTTGCAAACCTTTTTCAGAAGCTGAACATGCTCTGTTTTGAGTGCCGCGCTGAGGTCTGTGTGTGGAACCCAGTTCAGCTACCAATTTGTTGATTGATTGTGTGATTGCAGTACATTCTTTAGTGCTTTCATTTTATGGATCCATGGTCTCGTTAGATAGTAAAACTCATGTTAAATTGCTGTTTTAGGGGTTGTTTTTCAAAGTCTGGAACGGATTAATTCATTTTGCATTACTTTCTATGGGAAAGCACGCCTTGGTTTTGGAACGCTTTGGTTTTGGAACAGACTTCCAGAACGGATTAAGTTTGAGAACCAAGGGACCACTGTATACGTGTCTACTCTGAAGTAAAGCAATGCTGTGTTTAACGGGACAGTGTGTACTGGATTGTGGCCTTATTCCTTTTAGAGAGAGAAGACAACATGCGAGGAAATGCTACATATTAGATTGCATTTCCCCCCCAATACCATGAACAGGAAAGATTGTCTGCCTGCATGAACTCAAAACAATCACTTACTGGAGGCGTCGGGAGATTAAACATTGCATCAATACCATGCATCACCTCTATGGATTTTAATGCTTGTCGTTAAGCTGGCCGTTTGACAAATGCAACCGAGGTAATAATGCTATTATTGACTTGGTGTAATAAAAATTTATATCACAAAAATAAAAATAAAAATAAAATTTAGAAGGGCGGGGAGTTTTTATGGGCTGCTTTATGAGCGTTTTCAGCGACTCCAGAGAAAGCGGGAGATAGCGATCGCTGCGGGAGTCAATACAAGAGGGTAGCAGATCCGCAGGAAATCCATCAACCCGGTGGAGAAATAGGAGCTCTGAGCATTCAGGAAAGCTCGGTTATTTGGAAAATGCTCCTAAGCCCCCACACCAAGATAACAGGGATATTAATTTAATAAGTTTCTTTGCACTAATAATAAGCATCAAACACAGTAACTGTTGGCCAAGTATCTTGTAAGAGAATGGTTTCTTCGTCTTAATAGAACACAGTGGTACCTTGGTTCTCAAACGCCTTGGTACTCAAACAATTTGGAACCCAAACACTGCAAATCCGGAAGTTAAGTGTTCTGGTTTGCAAACTTTTTTCGGAAGCCGAACGTGCTGTGTTTTGAGTGTTACGCTTCTGATTTGAGTGTTACGCTGAGGTCTGTCTGTTTTTGCTATTTATTTTGCGGTTTTGTGGCTTTTTTGTGTGTGACTGTGTGGAACCCGGTTCAGCTACTGATTGATTATGTGACTGCAGTACATTGTTTATTGCTTTCATTTTATAGTTCCATAGTAAAAATTCATGTTAAATTGCTGTTTTGGGGGTTGTTTTTAAAAGTCTGGAACGGATTAATCCATTTTGCATTACTTTCTATGGGAAAGCGTGCCTTGGTTTTGGAATGCTTTGGTTTTGGAACAGACTTCCGGAATGGATGAAGTTTGAGAACCAAGGTACCACTGTATTATTCCCTCTATTTCCAATGTCTGGAGTGTGAGCGCCATTCCTTATGTCCCCAAATCATCACCACTCATGCAAAAAAAAGAGGAAATCCAGATATTGCAGGAACACACACACACACAAAATGCTTAAGGGCGAGAACTCCAGAACAATCCAAGGCCACAGAATGTTGACTGACAGAGGTTGCACTTTGTTAAGAGAGTTACTAGAAGACCCGACCCCGATTCCCCCCAATGACCATTCCCAGAGTTCCCTGGGAAGAGTGATTCATTGTTAAACTACGTTGGCAATTGTAGCTCTGGGAGGGGAATAACAGAATCTCTTAACACCTCTCAGCACCCTGAACAAGCTACAACTCCCAGCATTCTTTGAGGGAAGCCATGACTGTTTAAAGTGATATCATAGAGCTTCAAAAAATGTCTGGACGCAGTCCAAGTTCTTCAGAACCCTTTCACATTACAAACGTATTTCCTGCCCAATATATAACTGGAATTTGATACCAACTTAAAAAAAAAAACACTTTTAAAAAACATGTTTGTCATTTGCTGTGGCAAAAATGCAACTCATGTATTTGATAAGGAATAAAATTAAAAATTAGATGGGTATAATCCAGCTGTTTGTAAGTTCTTTCAAAAACATCCATTTCAACTGGATGGGTTGGAATCACAATCTTAGGCACATTGACTCATAAGCAAATCCTTCTGAACTTAGTGGAAATCTACTCTCAGGTAAGTGTATTTAGGATTGCGGTCTTAAGTGCCCATCTGGCTCTCAACTAAAAAATTATAAAAATTTATATTAAAAATTATTAGAAGATAAAGTCCTGACCAGAGAAGAATGGCAGATTAAGTTGATGGATTATGCTGAAATGGCAAAATTGACTGGAAGAATCAGAAATCAGGAAGACCAAAATTTCAATAAAGAATGGAATTTTTTTTTAAAAAAAATATCTTAAAGACCACTGTAAACAGTTAAAACTGTTAGTAGGATTGGAATAACACTTGTAGTTTAACGGTGAATTTTTGATATAATTGATGTTGTATGTTGGATATGCGATTGTAAAACTGTAATTTGAAAAACTATATACATATACGTATACATATATAGCCCCCTGAAAAGTGAGATGAAAGACTTCTTGAGAGGACGATCTATTTTGGCAACTAAGGGGGAAGAGAGTTTGTGGGATGGGGGTTACTGGTCTGTTTTAATATTTATTTTGTGTTTTCCCATATTGTATTTTTTTATGTTGTGAACCGCCCTGCGATCTTCGGGTGGAAGGCGGTATACACGTTTCACAAATAACTATTAATAAAAGCCGTTTCGGCTTCTTTCTCACAAAAGTCTCATACAGGCCCAGAAAGAACAGACGAGCTTCGAAATGGATCTTCGTGGAGGTAATTTATTGAGCTGCAACCGAGTCGCTCATTGCAGATCAGGAACGCAATATGGCCGTGTTGAACGCAAACCTTTTGCAATGTTGGTGCCCTGCTTATTTGGTCTGCTATTCTGAATTTTTTAAAGCAACAACAACAACTATTGTCTCTGTAGGAAAGGCACATCCGAGGCAGGGCCCATCGAAAAGAGGTAAATACCTCAAGTGAGGAAAGACAATCAGTCCCGGCGAGTCGACGTCTTCCACACTGCAGGTCGGATCTCACCACACCCGGCATCGGCCAATCACCTCTTGCAGGATCCGTATCCCTTCGACGCTCTTGTCCTTCAAGGCCAACGCCAGAAGAACCGGCTTGTTCCCAGCTTCCTGAGAGACTGACGTCGCCAGATGTTTGGCACAGATGTGGACGAGGGGCTGCAAATCAACCCATGTTAGATACTGAGATATACCATATTTTTTGCTCCATAAGGTGCACCTGACCATAAGGCGCACCTACTTTTTTGGGGGGGGGATTCAAGGAAAAAAATATTATTTAAAGGGAGCGCTGAGCAGAGCCTGTATGCATCCCAGGCTCTGCTTAGTGTTCCCTTTCATGAGCTGTGAGGAGCGTGTGTGTGGCTCTTGGGGGCTTTTCCCCGAGGAGGGAGAAGGGCAGCCCGTCACTTTCTCCCTCCTCGGGGAAAAGCCCCCAAGAGCCACACACACACACTCCGCGCAGCTCTTTGAAGGGAGCACGGCTCTTGGGGGCTTTTGAGGGAGGTGGGGAAGGGACAAAGCAGGTCGGGGAGCAGCCTTCCTGCTGCTCCCCAAGCTTGTGGGGCTGGCGGTGGGGGAAGCCCGGCTTTCCCCCACCACCAGCCCCAAAGAGCAGGTCGGGGCTGGTGGGAGAATCCCGGGTCCCCCCCCCCCATCCCAGGGACCACACATTCGCTCCATAAGACACACAGACATTTCCCCTTAGATTTTAAGAGGGGAAAAGTGCGTCTTATGGAGCAAAAAATACGGTAAATTCTAGGAGTCAAATGACACTGTGGCGTTTGCCATCCTATGTGTGTGATATCATACTGGGTTCATAGGGAAAGGGTCAACTAATTGTAAAATGTCTAACCGATGGGAACCCAGGGGGCAGAGTTAATTGTGTATAAGGTTTAAGCACAGAGGTTTTTTAGTTTGTTAGAGTTGTTGAGAAGACAGTCTGGAGTTAGAAGAGACAGAGAAGATAAGTCTGTGGGTTGGGCTAGCCTGGTGTGAGAGAATTTGTTAAGAGGAATCAGTCAGACAGCTGAGATAATCAGTCAGAAGGTATTAGGAAGGTATAGGCCGGTAAAGAAACTAAAGTTAAGATACTGACAGGAATATTATCAGAGAAACCATAAACTTGTTAATGTTTGTAAAATAAAATTGCTTTGTTTTTTTGGTTCACTTTTAACAACTGACTGGACTCAGTGTTTTACCTGAGAGTAACTGGTTGGTGGCTGCGGGGAAGCGAGCACAGTGGTAGCACAGGGATCAGTAGACCGTTAAACGTCTGGGGACCATGTGTGATCGCCACAGACACCCTAAATTGAGGTTACGGTCCCCACAGAGATATGCCTAGGCACTTTTTTCCTTACAAGATTACAAAGCAAATGGTCCGCGGGGCAGCGCAGCAGTAAGAGACTTGCCTCTGTGGGTGCTGTGCGAGCCAGCTGATTTGCAGGGCACCAAAAGAGTTGTGTCTGTTAGCGCCCTGTTGCCCCGCAGACTGGCTGACGGGCACAAAATCGCAGCCACGCCAGGCTGCCAGATGGAGATGTCAGTTGCCAAACTGGCACCCAGACATCTCTATCTGGTCTAGCAGATTTCAGTTAGGAGACCGAGGGCTACCTTATGACATTAAGATCTACCTCCATGAGGCTTGGGTCACCTGGATATTTCTCAGGGGCCCAAGATGCAGCCCATTTCTACCACAGTTAATGGTAAATGCCGCCAGCTGTCATGAAAATGCATCACAGTCGGCTGCTTTAACGGTATGCAAGAATTTGGCTCCGGCTTTCCTCTTCCCTCCCCATTCTTTTTTCCTTTTGTGTCGTGTCTACTTAGGCTGATAAGCCTATAGGCAGGGACCGTGTGCTTTTCTGAACAGAATTACGGAAGAAAGAATGAACAAACCTCCAGTTTTCCTCTTCCCTCCCCAATCTTTTTTCCTTTTGTGTTGTGTCTACTAAGGCTGGTAAGCCTGTGGGCAGGGACCATGTGCTTTTCTGGACAGAATTGCAGAAGAAAGAAAGAATGAACAAACCTCGTCTTTGCCAAGCAGGACTTTTGTGGTGAGCAAAGGGCTGCTGATGCCGTCAGCCACCACGTTCGGCTCCACCGAGACGAGGGTCCCCATCTTCCCATACTGGGTCACCACCACCAGGATCGTGTTGGCGAAGGCTGTGCACACCACCTCGGTCGGGATGCCCTGCACCACCTCCTCAGCCTGCTTGGAGTCCACAATGGGCCTTGCGGCCATGGCGATAGCTTTCAGCTGGCAAAAACAAAACCCACAAGGGAACGTTATTTTTCCTCGGGCCTCACAACCAGCAGGGAACAAACAGCCGGCTGCACACCCGACGTGGGGCTTCCCTTGAGCTTGGCCCAGAAGCTGCAGATAGTGCAAAATGTTATAGCAAGATTGCTGGTAGGAGTGAGACCCCGTGAGCATTTAATACTTCTGCTCAAAGATCAGCACTGGTTGCTGACTTCCTACAGGGCCAGGTTCAAGGGGCTACTATTAGCAGCATTCAAAATTAGCCAGGTGCAAAATGCGATGCCCAGGTCCCAGGACATTCAGTGTGTTGGTGCTGACCTTTAAAGCCCTAAATGGCCTTGGCCCAGTATACCTGAAGGAGCGTCTCCACCCCCATCGCTCAGCCTGGACACGGAGGTCTAGCTTTGATGGTACATGCTCTGGTTATCTCCCACTTGGACTACTGCCATGAGCTCTACGTGGGGCTGCCTTTGAAGGTGACCCGGAAACTGCAACTAATCCAGAGTGCAGCAGCTAGACTGGTGACTGGCAGCGGCCACCGAGACCACATAACACCGGCCCTGAAAGACCTACATTGGTTCCCAGTACGTTTCCGAGCACAATTCAAAGTGTTGGTGCTGACCTTCGAAGCCCTAAACGGCCTCGGCCCAGTATACCTGAAGGAGCGTCTCCACCCCCATCGTTCTGCCTGGACACCGAGGTCCAGCTCCAAGTGCCTTCTGGCAGTTCCCTCCCTGCGAGAAGTGAGCTTACAGGGAACCAGGCAGAGGGCCTTCTCGGTAGTGGCGCCCTCCCTGTGGAATGCCCTCCCATCAGATGTCAAGGAAATAAACAACTATCTGACTTTTAGAAGACAGATAGTCTTCTGACTTTTAGAAGACAAAGTGTTTAGGGAAGTTTTTAATGTTTGATGTTTTATTGTGTTTTTAATAGTCTGTTGGAAGCCGCCCAGAGTGGCTGGGGAAACGTAGCTAGATGGGCGGGGTATAAATATTTATTATTATTATTATTATTATTATTATTATTATTATTATTATTATTA
>JAXCMG010000036.1:12540796-12607124 GCA_034642415.1 Podarcis siculus
ACTACAACTCCCATCATCCCTAACTAGCAAGACCAGTGGCCAGGGATGATGGGAATTGTAGTCCAAAAACAGCTGGAGGCCCAAGGTTGGGAAACACTGCCCTAGGGAACAGACTTGGGACCTTCTAGCCTGGGCAATGATTCCACGTGGGGGGGGGGGGAGAAGGCCGGATCCTGTGGGCTGGCTACACTGGAGTAGAGCTTTCTCATAACCACCTTTATAGTTTGCAAGGCAACCTGGAAGGAGGAGTTGCTGGTTTTCTTTCTTTCTTTTTCTTTATTTCTTTTTACCGCCTACTTAGAATTTTAGCATCTGCGGCGTTAATCCTAGCAGTTTGCAAGGCAGCAGGTCGGGAGGCGGAGCGCTGTTTTGGAGAGCTGCTTTTTCCCTTTTTCTCCAGGATGTTGCGCCTTCCTAGACATTTACAGAATGATACAATGACGGCCCAAGATTTTAGCCATTTGCAACGCCAACCCGCGGACCGTTTTGCAGATTTCCTCTTTTGCCGTTGCACCTACCTAGGATTTGGGGGTCGGGGGTTGGCCAAACGCGTGCGCCTCTGGAGAGCTGGCGAGGGGGCCGCCCAGCGCGCCCCGGGACGCAGCCGGTGGACTTGCGCCGGACTCTCCGGCTCCGGGAGCGCGGCGCGGCCTCGTCCCCGCGATCGGGGCCGCAGACCGAGGCTTCTCCTGCGCAGCCCGGGCTGGGAAGGCGAGGGAAGCCGGGAAGGGAAACGAGACCGAGCCCGCTCCGCCTCCGATGCGCTCCCGCCGCCGCGCCGGCCGCGCTTCTCTTTACGCAGCGGAAACCCGCCTCCCTCGCTCTTTCTCCGGCGCCGCCTCCTCCTCCTCCTCTTCGGATCGCCTTTCTCCTCCCCTCTTTGCAGGCGCTGCCTGGGCGGAGCCGAAGCCGAGGAGGGCGAGGGGGCCTCTGAGCATGTCCAAAAAGCCCTCTCCGATCCGCGCAGCGCACAAGTCGCGTGGAGCGGGGCTCGCTTCGCTTCGCTTTTCTCGGGGTCTGGCGTCTCATTAGTGTTCGGTTCATTTGCACTCGCCTTTCCCCCAGAGTCAGTGCCGGATTTACGTATAATAAGCTAAACAAGCTATAGCTTAGGGCCCCACTCTTTTGGGGATACAAAAAAAAATTAAAGGAAAAAAAATCTGGATGTACATTTCCAAAATATAAGATAAAAATAAAATAAAACCTACATACAGCAACAGGGTTTTGTGTTGTGTATATGGACCTATCAGGTCCATAAATTATATAGCACATATTCAACACAAAAAACAGGGACAATTTATTGTTGACAAAGGACAGCTGGACATAAAAAGCTACCTTCAGTAGCTTAGGGCCTCATCAAACCTAAATCCTGCCCTGCCCCAGACTGGGACTCCAGGCGGTTTACAGATTATGATCGTTAAAAATTATTTAACGTGGATTAAAATAGGAAAAAGCTAAAAAAATAAAAAGTCAGAAAAAAGGTAATCAAACACCAATAGAATCAAAACCTTCTGGGCAAACTGATTTTTTAAAATGATGTGAATTACCCCCCCCCCCGCATAAAAACCCCACCTTGCAAAATTTGCTCGACCAAGTGGCAAAGGTAGGAAGACGATTCACAGCACCACAAAGGGGAATTCCCATCCCTAGTCTCTACTGACTAGGCTGCCTATTAAGAACCACAACCTGCCATTCTACAGGGCCGCAAATCAGAAGGGGAGCAGGCCAGGCCTCCTCCATTAGCTCTGCAGAGAGTCTAGCTCAGGGGTTAGCAAACTTTTTCAGCAGGGGGCCGGTCCACTGTCCCTCAGACCTTATGGGGGGCTGGACTATATTTTTGGAAAAAAATATGAATAAATTCCTATGCCCCACAAATTACCCAGAGATGCATTTTAAATAAAAGGACACATTCTGCTCATGTAAAAACACGTATTCCTGGACTGTCTGTGGGCCGGATTGAGAAGGTGATGGGTTGCATCTGGCCCCCAGGCCTTAGGTTGCCTACCCCTGGTCTAGCTGCATCCAATACCTCTCTCTGCTGTCACCTAAGCAGGATCTGTTCCATCAAGATGCAAGCAATAGGCAGGAGGACATTGAAGGCTAGCTGCGAACTGTTTCTGTCCCAGCAGGTCTTTGCAAGAACTCCTATATAACCTCAAGAGCTTACTACCGGAGTCCGCTTGTTTTCCTCCTCCCTCCCCCTCCATTTCTCTTTTGGTGCTGTGCCTTTTAGATCGTAAGCCTGTGGGTAGGATTCTACTTCGCTTCAGTCTTCTTAGGAAAGTTTTTTTTCTGACAAAGGGTGGGGTGAAAATGTTTAAATCATTAATCCCTGGCTCCAAGGACTTTGCAATCTTTTCCAACTGGACCTAGTGGGGAAGAGCAGAGGAAAGCAAGCAAGACTGGAGAAGGCAATTTGGAGCAGAAAAGTGTCAGCAGCACCTGTGGGCTTAATTCTCCTCTTTCCCACTATGCCAGGCAAGTTTTCCATATGGGAATAGGGATGCGGGTGGTGCTGTGGTCTAAACCACTGAGCCTCTTGGGCTTACCGATCAAAAACGTCAGTGGTTCGAATCCCCGCGACGAGGTGAGCTCCCGTTGCTCTGTCCCAGCTTCTGGCAACCTAGCAGTTCGAAAGCACGCCAGTGCAAGTAGATAAATAGGTACCGCTCTGGAGGGAAGGTAAACAGCATTTCCATGCGCTCTAGTTTCCGTCACGGTGTTCTGTTGCACCAGAAGCGGTTTAGTTCTGCTGGCCACATGACACGGAAAGCTGTCTGTGGACAAACGCCGGCTCCCTCGGCCTGAAAGCGAGATGAGCGCCACAACCCCATAGTTGCCTTTGACTGGACTGAACTAGACCAGAGGTCCTTTACCTTTACCTTTCCATATGGGATTCCAGGGATGTATATGTGGTGATGATGATTTGCATACTGCTCTTCAGCCGGAAATAACAGGGCGGTACACAACATAAAAGTACAAAATGATGCAAACATACCTGCCATTCCTGTAGATGGAGGGAGTTGGTTAGAGGAGGGGGGGCGTGCTCTGTGACTAGATGTGCATAATGTTTTGCTTAAAATTTTATTGGATTTTTATTGCATCTTGATATTATGCATTTCCTTTTTTTGGTTGTGCTAAATAAACATGAGGGAGTTTTTATTTTAAAAAAGAAAGATCTGCTGACTAATTAATCAGGGACACCTTTTTTTGTTCGTGAAAATAGCTTTTAAAAATTGATTAATTTCAACGATTAATCAACCCAGCATAGCAGATGTAATTTTAAACCGCATTGATTTTAAAGGAAGACAATTCCGCCTCTAAAAATTCTTCTATAGATTAATAGTTTTTATTTCTCCCCACATACACACACGCCTGAAAGTTATGGATAAAGAGCGAATACATTTCTTTATTAATGTCTTTACAGTATTTATAGGCCACGTTTCAAGGGAGAAAAACTGTTTGCAGACTTTTGGAAAACATGAATGAAAGCAGTACAAGACCAGATACAACTAATAAAGAAAGACAGTCACACACACACACACACACACACACACACACACACACAAAAGAGAAATAAGGAGAGACCCCCCATAAGCAGGAATTATTACTTATTAAGTATAAGCAACAAAGGTCCGTAGAGTAAAAGCCATGGTTTTCCCAGTAGTGATGTATGGAAGTGAGAGCTGGACCATAAAGAAGGCTGATCGCCGAAGAATTGATGCTTTTGAATTATGGTGCTGGAGGAGACTCTTGAGAGTCCCATGGACTGCAAGAAGATCAAACCTATCCATTCTCAAGGAAATCAGCCCTGAGTGCTCACTGGAAGGACAGATCGTGAAGCTGAGGCTCCAATACTTTGGCCACCTCATGAGAAGAGAAGACTCCCTGGAAAAGACCCTGATGCTGGGAAAGATGGAGGGCACAAGGAGAAGGGGATGACGGAGGACGAGATGGTTGGACAGTGTTCTCGAGGCTACCAGCATGAGTTTGACCAAGCTGCGGGAGGCAGTGGAAGACAGGAGTGCCTGGCGTGCTCTGGTCCAGGGGGTCACGAAGAGTTGGACACGACTAAACGACTAAACAACAACAACAACACAACATTTGATTCAGAATACCCCCCCCCCCGGGGGTTTCCTCCTCTAAAAACTAGGTGCGTCTTATGGAGCGAAAAAAATACGGGGACTTAAGACGGCCCTGGCCAAGGTTGCAGGTTTGATTCCCGTATGGGACAGCTGCATATTCCTGCATGGCAAGGGCTTGGACTAGATCAGGGGTAGCCAACCTTTTTATACCTGCCGCCCACTAATGCACTAATGGTAAAATTTCCTTGCCGCCCACCGGTGCTGCAGTAACATGTGCCGTAGAACCCCCTACCGCCCACCTGGAATCCTGAAACGACCACTAGTGGGCGGTAGGGACCAGGTTGACAACCCCTGGACTAGATGATCCTCAACTCTATGATTCTATGAATGGATCCCCCTTCCCAGGGAACTCTGGGAATTGTAGTTCTGTACATTTAATAGGGTCTCTCCTGGCTATATTATTATTATTAGTCACCCATCTGACTGGGTTGCCCAAGCCACTCTGGGCAGCTTCCAACAGAATATTTAAACCACAATAAGGCAGCTCTGTAGTTCCCAGGCTTCTGTGGGGGGAAAGCCGTGTCTAATTAAAGCGCTGTGACACTGCTTTATTCTGTTTTCCATTTATTAAATTTGTAAATGGCCCTATACCTGTGGATCTCAGGGCGGTTCATAACATAAATTTCCAATATAAAAAACACTGAATACATAAAAAATACCCCACAATGACAACCATCAGATGTTCTGCCTCTCCAGTCTTTGACAAAGCTGGGGAGGGACCTTATGCTCTGCCTCCACTAGAGGGCAGCAGAATTCCACAGAAAGATGCCTTCATAACATTTCCTTCCTTAAACGGGTGGGAAAGATGGATCGCAGACTTGGATTGCCTTCCCTGCTGAACGGTGTGGCAAGTCCTGCGTTTCCTTTGCACCGCCAGGAGCCTCTGCTGCTGCTTCGTACCTCTCCCTCAAAAGAGATCTACCTGCTTGGCATAGATAATGGCCCTGACTGTCAATAAACCAACAGAGAACAAAAGCGGCAACAGCCTTTGAGGATAATTTATTCTCCGGCCGAGATAGAGTCCCACTCCATTTTTGACGCTGCTAACCTTCAAACTTCACAGGACGTGGCAGAGGGCCCAGGGAGCCTCCTGTAACGGAGGCGGAAGAACACTGACACAAAGGGCAGACCGGGAGGGAAATATTATTAATAATAATTCTAATCAGGGCCGTCTTTACCTGGGGGTGCAAGGGGTGCAAGGCCCCCGGGCGCCAAATTCTGGAGGGCGTCAGGCACCCGTCCCTGAAGCTGCCTAAGCTCTTAACTATCTACCTGTTATGAAATAATAAATACCGTATTTTTCGCTCTATAAGACGCACCAGACCACAAGACGCACCTAGTTTTTGGAGGAGGAAAACAAGAAAAGAAAAATTCTGAATCTCAGAAGCCAGAACAGCAAGAGGGATCGCTGCGCAGTGAAAGCAGCAATCCCTCTTGCTGTTCTGGCTTCTGGGATAGCTGCGCAGCCTGCATTCGCTCCATAAGACGCACACACATTTCCCCTTACTTTTTAGGAGGGAAAAAGTGAGTCTTATAGAGCAAAAAATGCGGTAATTTTGATCAAGCTTGAAAAACAAAATACATATATACCTAGGTATTACTGAAATATATACCTACTGTTTCACTAAAGGACTTTTGACTTTGTGCACTCATTTTCCAAAGATGCGCCACGTCAGCAGCAGCACCTGTCATTCACAACGGCGGTGCTTGTCAGCCTCAACGACGACGCTTGTCATTCTCAACAACGCCATGCACATGAAATTAACTAAATTTGAGGGCGCTGGGCAGATCTTTGCACCCCAGCGGCACATATGCTAAAGATGGCCCTGATACTAATTTTATTATTTGTACCTCGCCCATCCTGCGAGGCTGCCCCAGCCACACATTGGGCAGCTTCCAGGATATACAAAAACATAATAAAACACCAAATATTAAAAACTTCCCTATATAGGGATGCTTTCAGATGTCTTCTGAAAGTTGCGTAGTTCTTTATCTCCTTGACATTCGACGGGAGGGCGTTCCACAGGGAGGGTGCCACCACCGAGAAGGCCCTCTGCCTGGTTCCCTGTAACCTCACTTCTCGCAGGGAGGGAAAGGCCAGAGGTTCGAGTCCCGCTTGCTCGCAACAATCCTTCTCACACCAGACATACAAAACACTGCAGTACAGTGGTACCTCAGGTTAAGTACTTAATTCATTCCGGAGGTCCATACTTAACCTGAAACTGTTCTTAACCTGAAGCACCACTTTAGCTAATGGGGCCTCATGTTGCTGCCGCGCCACCAGAGCATGATTTCTGTTCTCATCCTGAAGCAAAGTTCTTAACCTGAAGCACTATTTCTGGGTTAGCAGAGTCTGTAACCTGAAGCTTATGTAACCTGAGGTACCACTGTACTGCTTTAAACAGTCATGGCTCTGCCCCCAAAGGTTTCTGGGAGCTGTAGTTTGTTAAGGGTGCTGAGAGTTAGGAGGGACCTTCTATTCCCCTCATGAAGCTAAATTTCTCAGGGTGGTTTTATGGTCAATCCCTCTTTCCAGGAGGTTCTGGGAATTGTAGTTCCCGTGAGAGGAATAGGGGTCTCCTAACAGCTCTCAGCACCCTTAACAAGAGACACTTCCCAGGATTCCTCTGGGGAAGAAGCCATGACTGTTTATTCTGGTGCCACAGTGCTTTGAAATGTGGGGTGTGAATTTGGCTCAAGTACGCGGGTGGCACTGTGGGGTAAACCACAGAGCCTAGGGCTTGCCGATCAAAACGTCGGCGGTTCAAATCCCCATGATGGGGTGAGCTCCTGTTGCTCGGTCCCTGCTCCTGCCAACCTAGCAGTTCGAAAGCACGTCAAAGTGCAAGTAAATAAATAGGTACTGCTCCGGCGGGAAGGTAAACGGCGTTTCCGTGCGCTGCTCTGGTTCGCCAGAAGCGGCTTAGTCATGCTGGCCACAGGACCCGGAAGCTGTACGCCGGGTCCCTCGGCCAATAAAGCGAGATGAACGCCACAACCCCAGAGTCGGCCACGACTGGACCTAACGGTCAGGGGTCCCTTTACCTTTACATCAATAGTGAAATACAAGTTTTTCCTTTAATTTTTTTTGGGGCCCCCCAAAAGTGTGGGGCCCAAGCTATAGCTTGTTTAGCTTGTATAGTGGTACCTCTGGTTAAGAACTTAATTCGTTCTGGAGGTCCGTTCTCAACCTGAAACTGTTCTTAACCTGAGGTACCACTTTAGCTGATGGGGCCTCCCGCTGCTGCCATGCAATTTCCGTTCTCATCCTGAAGCAAAGTTCTTAACCCGAGGTACTATTTCTTGGTTAGCGGAGTCTGTAACCTGAAGCGTCTGTAACCCGAGGTACCACTGTACGTAAATCCAGCACTGTCCATGACAACCGCTGAATTACCTTCCACCTGATCCTTTTGCCCAGAGATTGAACCTAGGACCTTCTGCATGCAAAACAGACTCTTTTTCCCTGAGCTTCAATCCCATCAAGAATTATCATTTGGTTCGAGTGTAAGGTATAAACACGTCCCGTGCTCCAGAAATGTATGCAGCCCTTTTGGGGGCTTGCAAGGCTGTGCTGCTGTTGAGATGCCCCAAATAAGAACTGCCTGCCGCCTCGACCATTTTTAGATCTCCTTCGTTATTTATTTAGGTGTATGTGGTTCTCTCCCCCCACTTCTCAGTGCACAGATGCTCCCCCCCCATTTATTTTCCTTCCCTCCCCCAGAAAGAAAAAACAACACAGTAAAAGGAAAAAGCACTTTAGGAGTCGAGTGTGGCTTTTTGGGAGCTGGGCGAGCTCTGGAGAAAGGCGGAGGTCGTTGGTGGGGATCGATACAGGCCGCGTTTTCGGCGTGGAGCCGAGCCGAGCACGCCCCCGGGACCCTTGCGGAGTGGAGATATTTTCTCCTCCTGTAGCAAAGCATCAGCTTTGAGCTTCGGAGCGGCCATTAAGGCTCGCCGCTTGTGGGAGGATTGCGCTATCAAAGTGTCTGGTCAGTTTATTAGTTTACAGGTTATTGCTTCCAAGCGCCGTGCTTTATCGTTTTCAATGCTGGTTCTGTCGGCAGCAGAAATCTAGTTATTTCTTATTTGGATTTATAGTGGGCCTGGCTCCTTGGGGGCTCAGCAGCAGCAGCAGCAGCAGCGGTCTTGGGAATGAAGGATTCCCAGTGCCGAAAGGTGTTTTTGCCTTAGCAGGGCTGGTGCCCACTGAGGGCAGGGTGGCACCCCTGCCAAAGCACCCAAGGCCCAGCCTGCTTGCAAGAGTCTCCTGGGCCTGCTCCTAAAATCATAAGAAGGGCCTGGCTGCAGGATCAGACCCCTCTAGTTTAGCATCCTGCTTTCAGTGCAGCCTCTGGGAAGCTTGAAAGCAGGACCTGAGTGGAACAGCCCCTCTTTGTGATTCATAGAATCATAGAATCATAGAGTTGGAAGAGACCCCAAGGGCCATCGAGTCCAACCCCCTGCCAAGCAGGAAACACCATCAGAGCACTCCTGACATATGGTTGTCAAGCCTCTGCTTAAAGACCTCCAAAGAAGGAGACTCCACCACACTCCTTGGTAGCAAATTCCACTGTCGAACAGCTCTTACTGTCAGGAAGTTCTTCCTAATGTTTAGGTGGAATCTTCTTTCCTGCAGTTTGGATCCATTGCTCCGTGTCCGCTTCTCTGGAGCAGCAGAAAACAACCTTTCTCCCTCCTCTATGTGACATCCTTTTATATATTTGAACATGGCTATCATATCACCCCTTAACCTCCTCTTCTCCAGGCTAAACATGCCCAGCTCCCTTAGCCGTTCCTCATAAGGCATCGTTTCCAGGCCTTTGACCATTTTGGTTGCCCTCCTCTGGACACGTTCCAGTTTGTCAGTGTCCTTCTTGAACTGTGGTGCCCAGAACTGGACACAGTACTCCAGGTGAGGTCTGACCAGAGCAGAATACAGTGGCACTATTACTTCCCTTGATCTAGATGCTATACTCCTATTGATGCAGCCCAGAATTGCATTGGCTTTTTTAGCTGCCGCGTCACACTGTTGGCTCATGTCAAGTTTGTGGTCAACCACAATTCCCATATTCCCTCCACCGTTGCAAACTGCATAGTTTTCCAACTGGATCTCACTCTGGCTCAAATGACAATGGGAAGAGGAGATATTGTGAAGGCAGAGGTTTTTCCTCCTCATCTTTTGAAACAAAAAAAAAAAAGGTCTTATATATATAATAAATGTTCATAAATGTACCAATGTCTGGAGCAGCACAGGAAGACCTTCCTGAAACCACTTTGACTCCCTGAAACCATTTTGACTCCCAAATTGAACAAATGTTTTCTCTGCAAGGAGGGAGGGGGTGAGGGAACCTTCCCATTGTCTCAGGAATTGGGTGATCACCATCTCAAAGGAATGGCCAGACTACCAGGAAAGGCAATCAGATAAGACATTATCAGAAAACCTGGCAGACAGGAAAAACAACAACACTCAAATTTCTGCTGTAGACCACCTTTTCTGTGATGTAGGTATGATGTTTGTGGGGGGTGGTCTTGAGCTACACCCCTTCTGTGATGTATGTATGATGTATGGAGGGGTGGTCTTGAGCTCCAGGGCAGGGAATTTAAAATGTCTATATAAGGGCGGGCACACCTTGGTTTGGGGTCCTCCTCCTTTCCTGCGTGTGAGGGGAGCACCCTGTTGCAACAGCTTTAATAAAGATCAGGCTTACTAGCTGCTTTGCTTCTCAATATTCTGTTGGCGTCTGTTATTTTCTCCGACCGATGGAGAACCTGCAAAGGACTCTATAAGGGCTCTTGTGTCCCCCATAAGGGAATAAGGGCAGATTTTTGTTTATTACATTTTAATACTAGGACTCCAGCTAGTGCCCAGAGGAGGCAGCGAGGACCACCAACTTGAATGACTTTAAAAGGTTAGACAAGTTCATAATGGAGAGGGCTATCGATGGCTCCTAGCCAGGATTGCTAGACTGGAAATCTCTGCAGAATTGTCTCTGAATACCAGCTGCTGGAAATCACAGGAGGGAATAATTGCCCTTGTGCTCGGATTCTGCTTCTGGGTTTCTCATAGGGGCTTCTGGTTGGCCACTGTAAGAACAGGATATTGGACCAGGTGGGTCACTGGCCTGATCCTGCAGAACTCTTCTGAGGTTATGTTCTTTGAACCTGGGTCCATCCAATGGAACTGAACAGACGGAGAGAGTAGCTGGGCAGCTAATTAAAGCTCCCTTCTCCGCTCCATCAGACCCTCCCTGCCTGCGGAGTGGTGCATGCTCTGGTTATCTCCTGCTTGGACTACTGCAATGCGCTCTACGTGGGGCTGCCTTTGAAGGTGACCCGGAAACTACAACTAATCCAGAATGCGGCAGCTAGACTGGGGACTGGGGGCGGCCACCGAGACCACATGACACCGGCCCTGAAACACCTGCATTGGCTTCCAGCACGTTTCCGAGGACAATTCAAAGTGTTGGTGCTGACCTTGAAAGCCCTAAACGGCCTCGGCCCAGTAGACCTGAAGGAGCATCTCCACCCCCATCGTTCTGCCCGGACACGGAGGTCCAGCTCCGAGGGCCTTCTGGCGGTTCCCTCACTGTGAGAAGTGAGGTTACAGGGAACCAGGCAGAGGGCCTTCTCAGTAGTGGTGCCTGCCCTGTGGAACGCCCTCCCACCAGATGTCAAGGAAATAAACAACTATCTGACATTTAGAAGACATCTGAAGGCAGCCCTGTCTAGGGAAGTTTTTAATGACTGGTGTTTTAATGTATTATTAATCTTTTGTTGGAGGCCGCCCAGAGTGGCTGGGGAAACCCAACCAGCTGGGCGGGGTATAAATAAGTTGTTGTTGTTGTTGTTAAATAACACCATAAAAGAAAGGTGCTAAGCCAATTCCTATATACTCACTTACTTGGCAACAAGTCCCTCTAGACCAGGGCTTCCCAAACTTGGATCTCCAAATGTTTTTGGACTGCAATTCCCATCATCCTTGACCAGTGGTCCTGGCAAGCTAGGGGTGATGGGAGTTGTAGTACAAAAACAGCTGGAGACTCTTAGTTTGAGAAACCCTGCTCTTGACCCTGCTTGGGACGTGCATAGAATTGCCCTGCACAGAATGCTCTTAAACAAATAGTTATCTCATGGCCACGGCGGATTGAAATTGCCAGGCATCTTCTCTGGCTGCTTTTAATTTATAATTTTTTGTGTGTGTGCATCCAGCAGCACTTTTTCTGCTGCACAAGAGAGTCGTGGCTGAGCTGCTTTTGCCCAAGGCTATGTGTAGAGGGAAGAGGTGGACAGCATTGCCGGAGGGGGTGTAAGGGAGACGGCAGTGCATTGGCACATCCTTGCCCCCTGTGAAAAGAAATGTACCTGCTTAGCTCAGGCCAGGGGAAAAAGCATGTCTGCTCTGCATGCAGAAGGCTCAGAGAGATTTAACGGGGAGATAATCTGGGTTACTGGGTAGAATATGAATTTGGGGGGGGGGGGTAAAGTAATTTAAGTGGACCTCATTTAAGTATGATTTGGGGGCGGGTGAGAGGAAGGGTGGTAGAGTGGTTGGAGTGGTGGACTAGGACCTGGGGGACCAGGGTTCAAGTCCCCACCTGGCCAGGAATCTCCCTGTGTGCCAGGATGCTGTCAGCATCTCCCGGCTGGTTGCCCAGGAAAGTATAAAGACAAGGAAAAGTTTCTTACAGTCCTTTTTTATTTCATTCTTTACAGAGAGAGGTTATGGAACACAGCCTCTTTGATAATGGCATTGTCCCGAGTGAATCTCCACCCTCCGTCTCTCCCACTTCCTCATTCGTCATCACCATCACCTCCTCTATGGGTGCTGCGATGTGCCCTCTGTGAGCGGTGGACTCATAATCTGGTGAACCGGGTTCGCTTCCCCGCTCCTCCTCATGCAGCTGCTGGGTGACCTTGGGCCAGTCACACTTCTCTGAAGTCTCTCAGCCCCACTCACCTCACAGAGTGTTTGTTGTGGGGGAGGAAGGGAAAGGAGAATGTTCGCCGCTTTGAGACTCCTTTGGGTAGTGATAAAGCGGGATATCAAATCCAAACTCTTCTTCTTCTCTGTCTTTGAGCTCTTTGCTCTCCTACTTTCAAGGCTCACCAGGTTCTGGGAGATGAAAGCTCTGGGATGCTTTCTCATAACAAGGTGTCAGCCCGGTGTTGCTCTGGCTCTCCTGTGATTTCCCAGCTTTCACCCTCATCTGCCTCTGAGCTGCGACCTCCCTCAAACCCCTGTTGTGAATCTATACTGTTTACCTCTTCCTCCTCCCTGGAAGGGTCAGGGTCGGGGTTGGGGTCAGGGGCAGGGGCAGGGGCAGGGTCAGGCAGTCTCCACCATTCCTTCTCTGCCCGGTCCCTGACACTGGGTGACCTTGGGACAGCTCCAGTCTCCTAACCCACCTCACAGGGTTGTTCTGAGGATTAATGGAAGCGGGGGAGAAGCATGTTTCCCCCTTGAGCTTCTTGGCTCAATGAATGCGACAAATAAATAAAAGAGTAATGAATCAGAATAATTGAAAGGAAAACTGAAGTGAATTGGGGCAGGATAAGTTGGGGAATTAAAGAGGAACCGGCTTCAGGTGATCTGGGCTGCCATGCACATTAAACAACAACAACAAATTTCCCCAGCCACTCTGGGCGGCTCCCAACAGAACACTAAAAACAGAACAAAACTCCCAACATTAACAACTTCCCTAAACAGGGCTGCCTTCAGATGTCTTCTAAAAGTCAGGTAGTTGTTTATTTCCCTGACATCTGATGGGAGGGCGTTCCACAGGACGGGTGCCACCACCGAGAAGGCCCTCTGCCTGGTTCCCTGTAACCTCACTTCTCGCAGGGAGGGAACCGCCAGAAGGCACTCGGAGCTGGACCTCAGTGTCCGGACAGAACGATGGGGTGGAAAATTTATTCATGGCACTTGGGAAGTTACTTGGCTCGCCCTCCAACATTTCTCTGACGAAGTTAGGGATCTCCTATTCCACAATAATAGTAATTCTATTACTTTTACCCCACCCATCTGACTAGGTTGCCTCAGCCACTCTGGGTGGCTTCCAACATATATGAAAACATAGTAAAACATTAAACATAAAAAAACCCTTCCCTTTACAGGGCTGCTCCCAACAGAACACTAAAAACAGAATCTTTCAGATGTCTTCTAAAGGTTGCATAGACACTTCTCTCCTTGGCTCGAGGGTCGCACAACTCCATACCCTCCAACATTTCTCCAATGGAAATAGGGGTGTCCTAAAGAAAAGCAGGGATGTGGGTGGCGCTGTGGTGTAAACCACTGAGCCTTGGATGTCCTTCTGAGTGGACACAGGGAGGACTGGGCCATCACTGACCTTTGGAAACGGTTGGCTGTTAGTGTGAGGCTGTCATTTTTCAGAACCTATCCAGGATCTTGAGAAAAGGGGCAGGCAGAAGGTGGTTGGTGGCATTTGATAGACCTGTGGGCAATTTGTGGCCAATTCACAGAAGGTTCTGACTCCGGGTGGCTTAATAACAGCAGCAACAAGGAGAAAATGCTCTAAATAAATTTGGCAGCTTCCTGGGAACAGGGGTTAACTGTTAACTGCACTGGGAATTTGCAGCTTTGTAGAGGGACGCGGGTGGTGCTGTGGGTTAAACCACAAAGCCTAGGGCTTGCTGATCGGAAGGTCGGCAGTTCAAATCCCCGCGATGGGGTGAGTTCCTGTTGCTTGGTCCCTGCTCCTGCCAACCTAGCAGTTTGAAAGCACCTCAAAGTGCAACTGGATAAATAGGTACCACTCAGGCGGGAAGGTCAACGACGTTTCTGTGCGCTGCTCTGGTTCGCCAGAAGCGGCTTAGTCATGCTGGCCACATGACCCGGAAAAACTGTCTGTGGACAAACATCAGCTCCCTCGGCCAGTAAAGCGAGATGAGCGCCACAACCCCAGAGTCGTTCGTGACTGGACCTAATGGCAAGGGGTCCTTTACCTTTTTAAGGTAAAGCAGGACATTCTGGGATCAAATCAGAAACCAGAACAGCTTCTGTAAATCCCGTACTGTCACTGAAAAATAGGGACACTTTAGGGGTGTGTGGCAGCTCTTGGGGCCCTGATCCCATTGGCCCAGAGTTTGCAAGGATTTGTAAGCCAGGCCGATCTCTTGAAAGCCGGCAGTAAGAGAATCACGTGCGTCAAGAGCTGTGCCCTGAAATATGCAAAATATTAAACAAACTGAAATTCCATTTTGCATTCAGGAAATCCAGAAGAAAGCTGATGTGGCTGTGACTCACGCTGTTCTTGTTATGCAAAGCCCTCTTCCCGTTAGGCTCTGGTCTGGTGTAGTCATTGATGGAGGTGGGGGGAGGACAATGAGCAATAATGGGGACTTGATTGTTCCAAGCATCTGGAATGTGAGTCATTCCCATCTTCTTTCCCAAGGCCGTGGGATGTAACCAGCTTTGCCTGGCAGAATCTGTTGATAAAAGGACTTGGAAACAACCGCCGTTTGGACCTTGCGGTTGTTTGCACACCCTTAGCTGTGTGCTTGTTCCTGCAACTTGTGCAGATGTGCAGATAAACAGTTCGTTGCAGCCACAACAAGTCAGTTGATCCTTCTTCTCCAAAAACAAGTGTGAGAGATGTCTTTTCCCCTGGCACCAACTTTGGGGGTATGAGCTCATATGTGAGTTCTGAAACTCCATGGTTCCACTGCCCCTGTTTGTGACTGTCTAGCAATCATGCATTTGTGACTGGGCTGCAGGTCCTCCGACAAAATGCTCCCAAGCCTATGGTGTTGTTATGTGCAGTCGTACCTCGTGTTACGTTAGGTTCATGTTGCGTCTTTTCAGCTTGCGAACGCGGCAAACCCAGAAGTGTATACAGTGGTACCTCGGGTTAAGTACTTGATTCGTTCTGGAGGTCCGTTCTTAACCTGAAACTGTTCTTAAGCTGAGGTACCACTTTAGCTAATGGGGCCTCCCGCTGCTGCCATGCCACCAGAACATGATTTCTCTGCAGTAAGGAAGGCAAATGGGGGAAGCCTTCCCACTGTCTTTTTGCTTACAAATCTTGTCTTAAGGGCATATTTGTGTATGAATAGGGTGAGCCTGTGACCTGGACTCAAGAACTAAAATATTAACCATCACAAAAGAATGGCCAGGCTGCCCAGGTAATGCAATCAGTGACCATTATCAGGGATCCTGGCATACAGGATTTCTACTGTAGACTGCCTCCTTCTGTGATGTATGTATGATGTTTGCGGGGTGGTGGTGGTCTCTGGCTACAGGGTGGGCAATTTCAAAAGTCTATGTAAGGGCTGGCTCACCATTGTTCTGGGTTCTCCTCCCTCCTGCGTGTGGTGAGTGGGGACCCTGTTGCAACAGTTCCTTGAATAAAGATCAGGCTTACTAACCGCTTTGCTTCTCAATATACTCTGGTTGGCCTCTGTTACTTCCTCCTACCGATAGGGAACCCACTTAAGGACTCTATACGGGCTGTGGAAGACCCCATAAGGCAGGCATGGCCAAAAACCTGGCCCTCCGGGTGTGTTTGGGACTACAATTCCCACCATCCCTGACCACTGGTCCTGTTAGCTAGGGATGATGGGAGTTGTAGTCCCAAAACATCTGTAGGGCCGAGTTTGGCCATGCCTGCCATAAAGGAAAGGGGGCAGATTTTCTTATAACACGGAGATTGGACCCTGGACTTTCTGCGAGCAAAGCGGATGCTCTGCCATTGGCCTCTTTAAATAAAGGCGCCAGACCTCATTGTTCTGAAGAAAGAGTTCAGTTACATAGGAAGCTGTCAGACCATTGGGTCCATTTAGCTCAGTATTGTCTACACCAGAGGTGGGGAACCGGACGTGGACATCCTCAGCCCCATCTGGAGAGATCTGGGATGGAGCCTGGGCTCCCCTAGGGAAATCCTTTCTGTACGTCACGCAAAAGACACCTGTCCTTCTGGAGTCAGAGTCACGGGAGGCTGGCGGAATAAACTCCCCTTTCTAATCTGATTTGGAATTGAGGGTAATTTCTCGACTTGCGTCGCTCAGCCAGAGGTTAATTTGATTGGGCTTGGGTTATTCATTCATGCTCAGATTTGCAAAGTATCACCGCAGAGAGGAGAGGTCCCTGTTAGAGTTGTATGAGGTGGCTTCGTTACCGAACGTGGATTTCATCCTGTTCCTCCTCCTCCCTGCTGCATCACCTTTCCACCTCTGGTGCTCAGTGGGTTTTGTATAATGTCCTGTTTTCCCCCTGCTCAGTTCTTGTGGGTCATTCCCACCAAGCAAAAACCGGAAGATTTCTGTTAAATGACTTGTTCTGGAGATGGGCTGCGCCGTTAAATCTGTCCTGGAATCCTAGAATCGCAGGGTTCTAGGACAGATTGCAATGCAGGAATCTTTTGCTCAATGTGTCGTGTCGGGTTAATCGCAGGCCTGTTCCCTCCCATTGCAGGCTGAGTCAAACTATTGGTTCATATAGCTCAGTAGTGTCTGCACTGACTGGCAGCAGCACTCCAGGGTTTTGAGCAAGAGCCTCTCACTCAGCCCTATTGGCAATTGAACCTGGGCCTCCTGCAAGTTCCCACTGTTTTGTCCTGCACGGGTGGCGCTGTAGGTTAAACCACAGAGCCTAGGACTTGCCGATCAGAAGGTCGGCGGTTTGAATCCCTGTGACGGGGTGAGCTCCCGTTGCTCGGTCCGTGTTCCTGCCAACCTAGCAGTTCGAAAGCACGTCCAAGTGCAAGTAGATAAATAGGTACCGCTCCAGCGGGAAGGTAAACGGCATTTCCATGCGCTGCTCTGGTTCGCCAGAAGCTGCTTAGTCATGCTGGCCACATGACCCGGAAGCTGTACGCTGGCTCCCTCGGGCAGTAAAGCGAGATGAGCACCGCAACCCCAGAGTTGGCCACGACTGGACCTAATAGTCAGGGGTCCCTTTACCTTTACCTTTATGCATTTTTCATTTTTCCATAAAGTATAATGATTTTTGATGTATTGTTGAGCTTTTTTTTTTAAAAAAAACCCTCCCCAAAAATTGAAGTTTTGAGCAATTTTTTAGCTCAACATTTCCGACGTGGTGTTGCCATATGCCTGGGTTTTTCCGAAATTCAGAAATTCCGCCCTGATGCTATTTCAGGTGGATGGAATTCCAGATGTATGGCAGCTCGAGCGTTTGTTTGTTTCATAAAGTTTATATGTTGCTTGATAGACAGAAGAAACCTCAAAGTTAGGAAGTGTGGGATGTGAAACACAAGAGCAGTCAAGTACAACATTGCTAGAGTGAACATGTTTACACATGGGGAGGAATGTTTGTCCAGCCAGCAGGTCAACTTCCTGTTTCCTTCTGGGCTGGGACAGACTTCCTCTGCATGTGACTAAAGGTGGGCGTGGCCTCACCTGTGCAGGTAATGACAAAAGCACAGGGCAGGGCAGCCATCTCTCTCTCTCTCTTTGACTACATGCATCGAAGAAGCAACATCTGCTTAGCCAAAGATGCTCTCTTGGCCTCCAGCCAAGAGAGGACAAAGGGACTGTCTCTTTATGGGATAGTTTCCAGGTGTATGTTACTTTTGTAAGCTAAGTCTGCCTTCTGGGATCCGATTTTGAATAGAATGTGTGTAAACTCTTTTTATACTTTTATAGAAGACTGTGTTGTGTCTTATCTTTTATGAGGGAACAAGGGGAAAATACCAGAACAGTTATTATAGAGGCTTTAGCGAATCTGAGCAAATGCATCTGCTGTGAGTTTAAAAGGGGGAATGTTACTCTGCTAAATTGTGATCTTGTTAACACAAGTTGGAAAGGCTATAACCAAACAGTATATAGCAAACAGTATAGCGGGTGGCGCTGTGGGTTAAACCACAGACTTGCTGATCGAAAGGTCGGCAGTTCGAATCCCCGTGGCGGGGTGAGCTCCCGTCGTTCGGTCCCAGCTCCTGCCCACCTAGCAGTTCGAAAGCACCCCTAAAGTGCAAGTAGATAAATAGGTACCGCTTTCTAGCGGGAAGGTAAACGGCATTTCCGTGTGCTGCGCTGGTGCTGGCTCGCCAGATGCAGCTTCGTCACGCTGGCCACGTGACCCGGAAGTGTCTTCGGACAGCGCTGGCTCCCGGCCTCTTGAGAGAGATGAGCGCGCAACCCTAGAGTCTGTCAAGACTGGCCCTGACGGGCAGGGGTACCTTTACCTTTATATCCTCTCCTGCACCCGTGAACATTCCCACAAGTAGAAGCCTCAAAGAAATCCAATGAAGCTGAACACTGATAGATTCAGGACAGATACAGGACTTATTAACGCAGTGCCTAGTTAAACTATGGAACTCACTCTTCTGTTAATGACCACCAACCTGGAGTGCTTTCCATGGAGGAGAAATCTATCGATGGCTACCAGCCACGATGGCTCAGCTCTGCCGCCACGGTCAGAGGCAGCGATACTTCTGAATGCGAGCTGCTGGAAACCACAGGAGGGGAGACCTGCTTTTGTGCTGGAATCCTGCGTGCGGGTTTCTCAAACGAAACAAAAATGCAGGGATTAAAAAACTGCAGCCGAAGAAAAACAACCGCCCACCATCAAGAGAAGGTGTAAGTAAGGAATCAGAAGAACGAAGAAGTCGTTCCAGGCAGAATTTGCCGTGGAAGGGCAAAGGCGTCTTGTGTTCGTAGCAATCTTCCCTCCCTTCGTTTTCTCCCTTATAAATCCTCCTGCATCTGGGTTTACTGGCTGGTCTTGGCTGCAGATCATCGCAGACCCTGGGTGGTGCTGCTGCGCTGGCGCCCCGATGATTTATGGCGGCATTAATCATCGTACCTGTTCCCGCCTGCCATTTTTCAATTAAATTGTAAACCTGCGCCGAGGATCAGTCATTAACTTTCAAGGCGTGAGAAATGGTCCCTTATGTTTGGCCTCCTTCAGAAAACACTGTCATGGTTGCACACCGTGAAATATGCTTCCCTCTCTCTCTCTTCTTCTCTCCCAACCAAACAGGGCTTTGAAAAGCAGCCTCCTTTCCCATGAAGCCTCACCGCTCCTTCGTCTTTGCTGCTATGGTTCATGCCCTGGTAAAACCTCACGTCTGGATTATTGTAATGTCCCCCTACCTGGAGCTGCCTGTGGGATTCTCATAAGTCCCAAGGAGGAGTCCCGAGGAAAGCAGGTGGGGAAAGTTGGAGGGGCTGCCTGTTGACCATCCATGGGAGAGGTCCAGCAGGCTGAGACGGGCTGTGTCAGGGCCTTGCAAGAAGGAGGGAGGGAGTTAGAATGAATAAGATCCTGGGAGGGTCCCAGCAGTGCAGCCCTCCAGCGTTCGACTCTGTCCTCTCTTGTTTGTGGGTGCCAGAGTTCATGGGTGCCAGACACCCAAAATTCTTGGAAGTACCGTATTTTTCGCTCCATAAGACGCACTTTTTCCCTCTTAAAATCTAAGGGGAAATGTCTGTGCGTCTTATGGAACGAATGTGTGGTCCCTGAGGCTGGGTGGGGGGGAACCCAGGTTTCCCCCGCCAGCCCCGACCTGCTGTTTGAGGCTGGCGGTGGGGGAAAGCCGGGCTTCCCCAACTGCCAACCCCAAAGAGCAGGTCAAAAGGAACCCGGTCCCCGGAGCGCAGCTTCGGGTTGCCTTCACTGAAGGCGACTGAACGCACCTTGAACACACTGAATGCACCTTGTTTTAGAGGGGGAGAACAAGAAAAAAAATTCTCCCCCTCTCTGCGCAGCGCCCCTTCAGCGAAGCGGCAGGAGAAATGGAAGGGGCTCCATTTCTTGTTCTCCCCCTCTAAAACAAGGTGCATCCTATGGTCAGGTGCGTCCTATAGAGCGAAAAATATGGTAAGTTTTGGAATTGAATCAGTGCTTGAAAAGTTAAACTGGAAGTCAGACTCTTACTGAGACCACCTGAGCCTCAAGTAACAGCCTCAATGCTTTTTGATGCATTTTATTTGACATAAGTTACATATGAAAGAAGGTTCTTTTTATCATAAGTGGTGGTCTTGTAGGAAGGTTAAAGCTTACTGGAAATGATATATAATGAATTGAAAAGGATGTTCAAAATAACTTTTGTGGGGGGAAACCCAGAAGCTTTTCAACGGCAGGATTATTGTAATAACCTGAAGTTTCATAGTAGTATATATTTAAAGCAGATAATTAAATGAGCCAATTAAATGAATTTGGATCTGCAGAAGATATTAAAAAATAAATTTAAGGAACCACAGAAAGAGGCGGAAGGAAGTCAAACTTTGAAATGTTAAATTGATTGTAAAAGTAACGAAATGTCTAAACCTGAAAAGTATAAACAAAAGCTTTTTTAAAAAGGAAAAAAGACATAAGATACATATTTCTGCATCCACTTTCTGCACACTGTGACTGCATTGAACATGACAACTCGTGGACAACTCACAAAGCTGAATGTTGGGAGGTTTGGGACAAATAAAAGAAAGGACTTATTAAAGAGGCGCGTAGTTAAACTATGGCACGCCCTCCCTCTGGGGGCAGAAATGGCCATCAACTTGGCTGGCTCCAAATTCATGGAGGAGAAGGCTATCAAGGGCTACTACTAGTCATGACATCTATGCTATGCTTCCAGAGTCGGAAGCTGTAAATACTTCTAAATCCCAGTTGCTGGAAGCCACAGGAGGAGAGAGTAGTGTGGGATGTGAAACACAAGAGCAGTCAAGTACAACATTCCTAGAGTGAACATGTTTACACATGGGGAGGAATGTTTGTCCAGCCAGCAGGTCAACTTCCTGTTTCCTTCTGGGCTGGGACAAACTTCCTCTGCATGTGACTAGAGGTGGGCGTGGCCTCACCTGTGCAGGTAAGGACAAAAGCACAGGGCAGGACAGCCACCTCTCTCTTTCTCTGACTACATGCATCGAAGAAGCAACATCTGCTTCCAGCCAAGAGAGAACAAAGGAGCTGTCTCCTTGTGAGATAGTTTCCAGGTGTATGTTACTTTTCTAAGCTAAGTCTGCCTTCTGGGATCCAATTGTGAACAGAATGTGAGTAACCTCTTTTTTATACTTTTGTAGAAGACTGTGTTGTGTCTTATCTTTTATGAGGGAATAAGGGGGGAATACCAGAACAGTTATTATAGAGGCTTTAGTGAGCCTGAGCAAACTCATCTGCTGCAAGTTTTAAAAGGGGAATGTTACTCTGCTAAATTGTGAACTTGTTAACACAAGTTGGAAAGGCTATAATTGTTAAGTTGTGGGCGAACTATCAGATGACACAGCGATTCTTCAAACAGCTCTTCTTTATTCAGATGCCAGAACAGAACTGAACTGGAGAGCTCAGTCAGTCTGCTTATATAGAGCTCCAGAACAACGTAACTGTAGCAAGTTTCTAAAACTATCCAATCACTGAACATCACTTTCGATCCTTCATTTGCATACAAACTATCCAATCACTGAACGTCACTTTCGTTCCTTCATTTGCATAACTATCTACAGTATCCCCCTGCTGGCCCAGGGTAAGAACTTCAGTACATAACAATAATCAAACAATATATCCTCTCCTGCATCCCTGAACATTCCCACATTTGGAAGCCATGACAGGCGCGTAGTTAAACTATGGCACTCCCTCCCTCTGGAGGCTGGAATGGCCATCAACTTGGCTGGCTCCAAATTCATGGAGGAGAAGGCTATCAAGGGCTACTACTAGCCATGACATCTATGCTATGCCTCCAGAGTCGGAAGCTGTAAATACTTCTAAATCCCAGTTGCTGGAAGCCACAGGAGGGGAGAGTTGCTCTTGTGCTCAGGTCCTGCTTGCGAGTTTCCCCTTGAGGCATCTGGTTGGCCAGGGTGAGGATAGGATGCTGAACTAGGTGAGCCATTGGCCTGATCCAGCAGGCTCCTCTTATGTTGTAACTGTAGGAATAATGGAGGATGATGGAAGGTTGGATGCAGTGAGCTGTGCAGGAGCAAGTTGGCAAGCAAGCTCCAAAATAAGCTGCCGGCTAGCTCTGTAGAGGCTCCTTTTATTAACAGAAGTCAACAATTGGAAACAGTAGTGAAACCACTCTGAACATGACGTGTTTCCATCTAAGCACATTTCCAGCATTAGCGAATACACGTGTTAGCAGGTGTTTCCCTAAAATGTTCCCCGATACTTGATTACATCTGTGTCCCCAGTCATGCTCCAGCCAAGCGTTATGTCTAGTTTTCTAGCCAAGAGGCAAAGGTTCAAGGAGCATGGGCGCAAGGCTCCTTGGCACACTGTTGCATGCCAGGTGTGAGGTGTGCCTCAGCATTACCTCCACAGTAACCTTATGTCCTCAATGAGCCAGCTTTTCCCTGCTCCCAGAAACACCTTTCCTTTCCATTTCCTTTCCTTTCCAGCTCTTGCACGCAGTGTCAAGGGAGTCCCACTGCTCTTTGAGGAACCATGTGTAGGCTCTCTCCTGGCAGACAGCTCAGGGGGAAAGAGCACCTTTGAATCCTCACGGGGGCAGCATGAAGAAGAACCCTCTGGCGGGGAATGCGTGTCCTTAAATGAAGCGAATGGGTGTCCTTAAATGCCTTTGGGGACTCCAGCCTCCTTTGCAGAGCATACCCCAGGGAGTCTCCCGCAGGTGGTGCCTTTGTCAGGTGGATCAAGGTCCCAGGAGGGGGTCGTTCTGGCAGGTGTCCTCTGGGGGGAAAGGGAAGTGGCTCATCTCTCGGCCTGGATGAGAAATGGATGCTATAGCTGCGGCTGAAGTGAGAGGCTAAACAAAGCAGCCACAGTTGGACGAAGGGAGGACCTCCCAGCCCAGCCCTCTTATCATGGTTCTCCCCTGCCCAGACCTCAAAGCTGAAGCCTCCTGAGATGAGGAGCAAAGCAAGCAAGACCCGCCAGCAGATCTCCACATTGCCAGGAGCTGTAAGAGCTGGGCATCTGCAGGACGAAGAACCCCGACTCGGATTATGTTTTCTGCTGAAAGTTTTGGAGCTCAAATAGATACGGGACATAAGCAAAACGAGGATCAAGAGTGCAACAGTGAAGAGGCTGATACAACAAGCAACATCCCCTCTCGAGTCCCGCCATGTGGGTATGGGGCAGGCACAACTTCAGTGTGGCAAAGCAGAACTTGTCTTTTGGACTGGGCAAGCAAACAAGAACTCCTGCTGGAGGGCTGGACCTGAGCTGTCTGCTTGTGCCTGTGTTGGAGTCTGCATAACGAAGAGCCAGGAGGAGCGAGCCAGCAGTAAATCACACTCTGCGTGTTGGAGTTAACTCTTTACTAGCAAAAGCACATTCTGCGCAGGAGTGTCTGGTCTGATGAGCACAGAAATTTGTCTCTGGTAGGTCTTGCCTCTACGAAGCAGTTGCTGAGACTAAAGGTCTCCGTCTCCCCACAGCTGTTTAAGTCATCTCCTCTCCAAGATCACCAGTGTGGTGTAGTGGTTAGGAGCAGTAGACTCGTAATCTGGTGAACCGGGTTCGCGTCTCCGCTCCTCCACATGCAGCTGCTGGGTGACCTTGGGCCAGTCACACTTCTCTGAAGTCTTTCAGCCGCACTCACCTCACAGAGTGTTTGTTGTGGGGGAGGAAGGGAAAGGAGATTGTGAGCCGCTTTGAGACTCCTTAAGGGGAGTGATAAAGCGGGATATCAAATCCAAACTCCTCTTCTTCTTCTTTCCCAAGCAATCTGAGACTATGCCTGCTTGAAGCTGACTTCTCCTCCACCTTCTTCATGTCTCTTCTGGTTCTGGGAGACCCAGTAAGAAATCAGATGCCTGCCATGTAGACGGAGGGGAGCTTGTCACAGCAGGAGGGAGAGACACCAGTGCCTCTTCACCAGCTGGACTCATCTCTGAGGTTAGTGGGGCGGTGCCCTTTTTGCCCCAATGGAGCATCTTCCACAGGCCTTGGAGATTTAATTCCTTGTTTTTTGCCGATTGGAAGCTGAGCCTGGGATGTGTTTGTACAGCAGAAGAAAGGCCATCCAGAACGTGACTGGCGCCTCTGGAAATCTCAGATGTGGACAGGCAACAAACAAGCAAAGAAAGATTAAAAAGCTGCCATGCCATTGACAACTGGTTTATCATATACTTCCAGGCTTTCAAAGTCACACTCCTCCATCTTCTAGGTCACGGGCTGAGATGCCAGAGCCAGCTTGGAGTGGGTCAGGCCTGCTTGGAGTGGGTTCACCATACATTTAAAGAGGATTCATACCACTTTAAACGATCATTGTTTCCCCCAAAGAATCTTGGGAACTGTAGTTTGTTAAGGGTGCTGAGCGTTTGGTAGGAGGCCCCTGTTCCCCTCGCAGAACTACAATTCCCAAAGTTCCCCAGGAAGAGAGGCTGACTGTTTAACTGCTCTGGGACTTGTAGTTCTGTAAGGGTTCTAACAGCTCCCTTTGCAAACTATGGTTCCCAAGGATCTTTGCGGGAAGGTCATGGCTGTTTGAAGTGGCATGAAACGGCTTTAAATGTACAGTGTAGACGGGGCCTCAGGCAGCCACCAGAGGAGCTTCTGAAGCTGAATGCCCTTTTGAAAACTCGTGGAGGGTTTCCACCCTTCCCACGGGACCCAATCCTGTCCGATCTGGTCTGCATGGAGTACAGCGTAGCTGATTCATTTCCTCTACAGTTCTTCTCTTCCCACCCAGCTCTGCTTCCTCTCCCTGATCTTCTCCATATTAAAAACAGGTTTATGCCATTTTTATTTAATCAAAAGATTCATTAAAAGAGAATCAAAGGATGGAGGTGATGGGGGGAGGGAAGGGAGCCCTTAGGGATAGAAAGCAGTAACTCAATCACGGGAATCTCAGTCGAACAGCCCACAGGAGACCGGCACTAAGTTCTTCCCAGTAAGAAATCAGATGCTTGCCCACGTAGACGGAGGGCAAATGCCTCTGCTCAGCTGGGTCTGCCGGAGTCCCGGCGGACTTGCGCAGCCCGCAGCAGAGGCGAACGCAGAAACCCATTTAATGTGTTTTTGTGTTTAGCTTTCTCTTTCCCCTCGCTGGCATTGTCTAAATTGCAGTAATTTCATTTCCCGGCTTCGCGCCGACGCTACCAGTGCCTCCTTTCTCCATCTGCTAAGATGAAGATGGAAAAGTTTAATATTCTTTGGTGAGAGCCGGACCCCCCACCACAACTGCCTCGCAAGTCCCAGATCATTTCCCCTCGTACGAGGCAAGTTCGCAAGCATTTGCCATCCTGCATCTATCTGCCCAAGTTTTCTGAAGGATCTGTCTTCTTCGTAGATGAGAAGCAAGCATGATGGAAAGCAACACTCTAGTCCTCAGTGTACCGGGCCTGAGTGGCGGGATGAGAGAGAGAAAGGGAATCAGATTTAGGAGGACAGCTACAATCTCAATTAAACCTGCTCTTTGTAACACCAGGTGCCTCTGATGTTGGTCTCAGGAAGATCGATTTTGTTATTTGCATTATATGTGCTGGATGGATTTGTAGGTAGGATGTTGTTGTTGTTGTTGTTTAGTCGTGTCCGACTCTTCGTGACCCCATGGACCAGAGCACGCCAGGCACTCCTGTCTTCCACTGCCTCCTGCAGTTTGGTCAAACTCATGCTGGTAGCTTCGAGAACACTGTCCAACCATCTCGTCCTCTGTTGTCCCCTTCTCCTTGCGCCCTCCATCTTTCCCAACATCAGGGTCTTTTCCAGGGAGTCTTCTCTTCTCATGAGGTGGCCAAAGTATTGGAGCCTCAGCTTCAGGATCTGACCTTCCAGTGAGCACTCAGGGCTGATTTTCTTCAGAAAGGATAGGTTTGATCTTCTTGCAGTCCATGGGACTCTCAAGAGTCTCCTCCAGCACCATAATTCAAAAGCATCAATTCTTCGGTGATCAGCCTTCTTTATGCCCTATAGTAGGATAGGATAGGATATATTATTTTACAGTTTATCCTCCCTGCTAGTCATGTCTGTGAGCAGAACATTTAAAATACTCAGTTTAGCATTTATACTTTATACACTTAGCACAGTTTAAAAAAACCATCCCTTGCAGCCTTAAACAGGAAACTTTGAGATAATAATAATAATAATTTATTATTTATACTCTGCCCATCTGGCTGGGCTTCCCCAGCCACTCTGGGCGGCTTCCAACAAAATATTAAAATACAGTAATCCATCAAACATTAAAAACTTCCCTAAACAGGGCTGCCTTCAGATGTCTTCTAAAAGTCTGGTAGTTGTTGTTCTCTTTGACATCTGATGGGAGGGCGTTCCACAGGGCAGGCGCCACTACAGAGAAGGCCCTCTGCCTGGTTCCCTGTAACTTGGCTTCTTGCAGTGAGGGAATCGCCAGAAGGCCCTCAGAGCTAGACCTCAGTGTCTGGGCAGAACAATGGGGGTGGAGTAGGCTGTATAGCCTTAGTTGTATTTATCCAGGCAGAGGTAGCAGACTGGATTCCTCCTTTTCCCCTCTTAAAAAAAAGAATCCCACAGCAGACCATAAAGTAAGCATAAAAGCAGTGTTTACTTGCATAAAAGTAATGCACCTTATTCCAGCAGTAACAGTAATGAAAACAAGGCAGGCAAATTCTACTTCTAGATTACAAAATAGTTCAAAATAGAGTTCAAAAATAGAGTTGTTTTATTGGTTGTAGTTTGGAAATTATTTATTGTAATTGTTAAGAGTGGATTTCTGTTTAATTTTTATATGCTGATATTATTATTCTATACTATGCTAATGATTGTTGAATGTTACTTTATTTTATGTAGCTGGCTTATTTTAAAGCTATGTTTTATTATCACATTTTTGTATTGCATTAGATTGTTATAAGGTGTACATTCTTTGTTTCTTCAGCTTGTAAACCGCCTTGAGTATTGTAAGATAGAAAGATGGTATACAATTTAAAAGTGATGATGATGATGATGAAAATGGCATCTCTGCTGGAGCAGAGACTGGACAGAAGCTCAGTGGGAAAGAGGCTGAATTCTGAGGCAGGAGAAAGTAGAAAAGATTAAAACTTTTTTGCCTTTTCCCCACCAGAAAACTCAAGGGAAGTGACGTCACACAGAGCTCTGTTTCTGCCAATTCTGTCCCTTTTCTGTCTCTCTAGCTCTGTGGTTGTTAATCCCTAGAGTTACTAAACAGCAAGAATGACGGCAAACCCACCACAATAAGGAAAATGTTTAATACAAAAAATACTTTTTAAAAAGCAGGGTTTTGAGGCCAGGATGTTAGATTCTTTTTCCTTGGGTGGTTAAAGCAAAGCTCCCCAAAGCATGCCACTCCCTGGACTGGTTGTAGCCAAGAAGGCAGGCAGGAGGGGGCTGGCGAAGGGCAGGGGGAGGTTGATGGGGCAATGGCCCCCTTGCCCAAATGGACCATCCACTTCTGCTGGTGGGGCTTCCACATCAGTAGGTTCTCCTTGAGCTTCTACACGCTGCCACGACATGGTTTATTATCTGTGATTCTCTCCGACACACCCGCTCATGATCACAGCATTTTTCTAGGGAGTGAGTTTGTGAAAGATTCAAGGGGAGAGGGAGCTCCACACCTACCTACCTACCCCCCCCCCAGTCTGCTTCCAACAACGAAAATAATAATGAAGGTGATTAAAAAGCTACTCCGCGTTTGCAAATTGAGTCAGGAAAGCGAAGAGGGTCTTTGGGGGTGCCAGGAGGCACAAGCTTGTTGTAGTATGCTTCTAATTTGTAAGCTTGCTTTCTCTTTCCCATAAAGAACTGGTGTGTGTGTGTGTGTTTAACATCAGCAGAAAACCAAGAGCATTCTTGGCGTTGTTCTAAGAATTTTAAGGTCTTAGATATATAATAAATGTTCATAAATGTACCAAACAAACATGTACATAAATATATAAACCACATGTCTGAAGCAGCACCGGAAGACAGTCCTGAAACCATTTTGACGCCCAAGCTGACCAAATGTTTCTCTGCAAGGAGGGAGGAGGTGAAAAAACCTTCCCATTGTCTCAGGAATTGGGTAATCACCATCTCAAAGGAATAGCCAGACCACCAGGAAAGGCAACCAGATAAGGCATTATCAGATAACCTGGCAGGTACCCTTATTCCCTTAAGGGGGACATAAGAGCCCTTACAGAGTCCTTTGTAGGTTCCCCATCGGTCGGAGAAAATGGCCAACCAGAGAATATTGAGAAGCAAAGCAGCTAATAAGCCTAATGTTTATTGACTGTTGCAACAGGGTGCTCCCCTCACACGCAGGAAAGGAGAAGGACCCAGAACCAAGGTGTGCCTGCCCTTATATAGACATTTTAAATTGCCTGCCCTGGAGCTCAAGACCACCCCTCCATATATCATACATACATCACAGAAGGCGTGTAACCCAAGATCACCCCCCCCAAATCATACCTACATCACAGGAAAGGCAGTCTACAACAGAAATCTGAGTGCGTTGTTTATCTCCTGTCTGGCAGGTTACCTGTTAATGGTCACTTGATTGGAGACCCTGGGGAGCCTAGCCAGTCTTTTGTAATGATAAATACTTAGTTCCTGAGCCAGGTCACAGGCTCACCCTATTCATACACAGACGTACCCTTAAGACAGCTAAGCTATATCACCTGTCTGACAACAAATGTTGGAAATGTAAGGAGGCAGAGGGGACTTTTTTTCACCTCTGGTGGACCTGCCCAAAAGTGAAGGCCTTCTGGGAAATGATTTATAATGAATTGAAAAAGGTATTTAGGTATACCTTCCCTAAGAAACCAGAGGCCTTCCTGCTGGGCATGGTAGACCAGAAAGTGTCAAAGAAGGACAGAACTTTGTTTATGTATGCTAGTACAGCAGCAAGAATACTCATCGCAAAGCATTGGAAGACACAAGATTTACCCACGCTGGAGGAATGGCAGACGCAGTTGATGGACTATATGGAATTAGCTGAAATGACTGGCAGAATCCGAGATTTGGATGAAGAAACAACTGAGGCGGATTGGAAAAAATTTAAAGATTACTTGCAAAAATATTATAAGTTGTATGAATCTTAAGTTAGTGCACGATTAGGAAATGTTATGTATTAGCAAATATGATTAAGTAAACAGTAAAATAAGTGATAAAAGAGAAAAGGAGACAATGTGAATCAAACATATTATGTTTATTTTAAAGGTATGAAAACCGAGTTACAATATATTGAACTTGGAGACATAATAACTGAAAGTTACAATAAGGTATGAAATAAGGTAACAAATTGCTGACATTGTTAATTCTAAGAATGCAGGTCTGGAAGGTGTGGGGAAGTCCAACAAAGATTTATAGACAGTGGAACTATTTTATATAATCTTTTTTTTTGTATTCTTTTGTTTAAAAAAAAAATCTGTTTCTTGTATTGTTTGATTTTCTGTATTTTTTGGATTGTACAAAATTATGAAAAGAAACGCAATAAAAAATATTATAAAAAAATAATAATGGATTTTTAAATATTTTTTAAGACAGGATTTGTGAAGGAAAAGCCAGTGGGGAGGCTTTTCCATTTCCCTTCGACCTTGCAGAGAAATATTTGAGGTCAATTTGGGAGGGACAAAATGGTTTCAGGACTTTTTCTGTGGGGTTTCAGACATGTGGTTTATATATGCAGTTATGAACATTTTATATATATACAGTGGTACCTCAGGTTAAGTACTTAATTCGTTCTGGAGGTCCATTCTTAACCTGAAACTGTTCTTAACCTGAAGCACCACTTTAGCTAATGGGGCTTCCTGCTGCTGCTGCTGCTGCTGCTGCTGCACCGCCGGAGGACGATTTCTGTTCCGGAAGCAAAGTTCTTAACCTGAAGCACTATTTCTGGGTTAGCGGAGTCTGTAACCTGAAGCGTATGTAACCTGAAGCGTATGTAACCTGAGGTAGCACTATATATATATTTATTTCAGCTGCATGGCCAGCCCTTTTACAGGGTCAGCTAGGGTCACGCCCGTTTACCTGGTCACACACAAGGGGAGGAGGCTGCAGAACGGGTATGCCAGGAAGTCCTCCTGGCTGGAGCCACATTCCCTTGTGTGCCCACCATTCTAGGCAACAGGAAAATGTTGCACTTGACTGCTCCAGTGATGATACATCCCACAGGAGCATGATGTGCTGCCTTCTTGAGTCGAAAGCTTCCCTGCGATGCTTTACAGATGAACGGAAATTGCAACGATCCAGCATTTCCACTGCAAGGAACAAGACCTCTGGAGCTAAGAAGAAGAAGAAGAGTTTGGATTTGATATCCTGCTTTATCACTACCCGAAGGAGTCTCAAAGCGGCTAACATTCTCCTTTCCCTTCCTCCCCCACAACAAACACTCTGTGAGGTGAGTGGGGCTGAGAGACTTCACAGAAGTGTGACTAGCCCAGGGGTCAGCAACCCGCGGCTCCGGAGCCGCATGTGGCTCTTTTACACCTTTGCCGCGGCTCCGGGGCGGATACTAGCGAGTGGAGGAGGCGCATTGTGCGCCCCGACACTCCCCACTGTGGCAGGCGCTGTACTGGCTATGACATCGCATGGGGGCGGTGCATGCGTTAGTCACGCACCGTCCTGATGTCACCTTCCCGCCCGCCTGCCCGCTACATTGAAAGGGGGCATGTACGCTGGTCACTGTTTTGAAGGGGAGTGAAGAACACACACAGACACAAAAAGGTAACTTGTTAATTTAACATTTATTTCTATGAGGAGGAGTAATTCTGAGGGGTCAAACAAAGAAATAATAAAAAAGTGACAAAAAAGTTATTTTTATAATGACGAGTTTTGCGGCTCCCAGTCCCCCCCCCCCCCCGAAAGGGGGCCAAATGGCTCTTTTTGTCTCAAAGGTTGCAGACCCCTGGACTAGTCCAAGGTCACCCAGCAGCTGCATGTGGAGGAGTGGAGATGCGAACCCGGTTCCCCAGATTACGAGTCTATCGCTCCTAACCACTACACCACACTGGCTAACACATGTGGAATGATGACTCTGCTTCTTCTTCTTGCGGAGAGGGTAACAATGTTGTTTGGGGCACACCGATAAAGATGGAGACTCTCCCTCTCCAAAGCTGCTGATTCTGAGGTATTTACACCACTACGATGCGCAGCGAGCTGTTCCTGCTGCCAGAATCAAGCAGAGATTTGCTCGGGGGCTCCCAAAGCAATCAGGGCCCTGCATCAGCTGGGCCAAATACCAGCGCCCCATTTGCATTCCCGACATGATGACTTCTTAATTGCCGTTGTGCCGAAAGATGGAACACGGCCCATTCCGACTCCAGATCACGTGCGGCAGTTCATTTGCACTTTGAAGATCCAGGGGCTACCCGAGGAATTATGAGCCAGGTCTCTTAACTACCCGTTGTTGCTGCTGTGCTTATATGACTATTACAGGGGTTTGGCTTTGTTTATTTCCTTTTCATGGGCAGGCCAGAACAGCCCAGCTGGAGCAGATCAGAGGGCCAAGCTCTTCCAGCATCTTGTGTGCCCCCCAGAGGGAGGCCAGGCAAACACCACTTGGAAGCCTAAAAGCAGCATCTGAAAGTGAAGTCTTTCTTGTGCTGCTTTTCTGCCGTATCTAGTGCTCAGAGATAGACCGCCCCTGGGTATGGAGGTTCCATCTTTTGGATATAGATTTCCAAGGGCTTTGAGGAACTGTGTGGGAACAGTTTGAGACTTTGATGGCACAGAAGCCCAAGCCAACAGATTTCCCCATCTAAATCACACCAGGTCAGTTCTTGGCTTAGTTTCCGCCCTGCCCCAGATCACCTCGATTCAATTCATTTACCCCCTAGTAATTTCCCAAGAGATCCTCTTTCAAATCCCCTTTAATTACTCCTTTTAATACTCAGCCAAACGATAATTTAAAATAAAAGTCAACTTAAATTATTTCCCCAGATTAATAGCCTACTCAGTAACCAATCTCACACCCTGCCTCCAGTTCTTGCCTCCCAAATTCACCCAGAAGCACTCTGGGTCCCTTCCTAGCAATACCCCTGTCCATGGGCAGCTGATTGATGAACGATGGTCAGGTGGCTGTCTTGACTCCTACCTCGAGAGTTAAACAAGAGTGACAGAAGAAGCGAATCCGATTTTTTGACCTGGCAATTGATGGCAAGAAAATAAGGACGCGCCGTGGATTTTAAACTCATCAACCAGGGATTTGTGTTCAAACTTTCCAAATTGCTTCCCTTCTCCTTTTTCAACCTGTCAGAGGCTGCAGAAACTTTAATGATCCCAACCTTCCCACCTCTCCCCAGGGGGACCGAATTTGAAGAGGCGGAAATGAACAGCGAGATGCTGGCTGCCTCTCTTTTCCTCCAAATGAGCTTGAAGAGGCGATGGGGTCCATGTCGCCGCCGTGAACCAGCTCCTTGTTTGGATGGGAACCTTTTAGTGGATTTTGGTGCTTTTTGCAAAAGGCCCTCTCTCTGAATGGCTATCCTTGCGCTCGATCGGAGGCGGTTATTTTTGACGCTGGAAGGTCGCCACTGCTATTTACATCTCCCACTTTATTCCAAAATAACATCAAGTATCTCTCTCTTCTCAAAGGCCAGGGCAGCAGCATTTATAGAGCATTCACAGGGTGAATGCCAACTTCACAGGCTCTCTCTCTCTCCACCCCATTGCCCAGATTAACTGCTTGGCTATGTATGCTCTTCAGAGGCACACCGGGTCAGCTGGAGCTGGGTACGCACATGGAAAGATCTGTGAATGTGCCAAGGGTTTTTCAAAGTCACAGCTCTCCTTCGCCGGAGGTTTTTTAAACAGAGGTTGGATGGACCCATGTCAGGGATTGCTGCGTTGAAGCAGGTCAGACTAGATGTTCTTTGGGGGGGTCACCGGTGCTGCTTCAAGATGATCTCTGTGACTTATGCTTTAGTTCTGTCTTGGTTGGGCTACCGTAACAGTCTCTTTTGGGGGCTGCCCAACATGTTGCAGCCAGACTGCTGACTCGAGCCGGTCAC
The DNA here is from genome assembly GCA_034642415.1 of Podarcis siculus. Classification (NCBI taxonomy): domain Eukaryota; kingdom Metazoa; phylum Chordata; class Lepidosauria; order Squamata; family Lacertidae; genus Podarcis; species Podarcis siculus. The sequence continues at coordinate 12,573,736 of JAXCMG010000036.1, forward strand.
AGGGATCGTGTTAGTCCCCTGTTAAAACAGCTTCACTGGCTACTGGTCCATTTATGTGGGAGGAAAATAGATCTGAGCCACGTGTGGGCCATTAACAATAAATTAACTGTCTAGAATCAAAACACAGGTCTGAACACATTCTCCTGTGGGAGAGAGCCCCCAGCAGAGTTAAAAACGCTCTCAGAGTTAACTAACAACCTAGCGTGGAATACAGGTTGTTAAACCCTTTCATATCCCATTTAGTCTGCCTTAAAATGCTGTTCCACCTCTCTACCCCTCTAGCAATGAACAGACCACACACTGTTATGTAAGTTTAAAAAATGATTTACTTACTAAATCCAAAGGTCTGGTTCATGCATTATTCCATGCAGCAGCAAGGAGAACACAGGTAGATTACTCTTGGTTGCATGGCTGGAAGAGAGAGAGAAAGGAAGAGAAGCAGCTACACTTCTTCCCTCAAGGAGGTAAAGGGGTGTGATTTAGCTGAGTCTAGGACAAGAGCTCTCTGGTCTTAACCCCTTCATGCACTAACTAGCACTTTTGTATAGCTATGTTTTACTGCAATCTCCCACATGTTTCTGGGCACAATTCAAGGGGCTGGCTTTTACCTGTAAAGCACTATAAGGTCCCTTCCAGCTCTACAGCTCTATGGTTCTATGAATTGCAGAGCAAGACAGAAACTTGCTCCTGCCTTTCTGCAGTCTGGTCGATGAATGCAAAGGCACGGTGGGGACTGATTAGCATGAAGTCCTTTTTCAAAAACCCAAGAAAAGTTCATTTTGATGTGACGGTCGACATGATGAAAGAAGTCCAGACGTAAGGAGCTTTAAGTCTAAGAAGGATCTGGTTTGGAAGAGGCCAGCCGGATCAGAACAAAGATCCATCACATTCAGATATGGCCACTTCAGTGCTAACCCTCGACTCCGCTCACAAATGCAGCTCCTTGAGGACCCTGTCTGCTCTCGGGCAGCACAGATTTCTGCACATCCACAGATAAAAAGATGACTCTTAACACCCTTTCCTTATCTGCAGGAAGGAATTTCTCCTTAAGGAGCTAGCTGTATTCTGCATCTGCAGGAGGTACTATTACCATATTTTCATTCCTCTGTCTTGTGTTGGCATCCGTCTGTCTCAAGAGACAATGGAGTTCACCCAGGGCTGGATTTAGGTTTGATGAGGCCCTAAGCTACCGAAGGTAATGGGGCCCTTTATATGTCCAGTTGTCCTTTGTTTTTGTGTGTTGAATATATGCTATATGGTAATTTATGACCCTAATAGGTCCAGATACAACACAAAACACTGTTGCTGTATGTAGGTTTTATTTTATTTGTGTTTTATCTTATATTTTGGAAATGTACATGAAGTGAAGGACATGAGACAGGTGTTGATGATGCAGGTGAGCTGTGCATAAGCAAGCTGCCAGCTAGCTTCGCAGAGGCTCTTTTTATTAGCACAATATGCAAAACCAGTCAGATACATCTTGGACTGTGCCCTTTACACGTCTTCCAATCACAAGATCATAGGGTGGTACAAAGTTATTTTGGCACCTGTTTCCACCGTGTCACTTTCCCCCTGAACAATGTTTAAACGAAGGAGACAAATGTCACAGACAGGGCACGGCAGACTACTAAGAAAGCAAAAGGTTAGATAGAGGGCATGGCATTCAGACAGCTGTGGCTTGTCTGTGGGCGGAAGTGTGCTTCACACCCGGCAGTCATTCCTTCATGTATATCCTGTTTTTTCCCCTTTAAATTTTTTGAGCCCCCGCAAGAGAGTGGGGCCCTAAGCTATAGCTTGTTTAGCTTATACGTAAATCCGGCACTGAGTTCACCTCCGGGGGGTGTAGTCAAACTGCTACATTAGGAGCCCTGAAATGACCTCCCCTGCACACAAGCCTGGGCAGTGCGCATGGATGTCCTGGGCTGCCCATATAGCAAGACCTGCGCCCATCTTGGCCTTGCTGATGTGACCCAAAGGAAAGCAGAGCAATATGTTTGGCACCAGCCAGTGTAACATGAGGACCAGAAGCTTGGGGGTTTAATGGATTTTTTTATATCTATTGAAAAATAGTATTATTTTTCCTCATTGAACCACTCCCTAACTTGGGTAACATCTTGCCTGATGAAGAACTCTGGAGAACTCACAAGCTTGCCATGTTTTTGAGATTTTTAAAAGGAGATCCCCGCCCACACCCGGGAGACAGAGATTTACCGTATTTTTTGCTCCAGAAGACACACTTTTTTTCCTCCTAAAAAGTAAGGGGAAATGTCTGTGCGTCTTATGGAGCGAATGCGTGGTCCCTGGAGCCCAATTGCCCAGGGGCAAAAAGCAGATCATGGTTTGTTTTGTTTTTTTTAGAAAGAGGGAAGGGAGTGTTGAAACAAAGCCGCTGAGGGACAGTAGCGATAAAGGAGGCTGCCTGGGAGGGGGGAGGTAAAAGCCCATGGATCCTCAGGATTTTTGATTTGGGTTGCCCCAAATTCACCATCAGATCACATGACTATAGCCTGCACCAAAAAAATCACGCACCCACTGTTTCGTGCGTGCAAAAACGTGGTTACAAAGCATGGATCCACATGGATCCTCAGGATTTTTGCATTGGGCTACCCCAAACTCACCGTCAAATCACATGTCTGTGGCCACAGCATGAACCACAAAAATCATACATCCACTGTTTCATTCAGAATATATATTTTTTTCTTGTTTTCCTCCTCTAAAAACTAGGTGCGTCTTATGGTCAGGTGCGTCTCATGGAGCAAAAAATATGGTAGTTGGGGGTTTACAAAATGTGGCAGGCAAATAAAAGGATTAATGTTGCTGATATGGTGAGATATCTCTCTGTAGACATTCCTGCACTGCACTTGGGGTTCCCTTCCAACTCTACAATTCTATGATGCTATGATATCGAACTACAGAGAAGGCCCACAAATTGTCTTGGCTGCGAGGCTCGGATTAGGGCAAAGGAACAGTCACCTGCCATTGATTGCCATTCTCCTCATAAAGCAACCCCTGCCTACCACTCGTGAAAGAATAAATACAAATTATTACATAACTCACTGCCCCAATTATCCCTTTTCATACATAGACAGCCTCAGACTTATTCATTTTATTTTATTTTTGCATTCACGTTTACACTTTCCCGCATATTCCGGGAGAGAGGCTACAAGCTAGAAGAGAGAAGGAGATGCTTCACAGAGCTAGCTGCCAAGCAGCAAAGAGCAAGAGAGTGTGGTGCAGTGGTTAGGGTGTTGGCCTGGGGCCGGGGAGACCTGCGTTCGAATCCTCACTCGGTCACAATGAATCTCACTGGGTGACCTTGGGGACCAGTCGCTGCCTTTCAGCCTTGCCTACCTTGCAGGTTTGTTGTGGGGATTAAATGAGGAGAGGGAGAAGAATCATATAAGCCACCACCTTGAGGAACTTGGAGAAAAAGGTGGGATACGAACGCAATAAAATAAAATAAAATAAAATAAAATATCCTTTTGGTTGGATCTAAACAGGGGGGAGAGCTCCAGTCCTTGGCTTCTGTGAGGGCTCCTTGATCTTTGATTTCAAGAAGAGTATGCAAAGCACAGAGCAAGCACACAAGCCTTTCTCCTGCCTTCAGATCAAGACGGGCTCATTCATGTTGACTTGTAATAGCAGTAATTGCCCATCACGGTGATGGGCAGCCGAAGACAGCCCCAAAGTTCTGTTTCAGTGGCTCAGAAAGCTGGTTCTCTCCTGGGCTGGTATTCTTCCTAAATTGCTTTGCTTTCTGAAAAGCGCAACTTGCTTATCACCCCGGCTGCCAGACGCTCTCTAATGAGGCTTATCCGGCTTTTGCAGGCCGGCTTAGCAGTGTCCACCCAGCCCGAGCAGAAAGGATCCTTTCTTTTGCAAACCTAATTAAGAGTAATAAGCCGTTCTTGTTGCGCAGCGATAATGGTATCCGCGATGTAATGCATGGCGCAGCCAAACTGGGGGTTTTATTGGGGTGGGTGGGGGGCGGCAGCAGTGTAAAGACTGAACTCGGAGTGTGGCCTTCAATGGATGCCCTTCCCCAATCCTGTTAGAGCCCAGCTTCACAGCTGGAGGGAGGGGACCCTTCTGTCGAACAATCATAGAGGACAAAGGCACTGAGATGCCACCGTAGGCCCTCGCTGGACACAGTCACACCACACATTTAAAGCAGCATCGGAGAACTTTGAACGGCCATGGCTTCCCCCAAAGGATTCTGGGAACTGTCATTTGTGATGGGTGCTGAAAGCGCTTAGGAGGCCCCCCTCCTCCCCCCTAAAGGTAAAGGGGGCCCTGACCATTAGGTCCAGTCGTGGCCAACTCTGGGGTTGCGGTGCTCATCTCTCTTTATTGGCCAAGGGAGCCGGCGTACAGCTTCCGGGTCATGTGGCCAGCATGACTAAGCCACTTCTGGCGAACCAGAACAGCGCACGGAAACGCTGTTTACCTTCCCGCCGGAGCAGTACCTATTTATCTACTTGCACTTTGAGGTGCTTTGGAACTGCTAGGTTGGCAGGAGCAGGGACCGAGCAACGGTAGCTCACCCTGTCCCAGGGATTCGAACTGCCGATCTTCTGATCGGCAAGCCCTAGGCTTTGTGGTTTAACCCACAGCACCACCCGTGTCCCTCTCCTTCCCCCCTACAGAGCTACAAATTCCCGCTGCAGTTTAGCAGTTAACCCCTCTTCCCAGGAAGCTGCCAAATTTATTTAGAGCATTTTCTCCCCGTTGCTGCTGTTATTAAGCCACCCAGAGTCAGAACCTTCTGTGAATTGGCCACAAATTGCCCACAGGTCTATCAAATGCCACCAACCACCTTCTGCCTGCCCCTTTTCTCAAGATCCTGGATAGGTTCTGAAAAATGACAACCTCACACTAACAGCCCACCGTTGCCAAAGGTCACTGATGGCCCGGTCCTCCCTCTGTCCACTCAGAAGGACATCCAATGAAGCTGGACATTGGAAGACTCAGGACAGACAAAGAAAGGACAGCGAAGAAAGGGCCTGAGCTGCCCTCCATTCAGGTATCTCCTGCAAAGCTTCTTCATATGCAAAAGGGCCTACCTGAAGAAGAAGAAGAAGAAGAAGAAGAGAAGAGTTTGGATTTGATATCCCGCTTTATCACTACCCGAAGGAGTCTCAAAGCGGCTAACAGTCTCCTTTCCCTTCCTCCCCCACAACAAACACTCTGTGAGGTGAGTGGGGCTGAGAGACTTCAGAGAAGTGTGACTGGCCCAAGGTCACCCAGCAGCTGCATGTGGAGGAGCAGGGAATTGAACCCAGTTCACCAGATTACGAGTCCACTGCTCTTAACCACTACACCACACTGGCTCTCTGAGGGAGGATATGAGAAACCCGACCAGAAAGAGCCAAGATTCACCTTCTCCCATGAGAGGGGAGTGAGCCTTTAAAAAGGATGGTGTCAGTGAAGTCAAGTTTTTATTCAAAGAAACAACACAGCTCAATTTAGGGGTCACAACAACTCTTCCCAGTAGGTCTTGCCAGTGCTTTTTTTTTCCCCTGGGGGGACTCAGGGATACGCATACCCCTAAACATTTTGTGAATCTAAGTTTGGCCTCATTGAGGGGCAGTATTTCAATATGAGTAGGAAAATGAGAGTACCCCAAACATATTTTTTTAAGGGAAAAAGCACCGGATTTTGCCCCAATAAGGCAGTTGCAGGGCTGAAGTTCCCCGCTTTCCCTCCGCTCTCTACGGCTCCTTCCTTGGTTTCTTCCCCAGCAGCTTAAGGCTCCTTTGTCTTGTCTTTCTTTGCTCCGCACTCTTCATGCCTCTTCTGGGAGAACAAGGGGGAGGGGAGCTGGTAGCAACACCGGAGACAGACTCCCTGGATTTTTCTCATCTCTGTTTCCTGGCCCTACTCCTCTACTGCTTCTCTGTCTGAACTGCCTTCTTCCACAGCCTCTTCCTGCTCACTATACCCTGTTACCTCTTCAGCTTCCAACACCTCCTCTTCTCAGTCTTGTTCCTCTTCTCCCTCGGACCACTCACTGTCATCTCACCTCCTCCTTCTTTGGCAATCACTTGTAGCTGAGTAAGATTGTCTTCCATAAACACAGTCGGGATGGGTTTTGGAAGACGCCTGTGCGTGAATTTGTTTTGTGTGTGTAGATCAGTGCACATTGACCAGAGCACAAGGCTCTATTCTGATGGCATGAGTAAATCATGACGACCGGTAGATTCTGATCTGCTGCAGCCTTCATCCGCCTTTACAGCCAGTGTATCATACTGCTTGTTATCTTCCGCTGAAAACTTTTTGGATCATTCTTGGTCTAGCTCTTCCCCTTTGGCCTTACTGCCAGGGCCGTCTTTGGCATATGCACCGCCAGGGTGCAAAGATCCGCCCAGCATCCCTTTTCTTTTGGGGGGGGACTCGAAGTTGTTGAGGGGGAGGGATTTGCTCACCTGTAACAACGACGCAGCAGAAAAAAACTGCTTTTCCCCCCTGACTCATTGGGAGTATTTGACGGAGTAACAGAGCGACGGAGGAGGGGGCAGGGACATTCGCTCCATTGGTTTTCACTGCTGCCAATTGAGAGGGACCGGTATGCAGTAGGTAAACATTTGGCGCCCACCAGAATTTGGGTAAAGATGGCCCTGCTTACTGCCTTGGGTGACCCTACTGGGAGACTCCCGACGGCTTCGCTCACAAGGGTGATAGGAACATGCAAGCCCACTCACCCCGTCAAGGTGATGATCCAGCGAGTGAGCATCATCTCACCACCCATCCCTTGGCTCTGAGCCTTCTTCCCCTGGGGGTTCCCCAACTCATGCCTCCCCCCATTCTTCTGCACCCACCCAGTCTAAGATAGGCCATTGGCTTGAACAAGCAGTGCTCTTAAGTTCTTTTGTGGGTGAATCATTCCTTCTTTCACACTTGGTCAGTTTGTGTCAAAGTTTCCTTCTCCAAACCCTCCCTTTTCTTCAGTATCATTCATCCCACGCAATGCAGCTGTGAGTCTGTGGTAAGGCGCTAGAAGTTGCAAATTGTTATGAAGTGTCTTTTGGGGGTTGGTGGGAATTAGGCTGAATGCCTGGGCCCCTTCTAATTCTTTGAATAGCCAGCTAGCTCTCTGGTGAGAAAATGGGTCATTAAGGTAAGAAAGGTCATTAAGGTAAGAATGGGTCATTAAGGTAAGAAAGGAAGTAGATCTATGTGAGGTGACAAATGGGTGGGGCCCCTCCCCAATTTGCGAGCAGTGAGAAAGACAAAGTGTCAGGAATGAGCCAGCTCCAAGCAAAGGTTTGCAGTCAACAGCAGAAAGCAGCCAGGAACAGAGAGGCTTTGATGTTAGTCAGGCAGGAGAGAGCCGGCAGCTGCAGACCGGCTCTTCCTGACCTTGATGGGCAGGCTGAGATAAGGCAGTAGCTGAGAGCAGGCTAGAACACGGTCAAAGCTCATGGGAAGCATAAAATGGCGCAAACAAACCCAGAGGCAGCCTCTCTGAACAGGAAGAGGTTGGAGCTGATCCACTAAGTCTAAAGAGTCGGCGAATGGGAGAGCTGCTAGATAGGAAGCAAAACAAGAGACGTAAGGGTTGTAAGTTCAATATCTTCTGTCGATGCCGGAAGGAGTCTTCAGAAGGGTCATCTTGAGTAATGATGCCAGAGGCTTTGTTAGAGCCGTCCGGAGTTATCTGTTTGTTTTTGCAATAAATCCTCCTTTTTAATTACCTACGCTTACTGTGTTATTGAGCTGGGAACCTGGGCTCCTGACACAAAGCCAGAGAGTTGAGTGATGTGAGCTAGAAGATGGAAGCGGGAAAGGAACAGGTTGGGGGGACAGAGGGATGCTTGATTTCTGTTTGAATCCAAGGCCGCGGCTATAGGACAGGGGTCAGCAAACTTTTTCAGCAGGGGGCTGGTCCACTGTCCCTCAGACCTTGTGGGGGGCCGGACTATATTTTTTGGGGGGACAGAATTAATTCCTATGCCCCACAAATAACCTAGAGGTGCATTTGGAATAAAAGCACACATTCTACTCATGTAAAAACATGCTGAATCCTGCACAGTCCATGGGCCGGATTTAGAAGGTGATTGGGCCGGATCCGGCCCCTGGGCCTTATTTTGCCTACCCATGCTATAGGAGAATCAAGACCCTTTTGGGGTGTTGATGCTGCGAACCCCTCCATCGTCGGCTCAGGTTGCATATATGTGTCAATAAACCATATATCCTAAAGACACCACAATCTCTGCTGTGCCTCACTCCAAAGGAAATGCAAACCCTTGGTAAATGGCTGGAGTTTCACACTGCTTGGAAATCAGGGTGGCGTGCAACGTAATAAATAGATTGCTACAGAGCAGCAATATGGGCCCAATGAATTAAGCAAGTGTGCTTGGCAAAAGAACATTTGTCAAAACGGAGAGCAATCCGAGGGAAGTACAACGATTTTTGACTCGCGTTTAAGGCCCCGGAGATCATTTTCTTTTCTCTTTGCGAAGCCCATTGCTCAAAGCAGTTTAGGGGCCCTGTAATGGAGAGGTGAGCGGCGGAAGGATGTAGGCAGTATGAGTGACTACAGGGAAGATTAAGAGAATTAAAATCCTTCCTGGCTGAAGAAAGCCCAGGCTAGAGGGGATACAATCCTGAGATAAAAGCTCATAAAAGAATGTGCAAATGAGGCACAGAAGTAATTGTTCTCCTTAATTAGCAACTGATAAGGCTGGAGATAATGGGCTTAGACTAAAAGGAGGGCGTTAAAAAAAAAAGCCAGTTTAAATAAGAAAAAAACCTGAATGTTTTAGTAGTGAGATGGGATGGGGAAAGCTTCCCGGGGTGGTAAGAAAAGCAATGGATTTTTTAAAAGTATATATTCTTTTTTGATGCGTATGTGCTGGGATAGTAGGGACAAAACCACCCAGTGGATGTTTGCATGGACTGCATATTAATTAAGCTGGTGGTGAAACCGCCCTTGAGTTGGACATTTGTGTCACTGCATTGCAAGGGGTTGAACTAGATGATCCTTAGGGTCCCTTCCAACACTATGATTTTATGAGTATCTGGCATCTCTGCTCTTCACGTTGCCCAATATGATAGGATGTCCACCTAAGTAATAATGATAATAATTTATTATTTATACCCTGCCCATCTGGCTGGGTTTCCCCAGCCACTCTTGGCGACTCCCAAAGAAAGATTTTAAAAAAATTAAAAGATCAGTCATTAAAAACTTCCCTAAACAGGGCTGCCTTCAGATGTCTGCTTTTTTAGAAGCAGACGTTTAGAAGATATCTATTTCCTTGACATCTGGTGGAAGGGCGTTCCACAGGGTGGGCACCACTACCGAGAAGGCCCTCTGCCTGGTTCCCTGTAACTTCGCTTCTCGCAATGAGGGAACTGCCAGAAGATCCTCGGAGCTGGACCTCAGTGTCCTGGCTGAATGATGGGGGTGGAGACGCTCCTTCAGGTATACTGGGTTGAGGCCGTTTAGGGCTTTCAAGGTCAGCACCAACACTTTGAATTGTGCTCGGAAACGTTCTGGGAGCCAATGTAGGTCTTTCAAGACCGGTGTTATGTGGTCTAAGCTTCACAAGATGATTGTAAAGGTAAGGGTAAAGGGACCCCTGACCATTAGGTCCAGTTGTGGCTGACTCTGGGGTTGCGGTGCTCATCTCGCTTTATTGGCCGAGGGAGCCGGCGTACAGCTTCCGGGTCATGTGGCCAGCATGACTAAGCCGCTTATGGCAAACCAGAGCAGTGCATGGAAACACCGTTTACCTTCCTGCCAGAGCGGTACCTATTTATCTGCTTGCTAGGTTGGCAGGAGCTGGGACCAAGCAACGGGAGCTCCAAATTTCATCCCTGGTTTAAAGAGATTAGTTAGTGAGATGCATTACATATTTGGAGAGTAGCTGGGGAAACCCAGCCAGATGAGTGGGATAATAATAATAATAATAATAATAATAATAATAATAATAATAATTTATTCTTGCTGATTACCCAATAGGAACAACCAGCTTTTGAATTTATAAGGATTCTGCCATGCTTCTGTTTCATCCTGCTCCAAAATGTAGCCACATAGCTTCCCACAGAAAACAAGAGCCCTCATTTCATCAACAGTTCTCACAAGCCAGCAGCGGATTGGGGGCTCTGTGAAACCGCTCCGCTGAGGGGTGTGCGGTTGCCGCTCCCCTCAGTCAAGCAGTTAACGGTGCCCCAGCCCACTGCTGGCTCGAGCGAACAGGCAGCAGGGGGTCCATTAAAGTGCTCCCACCCCCCAGCTATAGGGAGTCCTGATGCTTCTGTTTGAGTGCAAGCCGGAGAAGTCTTGGGGCTCCCTTAGCTGGGGGTCAGGATGCTTTCTGAGGCACTGGAGCTGTTCAGCTGAGGGGCCTCTTCCTCCCTCCAGTTGAGCAGTCCAGCAAAGCCCCGATGCTTGTCAACTGTCACTTGAGCCCAAGAGACACCAAGGACTCGGTCACTGTTTAGGGCTGGGCCATGCATCTCGGAAGAAGCAGCCGAGATAAATTCCAGTCCTTGTGATAGATCAGCATAAACCAGTATTTAGTTGCTGATAGATGATGATGTTGAAATGAAAGTATCGCCCTGCCCTAGCACTAAACTAAATCATTAGAGGATGAGCTGTTGTGCTAATCATAGTGGCAATTTGCTTAGCTATTTCCCATTTTGGACCTCCAAGATGAGACATGGATCCCAAACTCAACAGCTGAGATTCCCTGAAAACCCAACCTACAGGCAGTGGGAGAGTCCTCCAGACTTGATAGTTGTTGAAAGCAATTTGTTGTTGTTTAGCCGTTTAGTCATGTCTGACTCTTTGTGACCCCATGGACCAGAGCACGCCAGGCACTCCTGTCTTCCACTGCCTCCTGCAGTTTGGTCAAACTCATGTTGGTAGCTTCGAGAACACCGTCCAACCATCTCGTCCTCTGTCGTCCCCTTCTCCTTGTGCCCTCCATCTTTCCCAACATCAGGGTCTTTTCTAGGGAGTCTTCTCTTCTCATGAGGTGGCCAAACTATTGGAGCCCCAGCTTCAGGATCTGTCCTTCCAGTGAGCACTCAGGGCTGATTTCCTTCAGAATGGAGAGGTTTGATCTTCTTGCAGTCCAGGGGACTCTCAAGAGTCTCCTCCAGCACCATAATTCAAAATTAGAACGCAGTTAGAAGTTCTTTTTAGTTAAAAAAGGAGACAGTTAAAAAGGAGAATGGACCCCTTACATTTTTTAAAATAATAAGCATGTGAATCTACCCCATGGAGCAAGCCATTCTCTCTCTTTCTGCAATTGTTGTTGTTGTTTAGTCGTTTTGTCGTGTCTGACTCTTAGTGACCTCTCCAATTGCAAAAGCCCAAAGAAAGGTGAGGTTTTTGCCCAGTCCCAGCTCACTTACCATCCAGCAACTCTTTCACATGTTTAGCAGAGGCTCGGTGATCCCAGGATCATCATTGTGGCTTTCACCAGGCAGTTAACAAGATAAGTGAGTTCCTGGCTGGGGATGGTGCTGCAGACCCCCTGGGTTTGCTCTGTGGGGGCCCCTGGGCCCCTAATTGGGAGCCACTGTTCTAGAACAACAATTATATGGCACCTGTAAGATGTGGGTGGCGCTGTGGTCTAAATTACCGAGCCTCTTGGGCTTGCCGATCGGAAGGTTGGCAGTTCGAATCCCCGTGATGGGGTGAGCTCCTGTTGCTCGGTCCCTGCTCCTGCCAACCCAGCAGTTCAAAAGCACGTCAAAGTGCAAGTAGATAAATAGGTACCTGTTATGTACTGAGTTCAATAGGATTCAGAATGCAGCAATCTGATTGGTCCTAGAACAATAGGATCCAGAAGGCAGCAGTCTGATTGGTCCACAGGAGCCACCCAGTCCAGCTCCAGGTGGAAGTGAATCCGCAACCTGATTGGCCTACAAGAGAATCCCTGAATTAGCCAATCACGTGGGGCCCATTGTGTAAATAATGTATATAAAGCAGACATTCTGGGGGAACATCCATTCCTCCTCACCACTATGAGCTGAATAAAGAGCATGAAATCCACTCTCGACTCCGAGTATATTTCAGTACCACTCCGATGGCAAGGTAAATGGTGTTTCCGTGCACTGCTCTGGTTCGCCAGAAGCGACTTTGTCATGCTGGCCACATGACCCAGAAGCTGTCTGCGGACAAACGCCAGCTCCCTCGGCCAGTAAAGCAAGATGAGTGCCACAACCCCAGAGTCGTCTGTGACTGGACCTAAAGGTCAGGGGTCCCTTTACCTTTAAGAGTGCTAGCTCCACCGACTGAAGCAGCTGAGTGGGCGTATACAGGGTAAGACGTTCTTGCAGGTAAACTGGCACCCAAGGACTGAGGTCCCCTTGCTATAAGATCTGGAGGCTGAGCCCCCAAGGCCAAGGCTCTCAGTCACTCTGAGGATGACACAATTGCATTCCTTCTACGATCTCGTTGCTGGTTTGTGTAGTATTCCTTTCCCCATTCAAGGCTAGGTAAGCTTTCCTTGCAGTCGGCACCCTGAGGGGGAAGCAAGGACATCCAAGCATGTAAATCTTTTCTGCGCCGCAATGAAACCTCTGCTTGACCCGGTAATCGTCAGCTGGGGTGGAAAAGGAGCAGCCTTTCCCCTGTGAGTCTGGGACACCCACTGTTCCCAGAGGAACCTGCAGCCTTTGAAAAGATGCAGCCAGTTGCTCATTAGTTTTAAAAGGCTTCCTATCTCCCGTTGTCATTGTTTTTAATTAGGGGAGAGATTGAGTCTCGGCTGCATTCAGGTATCTTGTGAGAAAGCAGAGAGGAAAAGGGACCAGAGAGCAAAACTGTCTGGGCAAATTCACAGAGGACAGGGCTATATGGAAGGCTGCCAGCCTCAGTGCCCATGCTCTGCTGGATACCAGCTGCTGGAAACCCCAGGAGGGCAAACGGGTTTTGTGTTCGAATCCTGCTTGGGGTTTCCCCAAAGGTATCTGGCTAGCCACTGGGAGAACAGGATGCTGGGCTCATTGGACCTGATCCGGCAGGCTCCTCTTATGTTCTTGGCTTCCAGAGGGGAATCCCATATCAGCTGCTGTAGCCCAAAGACCAAAGGATATTGTGGCACCTTGACAAGGGTTATGTAGCACCAGCTTTTGTGGACCAGGTGCCTGATATGTTATCCTGAGTTGTATGATGGGGGGAAAGAATTGTGGACAGTGAGGTCAGAGGGAAGGGAAGCACTGAGAGTGGGAATTGCATTATTAACAGCAGCCATTCACACACACAAAAAGGTTGATGATGTTGGCAGGAGAGAAGTCTATGCAAGTATGCATGACATAGAGGAAATGGATAGGGAAAAGTCCAATTTGTGGTGTCTCCTTAGCAAGATATGAGAGGAATTCAGCCCATTCATGCAGGCAGGCTGCGTTTCTTAGGAAGCTGGACTCGATCCCAGTTGGAACTGTTTTCAGGACCCATTACAAAGAGCGAACCACACAGCCACTGGATGTCATTGTTGCTCTAAACAATTTGCAGTATCTATTTCTGGCATCGCAATGGAGTGACTTTTAAATACTTGTTGGGGAAAGCTTTTAAGCCCATCTCATTAGAACACCAATCAATTCCCTTCTACCTCCTCTGGAGGTTTGTCAAAGAGCCAAGGTGAATCCAGAAAAGTTAAATAAGAGGCAGAATGGCAGAAACCCCACCATATTGTGACACGCCACTCCGGTCTCCAAGCCATGAAAAATTTGAGGGGTTCCAGCGCTTGCCCCGAGTTCAGCTGCCTTGGAACGAAAGTCAGCAGAGACTGTGGTGTTTTTGGGAGACATGGATTTATTTACACATATATACAACCTGAGCAGGGACGCGGGTGGCGCTGTGGGTTAAACCACAGAGCCTAGGACTTGCCGATCAGAAGGTCAGCGGTTCGAATCCGCGCGACGGGGTGAGCTCCCGTTGCTCGGTCCCTGCTCCTGCCAACCTAGCAGTTCGAAAGCAAGTGCAAGTAGATAAATAGGTACTGCTCCAGCGGGAAGGTAAACGGCGTTTCCGTGCGCTGCTCTGGTTCGCCAGAAGCGGCTTAGTCATGCTGGCCACATGACCCGGAAGCTGTACGCCGGCTCCCTCGGCCAGTAAAGTGAGATGAGCGCCGCAACCCCAGAGTCGGCCACGACTGGACCTAATGGTCAGGGGTCCCTTTACCTTTACTTTACAACCTGAGCATAGGATGGAGGGGCTCACAGCATCATCACCCCAAAAGAGCTTGCTTCTCCATTAGCCACAGATTTGGTTACAGCTCAGAGCAGGCATGTCTCTGTACCTCCAACTTCCAGACCACTTCTAACTCATCTCTGTCACACTAGTTTGGCTTTTGTTCTTCTACCTAGCAGGGTGGGAAGGAGACGGTCTACTCATTTGTTATATGACACAAAGCAACTTCTTTGGTTATGATAATTCTGGTGCTTAACAAGTCAGCCAAAGCCCCCTTGACCAAGGGACTGGTTTGCTCTTCTGCATTCTATCCCCCCAGATACAGGATCCCACAAACTGGGAAGGACTCAGGGCATCATCCAGACTGACCTCCACCAAACTCATAGCAATATATGTATATCTCAAAAAAGAGAGGAAAAGGCATGGTTTGTTTGCAAAATTAACCCCAGGACAAAGGTTCAAGATCAGCCACCTTGTTCAGCAACAAATAGCACCAAGGAACTGGGGTGACAGAGGTGGAATCAAGTAACCTCCGGAGCCGGCATGTGGGTTGCTCAAGTAAGTGAGTCAAGTGACAGATGACAGGGCAAGAGGACACGACAATATAACATCACAGGAGAATAGCTGGTTTCTTTCTTTCTTTTAGAACAAGAAATGGAGCAATGGATATAGAACACATGTGTTGTGCTTCTGAAACAAGATGGGTTGCTGGTTGGTTTCTGAGCCCAATTCAAGGTGCTCATGGTAGTGTTTAAAGCACTAAATTACTCAGGCCCCAGATAGACCTCTTTCTTCCCTACAGATCCCTTCAAGGGCTAAAATTGGCAGAGGGGCCCTCTTTGTAGTTCCTCCACCTTCAGAGGCTCAAAGGGTGCCAGTGGTCTGGGGACAGGGCCTTCTATGCGGCAGCCCCTAAGTTGCAAAACTGCCTCAGCACAGAGATATGTCTGGCACCTTCATTGTACGGCTTTTGATGAATGCTGAAGACAGGCCTCTTTACCCTGGCTTCTGACACCTGATATGATGTATATTTTAGGACCCACCTTCTTTCTGCGATTGTGAGTTGTTTGGGACTGTTTTCAATATTGTGTTTTAGATTGTTGTAACCCGCCCCACCAGGACCTAAGGGGCAATAGTGGGTAAATAATGAGAAGACGAAGAATAAGAATAAGAATAAGAATAAGAAGAAGAAGAAGAGGAGGAGGAGGAGGAGGAGGAGGAGGAGGAGGAGGAGGAGGAAAGCCAAGGTGGATCAGGACATGTGGGATGTAACATAAACAGTCAAGTACAACATTTCCTGTTTGCCCAGAGTGGATACACAGAGGAATGTTGCTCCAGCCAGGAGGACTTCCTGTCACACCTGTCTGGAGCTTCCTCCTTCTGCGTGTGACCAGGTAGATGGGCATGACCCTGGGAGACCCCATAAAAGGGGTCATGCAGCCCCCTTCTCTCTTGACCCTCCTTCTTCGCTTTATTCCATCTTGATGCTTCTGCTGTCTGCTGGCTCTCAGCCAACAGCGCATGGGCTCAGTCCCCATACGGGATAAACCCGCACTCTCTTCTGCAGCTACAAGCTAAAGCCTGACTTCAGGTTCATACTGTGAACTGAGTGTGAGTAAACTTCTTATTGCTTTTAAGAGAAGACTGTTGTGCCTTTATTCTTTTTAACAGGGAGCAAAGGGGATTTACCAGGAACAAATCCAATCTGGACAAGCCAGACAGCTTAACTCAAGAGATTCAAACGAATCTACCAACTAGCTTTCTGAGATATACAGTGGTACCTCGGGTTACATACGCTTCAGGTTACATACGCTTCAGGTTACAGACTCCGCTAACCCAGAAATATTACCTCAGGTTAAGAACTTTGCTTCAGGATGAGAACATAAATCGTTCTGCGGCGGCGCAGTGGCAGCAGCAAGAGGCCCCATTAGCTAAAGTGGTGCTTCAGGTTAAGTACAGTTTCAGGTTAAGAACGGACCTCCAGAACGAAGTACTGTATTTTTCGCTCTATAAGACGCACCAGACCACAAGATGCACCTAGTTTTTGGAGGAGGAAAACAAGAAAAATAATATTCTGAATCTCAGAAGCCAGAACAGCAAGAGGGATCGCTGCGCAGTGAAAGCAGCAATCCCTCTTGCTGTTCTGGCTTCTGTGATGGCTGCACGGCTTGCATTCGCTCCATAAGATGCACACACATTTCCGCTTACATTTTAGGAGGGGAAAAGTGAGTCTTATAGAGCAAAAAATACCGTACTTAACCCGAGGTACCACTGTACAGGGGAATGTGCTCTGCTACCAGCTCACTAGTGTGAGTGAGGAAGGATAATATTTAACCAACATGTCCTCTCCTTCTATCCACAACATTCCCACAGGACGTGGGGAGCTAGGGTTTGAATTCCTCACTCAGCCATGAAGCTCATTGGGTGGCTTCGAAAACCGGTCTCGCAGCCTTGCCTATTTCACAGGGTTGTTGTGGATTATATGAGCAGGGGCTGAGAATCGAGGAGCAGCCATGAGCTCTTTGGAGACAATGGTGGACTATAAATGAAGTCAATAAATATCATCATCTTCTTCTTCCTGACAGACTCCGTTCCTACCCATCCCAGCTGCTCTG
The DNA here is from genome assembly GCA_034642415.1 of Podarcis siculus. Lineage (NCBI taxonomy): Eukaryota > Metazoa > Chordata > Lepidosauria > Squamata > Lacertidae > Podarcis > Podarcis siculus. The sequence goes on from JAXCMG010000036.1 coordinate 12,590,500, forward strand.
TAAGCCTCTTGGTAATTCATGAACTTCAAAGAGGAACCGAAATGCCCGTGGTTTGTTCCGGGGGCAAAAGTAATTTAATATCACAGGAGAGGGGAAAGGAGAATGGACTGGAGGTGACAGAGGTAAATTCCAGCAGGAACTTTTGCGGAGAAGATCTTCAATAAAGGCTCTCCACTCCCCCTATTCTTTCATCTTCCTGGGCCCACCAGTAAATTAGTCTCTCTTTGTTATGTCTCATCGGCTCTCTTTCATTGTTCCAGCACAGCAGTGGAAACAAGAGGCAGGGAGCTGCCTGTTGCTGCAATCTCATGTTTTTAAAGGGAAAGAAAGAAAGCAGTGTGGGTTGGGGGCGGGGGGGGGGGGGCAGGGAGAATAATCTTCAAACGGCAGGACTGGGTTTTGGCGAGCTCTGTCTCATTTGCGGCGCTGCCTGGGGTCCCACAAATATAGCAGCCCGGTGCTTGGGGGCTCCCTCCGCACACATTCCGAGCCGATTTCATTTTGCAGCACGGAAAAGGGATTGCTTAACGGAAATCTTCGCCACTTACAGCCTTGTTCGGCAAACTCCACTGTGGGGAATTCAGGCCTTGGAGCAAGGGACGCAAGAAACCTGAATTAGTGCTGTAACTTATGGCTGCCGTGCCCGAGGGGAGCCCCAAATCTTTGCACCCCCATAAATGTGTTGTATGCACATTTCATACACAGTGTATTATAATAACAATAATGACAATAATAACAGTTGTTGTTGTTGTTGATGTTGTTAATACCCTGCCCATCTGGCTGGGTTTCCCCAGCCACTCTGGGCAGCTCCCAACAGAATATTCAAAACATGATAAAACATCAAACATTAAAAACTTCCCTAACCAGGGCTGCCTTCAGATGTCTTCTAAAAGTCAGATACAGTCATATCTCATGTTACGTTTGCTTCAGGTTGTGCATTTTCAGGTTGCGTCCCACGGCAACCCGGAAGTACCAGAAAGGGTTACTTCTGGGTTTTGTCGCTCACGCATGCGCAGATGCGCAAAATGATGGCATGCGCATGCGCAGAAGCGACGAATCCCAACCCGCACATGCGCAGATGCGGCTTGCGTTCTTTTCAGGTTGCTAACGGGCCTCCGGAACGGATCCTGTTCGCAACCAGAGGTACCACTGTGGTTGTTTATTCCCTTGACATCTGGTGGGAGGGTGTTCCACAGGGCGGGTGCCACCACTGAGAAGGCCCTCTGCCTGGTTCACAGTGGGATGGACTCCCTTGAAAAGTGGTGGTCTCTTCTTCCTTGGAAGCTTCTAAACATAGGTTTGATGGTCACCTGTCAGGGATTCCTTATTTGTGATTCATACATTTTTTGGGGGGGCGGGTTGGACTAGATGACCCTTGGTGTCCCTTCCGCTCTACAATTCTATGATTCAGCACTGTGCCAAGAACAGCTCTCCGGTTTCTTAAATGCTTCCTTCCTCTGCAGAGGAGGCTTTTGTTTTTCTGCCTCGTTCGAAGGGTCGCTTGAGAATTTCATTACCATTCCTGGGGGTGCAGGATGGCCGAGGCTGCTGTCTGTAGCCAACAAAAGGGCAATTTCTCCAGAAATCTGCCAGCAAAATTGCCCCGCAGTCAACTGTGCTTCTTGTTGTCGTGAGGATCTGGCCCATGCTCCCATCCAACTCTGGCCCTGATCCTGCCAGGACTCTCGCTTCAGCATCCTGCGCAGAAAGTTTCCGGCACTGCCACCCCCATGCTGACCCTGAAGTTCTCAGAGGTGCAAAATCTTTAAAAGGTCCAGCCCTATTTCTCAACACCCCTCAGGCTATGATATTTCATATTCCATAAAGTTTTGCATGTTTTCAAGGCAACATTAATTGGAAAGATAAGTTCATTGTTGGAGCCACTCCCCTCCCCCGGCTGGATGATCTTGCTATAACGAGTGTGTTGTTATTAAAGTAGGCCTAGGAATCCCCAGAGATCTTGAGCTGGGTTGCCTTGCCTTCAGGAAAGGAGTGAGCAAATCCAGTAAGGAGATCTCTGTTAGCCTGCCTTGATGAGCAAGGAAGAGCAAGTCAAATGAAAAAGAGATTTAAAGGATTTGAAGCTGGATCGGGCGAAGCAGAGAGCCGTCTCCTGCAATCCCCGTGGCTTCCTTTCAACCTGCAATTACATCTGAATGAGGAACTTGGAATTTCCAACATCTACATTGTAATCACCCCCCTTTCCCTCTGCGAAAATAAATTGGATATATCAAGTTATGCAACTCTCAGAACTGTAGTTCCCGGGAGAAAATCAAGACAGTGAAACCCAGTTTAAAACCAGTTTGGGGGCCACAGTGTGGACGTAGATTGGGATTGGGTCCTAGGCAAGAAACCATCTCTCTTTGAACCTTTCATGTGTGTCCACACCCTAAGCCCATTCTATCCTGTTTCCACATTAATCTGCTTTCTTTTCAATAAAAAAGTATAAAGGTATAAAAAAAGGTATTTTGAACACATTTTTCTCTTAAAATACACATCTCTACATTTTATTTTAGGGACATGGGTGCCGCTGTGGGTTAAAACCACAGAGCCTAGGACTTGCTGATCAGAAGGTCGGCGGTTCGAATCCCTGCGATGGGGTGAGCTCCTGTTGCTCAGTCCCTGCTCCTGCCAACCTAGCAGTTCGAAAGCACTTCAAAGTGCAAGTAGATAAATAGGTACCGCTCCGGTGGGAAGGTAAACGGCATTTCCGTGCGCTGCTCTGGTTCGCCAGAAGCGGATTAGTCATGCTGGCCACATGACCCGGAAGCTGTACGCCGGCTCCCTCGGCCAATAAAGCGAGATGAGCACCGCAACCCCAGAGTCAGTCACGACTGGACCTAATGGTCAGGGGTCCCTTTACCTTTACCTTTTATTTTATCTTTTAATGGGCACCAGTTTGGTTCATGTTAGTCAATATTTCCCCACTTTTTGCCACAAGACTTTTGCATGGCTCCAGCGTAGATCTTAACAATTCAAACGTTTAAAAAAGGAACCGTCTTGCATGCCATGAATGTGTTTGTATAATTATTCCAGAGTGCTGAAGTTTGACCCTTTGGTCCTGCAATAATTTTCCCTGCCCAACATCTGAGGGTTCTCTGTATGTTTTCAAGTGCATCTGGAGGAGCGGCTACATAGAATTCACCAACCGTTTTAGGCTTTGGGGAACTTATGCATCTTTGAGCTTGTCCTGCTGTCGCCACGCTGTCCTGGCCACTTTGTTTTTGCAACAGGGCTTGGAGAAAAGGCAGATCCAGTAGAACTAATCTGGGGCTTGAAATATGCCTTAAGGGCATATTTGTGAATGAATAGGCTGAGCCTGTGACCTGGACTCAGGAACTAAAGTATTAACCATCACAAAAGAATAGTCAGGCTGCCCAGGTAATGCAATCAGTGATCATTATCAGGTATCCTGGCAGGCAGGATTTCTGCTGTAGACCGCCTCCTTCTGTGATGTATGTATGATGTTTTTTGGGCGGTGGTCTCTGGCTACAGGGTGGGCAATTTCAAAAGTCTATGTAAGGGCTGGCTCACCATTGTTCTGGGTTCTCCTCCCTCCTGCGTGTGGTGAGTGGGGACCCTGTTGCAACAGTTCCTTGAATAAAGATCAGGCTTACTACCCGCTTTGCTTCTCAATATACTCTGGTTGGCCTCTGTTATTTGCTCCTACTGATAGGTGACCCACTTAAGGACCCTATACAGGCTCTTGGATACCCCATAAGGTAAAAGGAGCAGTTTTTTTTGTATAACAGTATGGTGGGAAATTAAAATGGTAGCTCCCAGACCCAGCTGTGGATATTTTTGAAGGGAGTGTGCCAGCACTGGGGCCTTGCCAGGGCCCTGGGTTCCCAAAGGCTGCCCCAGATACCTCCTGCTGATGCCCAGTCTGTTTGCTAGTTGTTGTGCCCTCGTAGGGTTGCCATATTTTGAAGAGCAAAAAAAGAGGACACATTTGCTGACTTCTACTTTCAACTATTGATCTATATGACGACTCCCATCATGAAAAGGAGGACGTATCCTGGAAAAAGAGGACATATGGCAACCCTCAGCCTAACCTTTTCCACAGCATTCTTGGGCAAGAAGAATGTAGTGTCAAGAATGCAGAGTCTTCTGAGTTGACTGGAGGAAGTGCAGGATGCAAATGTGGTAAATAAAATATTGCTGGGCTATGGACTAGAAACATGAAGGATGAGATTTCCAGGAGGCTGGGATTCTGGACCTAGTGCAAATTTCTAAGCACCAGGGAAACGATACACCTTTACCTGTCCCCTCCAGCATACTGGGACATTAAAAGCTAACCCCACCCCCCAAAAATGCTTAGTTATTTTTCTTGTCTTTTTCAGCTTCTTAACTTGACTCACTGTCATATTTTCCTGACTGTGTGACCCCCTTGAAGACTCCCATTGCCAGGTAAACAACTCCCAAGGGTCAATTAAGATGTCTTGAGATGATTAAAGCTTGTCACTGATGAAACCCAGTAGTAATTAGCAAATTAAAATTAAAAAAACACCTCCTTTTGATTAGTACTCAGCATAATTCCCTCCAATTATTCAAAGTTCACAACTGCAGGGGGTGAGAGATCTACGGGAATACTTTATTTATATCCTTATATTTGTCTTTCCTCCAATCAACTTTGTGAATCTAGTTAATCATCAATGCTGGAACTTGTTATCTTAGAGAGTCCCATCGGCAAACTGTCACTCTGCCTGATTATTGCCAGTGGCAGCTCAGCAAAAAGATTTTTTTACGGGATGTGGAACAGGAAGCAGGGAGAGAGACAGAGAGGGAGGGAGGAATATCTTTCATACGACATGAATCAAAAGTCATTCCGAAGTGTTTGGAAGAGGAAAAGAACCTGGAGTCAGGAAGACTTGAGCCCTTGACCTGGCAAACTGAGGTGGCATGTATGGACTCAGCTAGCAGACCACTGGCCTCCTTTTGGCCAGAAGTGGGAAGTGTAAATGAACCCAAGAACATAAGACGAGTCCGCAGGATCAGGCCAATGGCCAAATCTAGTCCAGCATCCTATTCTCACCACGGCCAACCAGCAGTGGCAGAGTCTCAAATTTCAATGGCACACTATGCAATCAGTGGAGGAGGAAGGGGGGTGCGGTGGGGGTGGTTTGCCCCGGGTGTCACCACTGAGGGGGGTGACAAAATGCCTGGTGGCACTCAGCGCTCCTGAGCCACGCGTCTCTCCTGGGTGGCCTGTGTTAGAATTCCTGCTCCATGATTGCAGTCATGGGATTGTTGTCTTTCACATGACGTTATATGTTTTGACTCCATGGAGTGGGAAGTGACGGAGACAGGATGTTTGTGTGACTGTGTTCCGTGAAGTAGGACTACTGTCCTTTGTTCTTTTGCTCTTTGCTGTCTGATGCTAGAGAGAGAGGGAGCCATGTTGCAGTGCTCCGTGTGTGTTTATATGTAAATAAAGTAGATTAGCCAAAATGCTGAGTTGCTGAGGTCTGTCATGTGAACTGCGCAAATTCTGCGGATCCCTAAGTGTGCCGGTGTCGGTTGGCACTGGTCTCTGTGATGTTCCGGCTGAGGAAAGCTCCCGAACGATCGACCAGGAGAGAGAGAACATGCCAGTCGGGCATGTATCTCTGCCAGGGTCCTACTTGAGTGTAGGCTGAACTCCTGACAGCTTGGGCACGCGCAGGCTCAGCTCTGCCCAAATGGTCTGCCTGCTGCCTCCCCCCCAGCTGTAGGGCTGTAGTGGGAGGAGGCAGGCAGACTCCAGAGGCCCTGCGGTGTGCCCCATCCCTATGTGGTGAGCGCCCCAGGTGCCCAAGCGTCTTCCTCTGCCGCTGTATGCAATGCCAACATTTGGTGCCCCCGTCTATTGTGCCCCATTTTGAATCATAGTTGTGGCATCGCCTGCATCAGCGCCCTCCATGCCCAGCACGACTGAACCAGTCGCACTTCCCTAAATCCCCCTTTCCCCTCCAGGTGTCTGTAGGAAACCCAGAAGCGGGAGCTGAAAAACAAGTGCTACTCTCCCCTTCCTGTGTTTTCCAGCCACTGGTATTCAGAAGCATTCTTGCTTACTGATTTGCTGCTTAATTGCAGACTCCGCATCTGGGTGGAGGAGCAACTCCCCATCCAAAAGCAATTTCGTATCTGGTTCCCGTGGGATCCATTCCACTGCCGACGGATCTCTCCAGGCCTCCTCATTGTCTTAACTTATTACCCAAGTAGAGAATGGATAAAGTACTTGACTGAGATCGTTCTCCCTCTCCCCACCCCACAAGTAACATGACTCAGAAGATTGTATTACTCATCACAAACCTGGTGCCTCCGCTCCCCTTCAAACGCTTTTGGAATTGTTTGCGGCTAATAAGTCCTTCCCCCAGGAAGTTATTGTTCTGTGCGGGGAAATCCTCTTGATGTTCTTTGAGATGTAATGGTACAAGTGTTCAGGCATCATCCCCATTGAAAGTACACATGATTGTGATGGGTGAATCCTAAGACCATAAGACGTGGCTGCTGGATTAGACCAGTGGCCCATCAAGCCCAGTATCCTGTTCTCCCAGTGGCCAGTGGGAAACCTGCAAACAGGACCTGAGTACAAGAGTCCCCTCGTGTGGTTTCCCACAACCCATATTCAGAAACATTGCTGTCTCCAACTGTGGAGGCAGACCTAGCCATCTTGGCTGCTTGCCTCAATAGCCCTCTCCTCCAGGAATTTGCTTAATCCTCTTTTAAAAGCATCCAGGTTTGTTGTGATGGCCTGGGGCTCGGGCTCGGACTCGGAACCAGACGAGTCTCAGTTCACACCGGATCCTTTGCCTCACGCATCATCTGAACCAAGTCTGGGGCCTGATCCAGAAGAGTCCCAGTCTGCACAGGTTCCCCTGCAACAAACACCAGCTGGGCTGAGTCAGGGGCCTGAGCCTGCCCTGCCTCCAGATGCAGGGATGACCTCATTGCCTCCAGGTGGGCCATCACTTAAGCTGCTCCACTACTGGTTGGGTCAGGGGAGGCTGAGGCGGCCTCTGGGTCTAGGAACCCACCGATGTCTCCCAAGCTGCAGAGACTGAGGTCTGAGAGAAGGAGAGACCTGAGTACTCGCAGGAGGAGTGCTCGCCTTCAGGTGAGACAGGGAGGTGAGTTGCCGGAGGATCAGGGCTGGCCGCTACCCCGACAAAGATAAAAGGCTGTCGGACCCTGCCCAAGGTTGCGGGAACAACATTGCTGTATGCCAGATCCTGTACCTGTTCTTGCCTGGTTTTCTGCCTCGTGTCCTGCCTTGGCCCTGTCAGACTGACTCCCAGTGGAACCTTTGGATTCTGGACTGGTCCTGGACCGTGTTTCAAGGGTACCCCCAGGCCCAGCACATTTGTGACTATCACTGCCTCCTGAAGGTGCGAGTTCTATAGTTTAATAATGTGCTGTGTGAAGAAGGACTTTCTTTTGACCATAGAGGGTAGCTCAGCCAATAGATTAAGGTTACCAGACGTCCCCGTTTCCCGGGGACAGTCCCCGCATTTACAAATCAGTCCCCATACAAAATCTATTGAAGGTGAAAAGTGTCCCCAGATTCACTGGAAAAAATCTGGTAGCCTTACAGTAGAGCATAGGACCTTTTACTCTCAGGGTCTTGGGTTCAAGTCCCAAATTAGGCAAAAGATTCCTGCATTGCAGGGGGTTGGACTAGATGACCCTTGTGGTCTCTTCCAGCTCTAGGATTCTTTTATCTGTCCTGAACCTTCCAGCTTTCAGCTTCACTGGATGGCCTTGAATTCCGGTGTCAGGAAAGAGGTGGAAAAATTACACTCCATCCACTTTCTCAACACTATGCATAATTTTGACTTTTGCATAAATATCATAAAGGACTTAAGTCAAATAGATTGTTGAAGGAAATGAGGAAAGGTAAAATTATATTATGTTAAGATAAATTAATGGATAAAAATTGGGGAAAGATGGAAAGGATTTGCTGAATAGCTAATTGAAGCAGAATACAAAAAAGGGAGGTGTGAGGAGGTCAAAGAAACAAGCAAATGAAGTTACCGTAAGTCATGGAAGGTTTACTGTATTTTTGTGTATTTTCTTTTTTGTTGTCTGACCGTTTTTATTTTTCTTGATGTTTTTGTTGTTGTTTTTTAAAAACTTTAATAAATATTATTGAAAAAACAAAACAAAACACTATGTATAATTTTGCATACCTGTATCACATCTCTTGCCTTCCCTCTAAGCCTAAAAGTCCCAAATGCTGCAAACTTTCCTCTTAGGAGCCTCACTCCATCCCCTCGGTCATTTCGTTTTACCTGTTTCTGGTCCTTTTCCAACTCTGCAATATCCTTCCTGAGGTGAGGTGACCACATTTGTGCACAGTATCCACCACAGATTTGTATGAAAGCGTTGTGATGTCAGCAGTTTTATTTTCAATTGCTTTCCTAATGATCCGTAGCATGGAATTTGCCTTTTCCGCAGCTGCGCCACACTGGGTCAACATTGCCGCTGAGCTATCCGCTAGCTTTCCCAGCCTGCCACTGCAGCCCTGAGGCCTGAGGTAATGGCTGGCTCCTCCTTGATAACAAATCTTTCAAATGACATTTTAAAAATAGTGATGAGGAAGAACGGTGGCAGGAAAGAAGCAGAGAGCTTTCTTGTCCAGATGATCGTCACATGTCGGTTTAGAGTTGAATAATAATAATAATTTATTATTTATACCCCGCCCATCTGGCTGGGTTTCCCCAGCCACTCTGGGCAGCTTCCAACACAATATTAAAATACAGTAATGCAAATATTAAAAGCTTCCTTACACAGGGCTGACTTCAGATGCCGTCTAAAAGTCTGGTAGTTGTTGTTCTCTTTGACATCTGGTGGGAGGGCGTTCCACAGGGCGGGTGCCACCACCAAGAAGGCCCTCTGCCTGGTTCCCTGTAACTTGACTTCTCGCAGGGAGGGAACCTTCAGAAGGCCCTCGGCTCTGGACCTCAGAGTCTGGGTAGAACAATGGGGGTGGAGACGCTTCTTCAGCTATACTGGACCGAGGCTGTTTAGGGCATTAAAGGTCAACACCAACACTTTGAATTGTGCTTTGAAATGTACTGGGAGCCAATGTAGGTCTTTCAAGACCGGTGTTATGTGGTCTCGGCAGCCGCTCCCAGTCACCAGTCTAGCTGCCGCATTCTGGATTAGTTGTAGTTTCCGGGTCACCTTCATATTTTTTTTAAAAAATCATATTTATTAAAATTTTCAGAATACAGAAAAAAAATTAAAAAATAAAAATAAAAATAAAACAAAAATGAAATACTTTTAGAATCTTATTTTCGTTACCCACTTTCAGGGACTTCCCCTCCCCCTCCCCCTCCCTACTGTATTCCCCTTTCATAATGTTGGTTCTACAAGCTCTCACTCCCAATTTAAACCTTAAATTATTTAGCCCCATATTCCAATTTAAATTATACAATCATCATCTTTCCCTTAACAAAGAAAAAATATAAGTCAAAAATTCTCTCCCCAAGGCCCCCTTGGTTTCATTCCACGAATTCCCTTTTTCATTTACTAATAACACCCCAGCATAATATAAAAAAAAGATTCAAAAAAAAATAGTTACACAGCCTTTGGATTCTAATTCTCTCCCCCCCCCCCCATTCCCCGGTTCGCATTCCCCATGTCCATCAATCTGTCTGTCTGTTGTCTGCCTGGAGATCTTTGATCCATACACCAATCAGTTCCACCTTGCCAGTTTCTTTTCCTTTTTTTCCTTTTTAATTTAAATATTATTTTTGTAATGTTTGATTTCAAACGTCCAATCCCAAGGGGTTCCCACCATTGTTCTGTTCCATGTTGTTGTCAAGTTTCTTGTCCTGTTCTGCTGCTAAAACTTTCTAATTCAGAAATTTGATACCTCTACAGGGGTTTGTTATTCAGGAACAAAAACTTACGTCCAGTCCCTTCCTTTCTTCAATAGAGAATTCTATTGTCTCCTTTAATGTAAACACCCCTGTAGACAAAATACTTTTTCAGTTTTGCAGCTTTCTCAGGAGATAGCAAGTCCTATACAGTTCCCAGAGTATTTTTCCGCTTGTAGTTCTTGTAATGTCCCGAAACTCCTCTAGGGGGGTTGCAGTAACTTTGTTTCCTCTTGTCCAAAAGTCCAATTGTTATTCCATAATTTCAACATTTTGTATCCAAATCGTGGCCAATTGTAACAAAATTAACTAGCGAAGTCCTCATAGCAAAGTCCTCTTTACACTTTCCGACTTTGACAGCCACTTTGACAGCTGTCAAAGTCTGCTTCTCTTTTCCCCAGGCTCTCTCTCGGGTCGCCTCGGTTCCCGGGGGGGGGGGGGTTTACGTTTCCCTTCTCACCCCACTCTTCTCCTCCAGCACAATTCTTGTAATATCCCATCGTGAAATTCTTGGTTTTTATCCAAAATACGCTTCTCTTTGGACCTTGGTTACTCAGTCCTTGTTTTGAAATGCTTACAATAGGGAGGGGGGACTGACTTTCTTTTTAGATCCCCCCCGCTCGTGCCGAATCCGAAAAAAATTTCCTTTTTTTCTCCTTTAAAACCCGGTTACCAGATTACTCATGGGTTGTTGTTAAAAGTCCGAATTTTCAATGGAAGAAGTCGGCGCTCTCCACCGGATGGCATGCGGCTTCGCTCGGCAGGGGAAGCAGAGGACTAAAAAGCACCACGCCACTCCCCGGCACCCGATCCGTAGCCTTTAAAAAGGCTCCTTCACGAGTCGGGAGGGCACTAACGGTGCCAGCCGAGTCACCCATGTCCACGGTCTCCGTGCCCGTGGTTTTTAAGGGTCCCCGCGTCGCCGGCGCGGTAGAACCCGAGCCCTGCCGAGCAGACTCCCTCCGGAGCTCGGAGGGAGTCCGCCATTCGGCGATGGCGCCAACCCGGAAGTCCCCTCCGGGTCACCTTCAAAGGTAGCCCCACATAGAGCGCATTGCAGTAGTCCAAGCGAGAGATAACCAGAGCATGCACCACTCTGGCAAGACAGTCTGCGGGGAGGTAGGGTCTCAGCTTGCGTACCAGATGGAGCTGGTGAACAGCTGCCTTGGACACAGAATTGACCTGCACCTCCATGGACAGCAGGGAGTCCAAAATGACTCCCAGGCTGTGCACTTGGTCCTTCAGGGGCACAGTTACCCTATTCAGGACCAGGGAGTCCTCCACACCCGCCCGTCCCCTGTCCCCCCAAAACAGTACTTCTGTCTTGTCAGGATTCAACCTCAATCTGTTAGCCACCATCCAAGAAGTTGAATTAACAGAGGGGAAGATTCCCACCCTTTCCACTTGCGTCTCTCTACCCCCCACCCAAGTCAGAGGGACAGGGGCTTCTCCTGTGCAAGTTGGCTGCCAGAGGGCTGGCGGGGGGCTCACCCCCCCAAAGAGGCTTGGAGCACTGGCAGAGGAAGAGGATTGCAGGGGGACCGTCCCGCCCCCGGCAGCGTGATTCCAGTGGGGTGGCATCGCTGCTGCCCCCCGCCTGCGCAGGGTGCCACGCCCCTGTGAGCAGTGCACCACGCCCCCAGGATGCGCGGCAGCCCCTCCCGCTCTCTGCCCCCCAGTGCTGGAGCATGAAGCTCCGCCACTGGCTTGGAGCACAAGGTAACGTAAGGAAATTCATAAATTAAGCAAGTATTCTGTCTCCTCACCCCATTGTTCAGGGGACTCCCTAGCCCTACAGAGAAGCTTGCAGAAGATGGTACATTAGGGGTGGGGAAGCCATGGTCCTCCAACTGCAGTTAGATTCCAGCAACCAGCAGCCCCAGAAGCCAGCAGGGGTAACGGTCAGGGACGATGGAAGTTGTAGTCCAGCAACTTCTCATACCATCTAATTTTTTCCAGTTCAAAACTGGGGCGCACCTCCCATCCAAGTACTAACCAGGCCTGACCCTGCTTAGCTTCCGAGATCTGATTTGGACATTAATGCAGAAGTAATGATTAGATCAGAATCCTTCCTCGGATCTGGAAGTATGGGACCCCCCAACAAAATTTAAAAATTCGGCACTGTAATTTGGAATTTATGTGATGTGGTTTGATTCGATGTGATTGGCTGGTTAATAAAAAATTATTAAAAAACAAAACAAAACTGGGGCGCACCTCTTCTGGGATTCAGTCCCGGGTGAGTCACATGATCTGCGCCTAACTCTCACCCCGAAAAAGTGCTTTTTCCAGGGCAAGAGTGCATGACAGAGAGGCATCCAAAATGGCGGCCAGGATCTTGCATGAAAAAATGAGATGTCCCGTTTTTTCCAGGGCACTTGGAAACTATAACATCTGGAGGACCACAAGTTTCCCACTCCTTATGCATGTGTTTGCAGGGGGAACCTCGTTCTGTTAACTCCAGGGTAGCCCAAGTGTAGTTGTTGAACTACAACTCCCACTGCCCCCCGCCCACTGGAAATGCTAGCTGAGGATGATGGGAACTAGAGTCCAACAGCAACTGAGGGCGCTCTATGTTGGCTGCCCCTGAGTCAACTTACCTTGAGATCATCTTTCCATGAGGGCTGATTTCTGTGGTGCCCCGATGAGTTGCCTTTGAGATATAACAGAGAGCAGACTGTCTAGGCAGACACAAACAAACACCACAGAACACCTTAAGGAGAATCAAGTCCTATCGCTCGGTGTTTCTGCAAGCACGGAGTCCGCCCCCGAATCAAACATTAGCAAATTAACACATACGGAATAATGAATTAATGGGTTAATAATTCATCAAATCAAACGGCAAGGCAGGAGCTGTTGAATAATACCACCCTAAATCACGAAAATCTGCATAATGGGAACCTGAGGAAGACAATGAATATTCACCGAAAACGGGTATTTCATTGAAATCCTTCTGGGTGGGGAGGGGCAGCGGGATGGGGGTGGCCACGATCCAGCAAATTGCACTCAAGCCACCGTTTGCTGCTGCCAAAGTCTATGGGTTCGCCGTAACCAAAACCACAATCTGATCCTGTGGTTTGAAAATGGTGCCTTTGCTGGTAGCAGATTCTAATCAGGCCTTGGAAGTAGGTTTTAGAAACAAGGTCTCCCCAGCCCCCCCCCACTTCTTCTCTTTCCCTTCCATTGCAAAGTATTGATATTATACTTTCTGCCCTACTCAATTCTTGTCCTGTTATAGGTCCCCCACCATAGCTGTCAACTTACAGATTTGAAAATAAGGGACCAGCAGCCTCGAAAATAAGGGACCAGCAGCCAAAATAAGGGATTTTCTGGGCACAGGTATGTTCAGCTTCCGAGCCCCTCCGAGCCAAAGGCAGAAAGCCCAGCCAGCAGCCAAACGAAGCCTCATCTGTAAGGGACAGCAGCGGGACATGGCGCTGGGATAAGAGACTGTCCCGCCAAATAAGGGACGCTTGACAGCTATGTCCCCCACAGCCTGGGCTTGATGGACCCTTTGTCTGACCCAGCAGGGCTCCCACTTATGTTCTTCTACTACAGACCACTTAATTGTTGGCACAACTCCCCATCTTTCCTATATATATCTCTGAAACAAAACCCAGACTCTGCATTTTGGGCTCCGCCTTGGTTTTGCTGGCCGTGTCCACTCCCCAGTTGAACGTGTTACGATCGTATCTTTTTCTTGGGGTTGCCAAAGGTCCAATGACTCTCCATTCTCCATCCATTTTATAGCCTTCTTTCTTGTTTCATTATCCATCTCCCCCTCTCTCTCTCCTTGGACCTCTTCCCAGTCCATTCACTCAATCTTCCTTCTATTTAATTTGGTGCTATTTATAGAGCTGGCTGATACTTGTGCACGCAGACCATTTTTCAAGCTGAATAGTGCAATTTTCTTAGAAATAATGTTTTTTGGGGGTGGTTGCCATGTTCTAATGCAAAATGTGAATTAAAAATCCTTCTGGGAGTGACTTCTTCTCTTTTCTATATTAGTCATTTCTTAAAACTCCTGTGACATCAGAGGAATAACATTTTACAACCAGAAATTATTATTTTCATTCCATCTTCTTTAGAAATATTCTATATCATCTATCTATCTATCTATCTATCTATCTATCTATCTATCTATCTATCTTGCTATGCTATGCAATGTTTTCCAGCTATCTACGAACAGAGTCCTGTTCAGACCAAGGTCCATGTAGTCTAGGCAACCTTTGGCCCTCCAGATGTTTTGAACTACAATTCCCATCATCCCTGACCACTGGTCCTGTTAGCTAGGGATCATGGGAGTTGTAGTCCAAAACATCTGGAGGGCCGAAGATTGCCTATCCCTGATGTAGTCCAACATTTCCACCCCCTCAACTCACAGTGGTCAGCCTGTCCCAATGGAAAATTCACAAAAAGGAGCACAATGACCATCTCCCACACATAATCCCCAGCAGCTGGTCTAATTTATAGCCATTTGGACCAGAAGCTGTTGGCTAGTAGCTACTGGGCAATTTTACAGGGTCTTTTCAAATATACATGCCCATCTGAAACCCAAAAGAACACTCAGCTTGATTGTTTGTTTCCCTATCTAGCCTGGTCAGTACTTGATTCTGCTGTGACTGAATTTTTCCACATGCAAAAAGATGCTGGAGGCGACAATGCAGAGCCGACCCCACAGTGATCCGTTCAATGGGTTCCCCTAACAAAGATGAAAAACGTGTGCTTTAGAAAACTGAAATTATGCACATGGGCGATCAAACTTTTGAGAGCACAATCTCCATTATTATACTGCATTACCATGGCCCATATCATAGATCTGTAAGAACTGTAAGGGACCCAAGGGTCATACAATGGCTGATGCTTCACTATCGCTGCTCTTGCTGTGATTCTTGAAGTTGCTGTTTTAATAGTGTGCTGACCATCGCTTGCATTTTAAACTCTGTTTTTTCTTCATTCGGTTGTAAGTCACCTATTTAGGCAACCAAAAATCAATTCAATAACAATAATAATTTTGCTTTTGCTAGTCATAGGGAGAGGCAACACCCCCGGCCACTGGAAATCTGATTTATGATACAATCCAGTGGCGTAGCGTGGGGGGTGCAGGGGGGGCCGGCCGCACCGGGCGCAACATCTGGGGTTAGGGCAAATCCATGGGTTAGGGGGCGCAAATCCACAGGTTAGGGGGCGCAAATCCATGGGTTAGGGGGCGCAAATTACTTGCCTTGCCCCGGGTGCTGACAACCCACGCTATGCCACTGATACAATCCTATATGCGTCTTCTTAAAAGTACAGTGGTACCTGGGTTCTCAAACTTCATCCGTTCCAGAAGTCCGTTCCAAAACCAAATCGTTCCAAAACCAAGGTGCGCTTTCCCATAGAAAGTAATGCAAATCAGATTAATCCGTTCCAGACTTTTTAAAACAACTCCTGAAACAGCAATTTAACATGAATTTCACTATCTAGCGAGACCATTGATCCATACATAAAATGAAACCAATAATCAATGTACTGTACTATAAAATAAATAAGACAGTACTGTAGATGATAAAAAATAAAATTACATTTTTTCCTTGCCTGCACTAATGATAGTTATTGTTTGGATGGGGGGCTTTTATCCATTTCTGCATTCACACAATCAAACAACCAGTAGCTGAACTGGGTTCCACACAGTCACAAAAACAAATTAACCGAAAAAGCCTCAAAACCCAAAACTTAAAATAAATAGCAAAAACAAAAGCCCAAACTTAATCCATTCCAGAAGTCCGTTTGACTTCCACAATGTTCAAAAACTAAGGCACGGCTTCTGATTGCTGAAGGCGCTCTGGAAACAATAGCTGACAGCTGCATAGGATGTTTGGCTTCCGAAAAACTTTCGAGAACCGGAACACTTACTTCCGGGTTTTCAGCATTTGAGAACCAAGGTAAGCCCCTTTGAGCTCACTCCTTTGTGAGTGCAGAATTGCAGCCTCATCCAGCCTCTCTTCTGACTCCTTTCAAGTCCACTTTCACCCTCACAGGATATGGAAACTTATCTGCTTCTTAATTGCAAACGAAGCTGAGATTCCGAAGTAGCCCTGTTTCACTCCCAATTTGACACATTGGAATTTTCTCTCTGCTCCCTCGAGACCACAGCATGTGCACAGCTCCACTTTCAGAAATATCTAGCGAAAGGCTAAATTTCTGTGTCATACCTCCTACTACGTCGCAAGCAGGCAAGTTTGCGGTGCAGCTAGGGAACACCGGCACTGCCCTTAGGCCAAAACATACCGGAAGCATGTTAGCCCAAAGAAAAATAGAGATTTCTCCAGTGACTTTCCTTCGCATGGCTGGCTTGCCCTGGAAACGAGAGCCATGTTGGTCCCCCTTTGGAGGTAACCCTCAAACTAGATAAAGAAGATAATCTGCCATCTGATGTTGGAGTTTTAAGGGTGGGGTGGAATGCCTCCCAAACCAGGTGATGTTGCCCAGTTTTCCATTATTGCTGCTGAAATATACTCAGAGTCGAGAGTGGATTTCATGCTCTTTATTCAGCTCATAGTGGTGAGGAGGGAAAGGAACTCCCCTCAAAGTATCTGCTTTATATACGTTATTTACACAATGGGCTGCATGTGATTGGCTAATTCCGGAATTCTCCTGTAGGCCAATCAGGTTGTGGATTCACTTCTATCTGGAGCTGGATTGGGTGGCTCCTGCCGACCAATCATACTGCTGCATTGTTCTAGGACCAATCAGACTGCTGCATTCTGGATCCTATTGTTC
>JAXCMG010000036.1:12607134-12647171 GCA_034642415.1 Podarcis siculus
CTGCATTCTGGATCCTATTGTTCTAGGACCAATCAGACTGCTGCATTTTGGATCCTATTGTTCTAGGACCAATCAGACTGCTGCAGTTTGGATCCTATTCAACTCAGTACATAACAGCTGCTGTTGTTATTAATTTGTCAGTTGCCTAACAGAGATCCTAGGCGATTTACAAACAGGTTTCACAGCATAGCTCGGAGAGCACGAGACTCTTAATCTCAGGGTTGTGGGTTTGAGCCCCACCTTGCGCGAAAGATTCCTGTATTGCAGCAGTTTGTACCAGATGATTCTTGTGGTCCCTTCTCACTCTACTATTCTATGAACATGCAAAATGGTTAAAATCAACAGCCATCGAAATTTAAATATATAAAACGTAACACACCATCCAGAGGGGGAAAAATAAACTGAAAGAACTTCTCAGAAACCCAGCATGACGCTAACATAAAGCCTTGAAGCAAATGTTCCAGATGTTCCAGCAGGGATTGCCAGTCTGGTGAACTCCAGATGTTATTGGACTCCAAGCATCCTCAGGCCCAGCCAGGATAGCCAATGGACAGGGATGCTGTGGACTGACAACTTATGGAGGTACCACCTTGGTTACCCCTGAAGTGTAGGTAGCTTCCCACGAGGCAAGATGCAGCGATAACAGCAAGAACCTTTAGTGACCTACATAACTGGGAAACAGAGGCAAAGCAACTGCTTATATCAGCCTTTCTCAACCTGTGGGTCCCCAGATGTTGTTGAACTACAACTCCCATCACCCCAGCTAGCAAGGCCAGAGCTCAGGGATGATGGGAGTTGTAGTCCAACAACATCTGGGGACCCACAGGTTGAGAACCGCTGACTTATGTACATTTCTGGAAGCCTGGGCCACTCCCACTCCCAACGCGATTGGCTGTCTAAACTTCTAAACTGTGAATCACGACTCAGAGTTCAAGGGCCAATGGCAGAGGCCCAAATCCCGAAATGTTCTGTGATTGGACAACATGTATCAAATCAGAACACAGGAGCTCAGAATCCTAGTCCAGACTCAAGCTCAGGCAATCACAGACCACTGAATACATAACACCCCCATTGTCATCATCCACACCAAAAAACTTCTTGAGAAGTTCTAAAATAGGAGAGGACAACATCTTCCTTTCCTTCCTCCCTTCACCCCCTCAGAAGAACATAAGAAGAGCCTGCTGGATCAGGCCAGATGCCAGTGAGAAACCTGCAAGCAGGATCTGAGCACACAGGAACTCTTCTTTCCTGTGGCTTTCAGCTTCTGAAGTAATCTGCAAGTTTGCAAGCCTCTCCTGTGCCATTCCTGATGCACCTCCAGGGTACAAAGGAACTCACTTGTCCCACAGATCTGGAAATGTTTATTTATTTTTGCTGATCTCATGTTTCACAACTTGTAGGCTTACCCGGAGGCCGCAACCTGGTCACAGTTCAGCGCTGGGTTTCCGTGGCTCAGCTGCTCTCACATCTGTGCTGCTTTTTCTATGCGCAGCTCCAGTGAGGTCACACGGTCAAATGTGGGCCGAAATGAAAGGAGAAGTCCAGAGGCGGAAGGGGCTGTGTGTTTGCTTGGCTGAATCCTTTGATCTAGGGTCAAATCTTCTTAATCAGCAACTTGTGAATGTGACCACCATCAAGTATTGTTGTGTATTTTACAAATCCAAGGATGTCCCTGCTTAGAAAGCAGTCTGCCCTAGGATCATTTGATGGCAAGGCCAAGATGTCAGTTCTTGGCTCTGACATTTTCTAGAATGTTGTTGTTGTTGTTTGATTTGATTTATTGTACTTCTATGCCGCCGTTCATTCAAATGAATCTCAAAGTGGCTTTAAAAAAGGTAAAGGACCCCTGACAGTTAAGTCCAGTCGCAGACGACTCTGGGGTTGCGGCGCTCATCTCACTTTACTGGCCGAGGGAGCCGACATTTGTCCACAGACAGTTTTTTCCGGGACTTATGGCCAGCATGACTAAGCTGCTTCAGGCACAACAGAACACCAAAACCAGAGCAGCGCACGGAAATGCCGTTTACCTTCCCACCAGAGCAGTACCTATTTATCTACTTGCACTTTTTGGCGTGCTTTTAAACTGCTAGGTTGGCAGGAGCAGGGACCGAGCAACAGGAACTCACCCCGTTGTGAGGATTCGAACCACCGACCTTCTGATCAACAAGCCCAAGAGGCTCAGTGGTTTAGACCCACGTCCCTCAAAGCGGCTTACAACCAATAAATAACCATAATTTAATAAAACATAACAGCACATCGCAAATGCAGCATCCATCATATAAACTAATAAACAAATGATCAATAAAACAGTTTCAATCTATAAAAAACTGATTTAAAAAAGCAACTACAAAAAAAGGCTAAACCTCACAATTATGACATCAAACTTACCAACAGAGAGCAACCTGGTCAGCTGATCAGTGGTGGAAGAAGCCTCTCAGGCACCTGGGGTGGCATGCCCAAGGGCAAGACGAACTGCCCATAGGGGCGTGGCGCGGTGCCCATAGGGGCAGAAAGGGGCTCTCAGCGTCCTATGCTCTGTATGAGCGCTATGGCATGCCCCATGCTGTTCCCCAGGGGTGAGATGGGGTGCACGGCTGCCCTACAGCTGAGGGGAAGGCAGCAGGCAGACAGTGCGGACCCTGCAGGCGCTGGGATGCATAGCTCATGCATGCTGCAGGCCCCACTGTGACAAGTGCCACCTGCCATTTTGTCACCCCCCATCAGGGTGACACCCGGGGCGAACCACACCCCCTTCGTACACCCCTGCAGCTGATAGCAGTTAGCTCCTATCTCTGTTCCCCAATCCTTTCCTGCCCTCTATAGCAAAGTACTGATTGTATGCTCCTCGGAGCAGGGACCTCTCCTTTTGTGTTTTGTCCAGCACCATGTAAAATGAAGGCAGAATCCTGCAAACCACATCTTTCTGCCCTTTGGCATTGTAACATAATATTGCTTTATTATTATTTGACCATCTTTGGTCAGTCAATCTAGTCTATGGTGGTGCTGGTGTGTGTGTGTGTGTGTGTGTGTGTGAGAGAGAGAGAGATTTTGGGGACGTGTGTTTGTGTATTATTCCCTGTTTGCACCCGGGCCAGTCCCTGGCATCTCCTTCCAGCCTGCTGTTGCCAAATTTCAATGAAGCTGCAGCTCGTTTTGCTTCTCTGCGTTTTCTCCAACCAAATAATACTTTTTTTGACACAGATGCCAGCAGTGGATTTTTTGTGCGAAATAATCCTCTCTTCCTATTTACTCCGCTTGCCGCTGAGCCTGCAAATTCAAACTAAATCTGTCCCTTTGTTTTTGCTAGCTCTTTAAGTCTTAATTTATTTCCTTTTCTTTTTTTCCTGCTCCCGCTGCAAAAATATACGTCCCTGCCGTCTGTTCTGTTTCCCCCTTTCCACACATGTCACTGTTAAGCAGTTCAGCAAAATCAAGTCCCTGATTTCTTCTCCGTGTTGCTTCATCCTTAAATCCACTTGTGCTTTTTCCGCTAGGGATAGATCAGCCAAAAAAGAATTGGTCAATCTTCTGGTCATGAAACCAGCGTGATGATGGACGAGGGCAAATATAGATACAGAGAGAGATTAGATTTCTTGCCCACGCTTTACCATAAGGTCCCAACTCGCGTTACAATAACATAATGTATTATATTAAGAAAGGTAAAAGCATGCCAGTTAGAAAACACACAAAACCATTCCAAATCAGAAACAGAACAGTGTAAATTCAACAAATGAGGTGTGTCCCTCAAAGCAAAATACCTTGACTATCAAAGAGGTACATCGCCTGCATGCGGCATTCGGTTCTCCACATTCCTGCATTGCTTTGCAATTTTTTTAAATTAAAAAAATCCTCGCAAAAATTTGCCAACGTTTTAGAGCCCATTTCTCCTAACATAGCATGTTTGTATGCAATTTTGCCTGCCAAACACTTTTTTTTTTGCGAGCTACCCACCTGTCAATCACCTGACACCAGTGACATCAGGTGACATGTTTTGGCTCAGGGAGTTCGAAATCAAACCACATCTCTCTCCTTTTAATCTGTCTATTTCTTCTCTCTCTCTCTCTCTCTCTCTCTCTCTCTCTCTTGTTCTATATTTCTTGTTCTATATGTCCTACTTTTCCTTTTCTCTCTTTCCCCTCTACGTTCTTCTTGTATTCAGATCAGTATTTTTGTTTTGGACAAAAAAAAGAAAAGAAAGAAATGTGATATTTCTATTTATGTGTATTTCTATTTATAAATCCAAATAAAATTTATTTATTTTTTTAAAAAAGAAAGAAATGAAACCACGTCACAGGCAAAGAAGTGTGTGCTGTGCTACCTGCCCTATAAGTCAATGACAACTCCTTGAACTGTCCCTTTGCTCCTAAACCTCAGCTACCTTGTGGCTATACTCTTTCATGAGAAAATGGCTTCGAGAGTAAACCTTGAGGAAAAATCCATACCTGGTGCCTTGAGGGGCATATCTGGGAGATAAATAGATAAAACATTATTCGCATTAGCCAATGGCCATAGCAACAGTAAAACATTACAGTATACGCAGTATTCGGGAGAAGAAAAGCCTAAGGAATAAACCCTACACAAATCCAGAGTGAATTCCCTAAGACATTGGATAGTGAAGTGAAGGCACAAGACAGGTGTTGATCATCATGTGAGCTGCGCACAGGTGGGCTTCATGCAAGCTGCCGGCCAGCCCTGTGGAGCCTCCTTTTATTGAGACAAATATGCAAGCCAGGCAGATACATTTTGGGCTGTGACCTTTACACATCTTCGGTCCCGAGATTGTGGGGTGGTACAAAGTTATTTTGGCACCTGTTTCCACCGCGTCATTTTCCCCTTGCACAGTGTATGATGAAGGAGACAAAAGGTCTCAGGGACAAAGGTCACAAGCAGGACACCGCAGACTCCTGAGACCGCAAAAGGTTAGACAGAGGGTAAGATGTTCAGACAGCCGTGGCTTTATCTGTGAGGGGGAGTGTGCTACACACCCCAGGGTCACGCGTGCAGGCAGACTGTGGCTGCCTGCTGGTGGGGAGTGTGCTCCGTCCGGACCCCACTGCCCACTCCGCGATCATCCCTACAGGATAGCCTCCTTCCGGCAACTCCTGAGGCCAAGCAGGTGCCAAATGTCTTGCTCTGCTTTCCTTTGGACCCCATCAGCGAAGCCAAGGGGTGGTGGTTCTTGTCGTCTGGGCAGCCCAGGACTTCCACACACATTGCCCAGGCTTGCACCTGGAGTGGTAATTACACAGTCTGAGATCATCCTTGGAGGTGCACTCCATTGTGTCTCGAGACAAACTGATGCCAACAGAAAGGAGGTTCACTAAACACACAAGACATAAACGGCTGTACATTTGAAAAAAATAATATATACTATTCATTGTATTGAATTGTAGATTTCAACAGAAGTAGCTCATAAAGTTCAAGGAAAAAAGTAGAAGACCCAGTGGATCAGTTCATTCTCTAATCAGTTTATGCATAAAGTCCATGTATGTGAAAGTGTCTATTCCACCTGTCTGTTCAGAGAGTCCAACAATCCACATGAAAGGTTGTTTCAGTTCCACAGAATCCTTTCACAGAGTCTAAGACAAGGATTTCAGGAATATTAGCCTTGTTTCATGGTCCTAGGCTTCATAAAAATATGGAACGCTTCACAAATTTGTAAATTTGTCTTACTCTGTGATAGGATTCTGTGGAACTGCAACAACCTTTCGTGTGGATTGTTGGACTCTGTGAACAGACAGGTGGAATAGACACTTATACATGTATGGACCTTATGCATAAACTAATTAGAGAATGAACTGATCCACTGGGTCTTCTACTTTTTTCCTTGAACTTTATGAGCTACTTCCGTTGAAATCTACAATTCAATACAATGAATAGTATATATTATTTTGTCAAATGTACAGCCGGTTACGTCTTGTGTGTTTTGAACAGGAAGGAGGTGGCAGGGGGGCACTGGAGGTGTAAATGACTATCGGACTTAGAAAAACTGGCATTGCTGGATTAAGTTCACCAGTGTCATGAACTGTTGGATGCAGAGGAATGGCGGGAGGAACCAGCTAGGGAAGCACCAAGGGAAGGAAGCTTGGAGCCTGAGGAGTGGTGGTGGGACAATGGTGAGTGGTCAGAGGGAGAAGACTGGGAAGAGGAGTGTCAGAAGCTGAAGAGGTAATGGCTTATTGAGCTGGGAGACTCTGTGTCAGGAGTGCGTGCAGGAGCCAGGCCCTGTGACCAGTAGGGCTTTGCAGGACTGGGGCCTTCCTAAGTTTGTTCTGGAGAGGCAAGGCGCGGCCACACAGGTGAGGCTGACTGGTAACTCACTACACCTGGTGGCAAGAGCCGGGAAGGGATATAAGGTCAGCATTTCCCTTTGGCTCTTGGCCACAGCAACATGTATCCTGCCTTGCTGTGTTTGGCTCCTTGCTTCCTGATCCCCAGACCGTGGATTCTTGACTCCTTGCTTCTCAATCCTCAGACCCTTGACTTTGTGACTCCTTGCTTCTCGACCCTCGGACCCTTGACTTTGTGACTCCCTGCTTCCTGACCCTTGGACCCCTGGCTTCTGGATTCTCATTCCTGCTCCCACCCCGCCAACTTGCCCCTGGTCCTGACGTCCTCAGCCGGGACTTCGATCGCCCGTAGACCAGACTGTGACAGTCTGTGGCAGAGAGAAGTCTAGAACTGGAGGCAGAAGCTAAAGCCGGCGAATAAGAGACCAAGAGGCAGAGATGAGTCAGGCTGGTTCAGAGTCATGGGTGTCTCCCCTTCTACTCCAACAAGCTCCCCTCCAAACTGTCTCCCAGAACCAGAAGCGGGCTGAAATGGGCGGTGCAGCGACAGACCTCATGCAGGCGCAGTCTCTGATTGCTTGGAAGAAGCCTTGGAGAGGAGGGGACTTAGACGGCTGTGAGGAAGTGGGGACTTTCAGTTTCAGCAATGGGGCCAGACCTACCAGGGATGGGCTGCTGTGCTTATTAGACCTGACACTCAGCCAAGTCGCGTTTTTGCTGATAAAGAGTTAACTCCAACTTTGAATAGTGTGATTTATGGCCTGCTTGCTCTTTCATAATCAGTTTTGTTGAATTAATTAAACTAAATAGTTTTAACTGGATTTTGAATAAACGTGCAATTTATTGTTAGCGTGTTGAATTTCATCGCATTATTATCTTCCTTAGTGGATCGGGCAAGTCACTATTCTGAATAATGCTTTTTATAGGGTGGCATAGCAGGCACTGGGGATGGGTTTATGGGACCATGGGGGGGGGGGGGGCTGGCCCATAAAGGTTTGGGGACTGTTGGTCTAGTATAAGCACAGTGAAAAATATACCCCCTGCTTAGACATGAGTGCCCAGCCACAGAGCATAGGCGCCTTCCTTGTGAATGCATCCGTTTCCGAGGCTCTTCTGACAGTGATGGAGCATTCTGCACACCCTTTCTTAAATTATCATATTTCACTTTGTCTTCTTGCTCCTCTGTTTTCATTTTGATTCTGGCATAATATGAGCCCGTTTATGGCATGCAAACATTATCTCATTACAGCAAACTACAGTACCAGGCTCTAAGTCTGGGTGTTATTGACTTAAGAGATATTTATGTTTTTGCTTATTGGATATCTTTTGTTCTTTTTAAAAACACGCATTGCTGCTCCTCCGCCCTCCCTTACTCATAACGGCCTCGCTCAGGCACCCTGTTATTACATTTCTATCTCTCTCATAATTGGGAAGAATTTCTAGAATATCTTCCTCCTTTTATTATTATTTTTTAATAAAAGCCACCATTTGCGATTGTTTTTCTTTGCCACTTAATGTCAAAAGTCCTTGTTTTGTGAAGAAATCTAGTTTCGAGCCTTTTTCTTCTGGAGTTGGGTGGGGATTGAATTTAGGAAGCAGTTGAATGTCTGTGTGAGCTGTTGTCATATTTGCATGATGTATTCTTTTCGCGGCATGTTCGTTGGCAGGTTGAAGTATTGAGGTTTCAGCCAGGAACAAGTTTTATCATCGGATTGTAGAGTTGGAAGGGGGCGCGAGTCTCATCTACTCCAACCCACTACAATGCAGGAATCTTTTGTCCAACGTGCGGCTTGAACCCACAACCCTGAGATTGAGTCTCATGCTCTACCAACTGAGCTATCCCAACATCAGTTCTGCCTTGTTGTTGTTGTTTAGTCGTTTAGTCCTGTCTGACTCTTCATGACCCCATGGACCAGAGAACACCAGGCACTCCTGTCTTCCCCTGCCTCCTGCAGTTTGGTCAAACTCATGCTGGTAGCTTCGAAAACACTATCCATCTCATCCTCTGCCGTCCCCTTCTCCTTGTGCCCTCCATCTTTCCCAACATCAGGGTCTTTTCCAGGGAGTCTTCTCTTCTCATGAGGTGACCAAAGTATTGGAGCCTCAGCTTCAGGATCTGTCCTTCCAGTGAGCACTCAGGACTGATTTCCTTAAGAATGGATAGGCTTGATCTTCTTGCAGTCCATGGGACTCTCAAGAGTCTCCTCCAGCACCATAATTCAAAAGCATCAATTCTTCGGTGATCAGCCTTCTTGATGGTCCAGCTCTGACTTCCATAAATCACTAAGTTCTGCCTTAGTGGCCACCAATGCCATCTCCTGGAAATGAGAAAGGTTTGAACAATATTTTGTGGCAATTCCTCGGCTGGACTACAGTAATGTGCTCTGTATGGGGCTGCCCTTGAAGGCTGTTCAGAAACAGCAAATGGGTTCGGAATGTGGCAGCCAGATTAATCTGTGAGGAAGCAAACATAACACTTGTTTTGTATGAAACCTGTTGGATCGGCACAGCGGCTTTTGTTTATCACGTTGGCCAACTGGATGCCTGTGGGAAGTCTACAAAGAAGGACATGAAAGCAATAGCCCTTGCCTCGCTCTTCTCCAGCAGCTGGAGTTCAGTGACATTAGACCTTTGAACTTGGAGGTTCCATATAACCGCCATGACTGGTAGTTGGCATAACCTACAATGCAGAAGGCTCAGGTTACAACTCAATTAAGACTACTTTTAGGAAAGCACCTCATTGACACCTTATTCAGGGCCCTCCAGTCTGAAGGACACAGCCCTGCCGCCATCCATTGACCCAGATGACCAGTCCATGGCAGTACCTCCATCTTCACGGCTTTGCAGAAGCCAAAGTCTACAAAACATAGCAAGGACCTTTTAACTAGCTGACCAGCTCCTCCACAGAGATGGAGTCTCCCATGCCTCAGGTCTGATCAGCCAACCTAAGGCTTGAGAACGTAAGAGTTTGCTGGGTCAGGCCAATGGCCCAGCCAGTCCAGCACCCTGTTCTCACTGTGGCCCACTGTGAATGCCTGTAGGAAACCAGCAAGCAGGGTTTGAGCCCAATAACACTCTCCCCTCCTGTGGCTGCCAGCAACTGGTGTTCAGAAGTATTACTGCCCTCTGACTGTGGAGCTAGAACAGGGGTCAGCAAACTTACCGTGCCTCGGGCCGGTGTCTCCAGCACTGATTGCGCAGCAGGGTGGGGGAGCGCGTGCCCATACACGTGCGCACATGCTATTTCTGGCACACTTCCGGGTCCGAAAAGCACAGGAAATAGCTTGTGCACATGTGCATGGGCCTCCTCCAACCCGGAAGGACAGCAGGTGTCACCCTGAGCTGGATAAACGAGTCCCTTGGGCCTTATCCAGCCCGCGGATCTTAGTTTGGGGACCCCTGAGCTAGAATATAGCCACCACGCCTAGCAGCTGCTGACAGACTTGTCCTCCATTAATTTGTCTAATCCGTTTCTAAAGCTCCCAGGATTTTTTGGAGGAAATCCTGTGCTTCAAATGTGCACTGGGTATGTTTTCAATATATATGGCGTCGAATCTTCCCCTTGTCTCCTGGCTGCTGGCTCATTTTAAAATACTGCTTGTGGACCAGCATGGACAGGGTTCAGTCCCTTTCATCCATTTCTAGTGACCACAAATCTGACTAGCCCCGTGACCCCATCTCATCCAAGGCCCTCTGCTCCTTTCCCCTCCTAGCTGGCCTCAGAATCCCCTCTGGCTTTTCAAACGTCAATTACGCTCTGCAATGGCCAATAAATCTCATGTCTAAACACTATAATGAGACTCTGCTTTTTTCATCCCAGGAAACGGAGAGATCTTTTACCCTGATTAATTGTCTTTTTCTTTTCTTTTCTCAGTCAGAAGCAGGAAAAAAAACCAGCCGACACCTGAGCCTCCCGAAAGCCCATTTCGAGGGGGGCTGTAGTGATTTCTGTTAGCATAGAGACTTAGTATGCAGCAGCAGAAGTTAACGTTAGTGAAATGGAGCCTTGCTTGGAGCATGCCTTTAGTTAGAAGGTATTCAGCCTGAGATTTCTTATAAACTACAAAAGCGTATATTTATTTAGGGAAGTGAATCCATTTTTTAAAAAAACAACCATTTTTTACAAACTTTATTTTTCAATTTCCAAAAATTACTTATAACGAATCATCCCCATATTCTCCCCCTGAAAAGAAACTTCCCATGCACGTGCAATGTAGAACATTAAGCAGGCTTAAATAATAGTTTAGAGTTGTTTATATCAGTGGTCAACAAAAGAGGTTCAAAGACTCTCTCAAGGCAAATCTTAAAAAAATGTAGTATAAACCCTGACAACTGGGAAACACTGGCCTGCGAGTACTCCCATTGGAGAACAGCCTTTACCAAAGGTGTCGTGGGCTTTGAAGATGCTCGAATACAGGATGCAAGGGAGAAACGTGCTAAGAGGAAGCCATGCTTGGCAAACCCTCACTGTGATCAGCTCCTGCCCGGAAACCTATGTCCCCACAGTGGAAGGACGTGTGGATCCAGAATTGGCCTCCACAGGCACTTACAAACTCACTTTTAAAACTGTGTTTATGGAAGACAATCTTACTCGGCTACGAGGGATTGCCGAAGAAGAAGAGGAGGAGGACTCTGTCTTGTGGAGTTTAGGTGGGCATCCGATCATATTGAGCAGGCATCTGGTCGGCCCCTGTGAGAACAGAACGATAGACCAGGTAGGCCCCCATTGGCCTGATCCACCAGGCTTTTCCTATGTTCTTAAAAGTTCATCTAGGGAGAAGTATGGGAGAATGGGCTCTTTCAGATGACCTGATCCAAACCTGTGTGGGTCTTGAAATTAGCACAACATGGAGAAAATGAGCAAATTTCTCATGGGCGTTTTGCATGCTTCTGTTCCTCGACATGGACAAGGATGCTTCCTAAAAAGCCCTGTGCTGGCACACCTCTCTGTATATCTGTATACCCACAGAGAGAAAGCACACTTTCGAAAGAGAGCGATCAGATGAAATGAGACAAGCTGCTGCCACCAGGCCCAGAGGTCTGCAGTAAAACGTCCTTGGCAAGGTGAGGTGTACCCAGGTACCTAGAGACACCTTCAGCTCAACTCCAGCTCTCGAGAGCTCCAGATGATTTTCATATACGGCTGCTGCATGGGAGGAACTCGGTTCAGTTCACATGCTCAATTTCATTTCAGCCAGAAAAGAATTCCTTTCTTCTATCTGTCCTTTATCTTCTCATTTCAGCCAGAAATGTCTTCTAATGTTTAGCTTCATTGAATGTCAGTGAAGTTCTGGTGTTACAAGAGAGAGAGAAGCTTTCTTTGCGTGTTGCATAATTTGATAAACTTCTATCACGTCACTCACCTTCTCTCTAAACTAAAATGGTCTCAAGCATTGTGACCTTTCAGAGCAGTGTGGTCCTCTGGGGTGGAAGGCGGAGGTGCTCCTCTCCCTGGTTGAGAGCTGCCGGACAGGAGCACTTACAAATCTCGCCTTTTGGGTTGCTGATCCAGCTATGATGAGCCTGAATTTCCTGCAAGAGCAGCGGCAAATATTCCAGGAGCAAGCCCACCTGAGCCCAGCTCTACATGATGTGTAATGCTAACGATTGAAACTGAGCTCCATAATCTATTGGAGCTCTTTGGTATGCAGAAAGTGTGCAGCGTTTGGCTCGTGAGATGCTTGCTGTGTAAGAAAACAACAAGGTAGTTTATTATAGGAAATGCATAGCTTGGATAGAAAGGGCTTCTCATTCTAATCTAACAAGCCGATCTAGAGAAGACAGCCATGCTTGCTGCTTTGTTATCTCAGAGGATAGGTCCAAGCTGAGCTCTTTGAAGATGCTCGAACTCAGGACGAAAGGGAGAAATGTGCTAAGAAGAAGGCACGCTCGACAAACCCTCACCGTGATCAACTCCCACCTGGAAACCTATGTCCTCACTGTGGAAGGACGTGTGGATCCAGAATTGGCCTCCACAGTCACTTACGGACTCACTGTGAAGACCGTGTTCATGGAAGACAATCTTACTCAGCTACAAGTGATTGCCAAAGAAGATCTCAGAGGATAGGCCCAAGGTGACCTCTCATCTTGAGGTCTGAGAAAGAAGTGTGAGGAGGAGGAAGTTGTAAATATGATGCAACCTATGTTGTATCGGTCTAAACAACAATATGGCGGTCAGCAAAGAGGTCAGCGGTACAGAAGTAGTCTGGGGATCTAGAGATCCCTAACTCTTATCTGTTTTAACCCCATGCAAAAGTGCTCTCAGCAAGCTGAAGAATCGCACCTCAACATCGGCACTAAATCACTCCTCACCCAATACAGAGCACTAATTCAAGGTTAGCCAACACCTGTCAGTCCCAGCCAACATAGCCAATGGTCAGGGGTGGTGAGAGCTGGTGGTCCAGCCACATCTGAAGGGCAGAACATTGGCTACCCCTGTGCTGTCTGTATCAAACACATTTTAATTTATTTTTCACAGCCTCCCTGAGGCTGGTCAGGAAAAGCTCTCTGATTACCATGACTGCAAGGCAATCGAATTCGTATATATGGAGTCGTTTGTGGAAGAAGCTCTCTGATGAGTCACCCATTCCTTTAATCAGGATGGAAGTTGTCCAGATCCTTCAGTGACGGCTCTGCTTCTTCTTGAGTCTCAGCCTCTGGGGTCAGGAGCGGCAGATGACATCTCTCTCTCCTACATGTGTTGAAACTGTCCACATTTGCCAGCTCATTCCAATCTGGACTCTCTCTCGTTATTTATCCCATCTTCACGGTTGACGTCAGCCACGTGGAATGGCTCTGCCAGGGTGGTGACGCCAATGCCATCTTAGTCTATATGGCGGGAGCCAATTTGGGTGAGCAATAGGGAGGCCCCCTGGGGGTGTTGGCAGGACTTCTGCCAGCCTCATGGATGGGTGGACAGGCAGCTCCAGAGCATGGCCTGAGATTGCTCGCCTCCTGGATTCTGCAAACCAGGATCAGGGACTCTGCCAAAGGGAAATTGTCTCGGAAAGCTTCTGGCTTCACCTCCGCAGGAATTCCTCGTTTGAGTCCTAGCCAAGGCATGCAAATCCACGGGCAGGTTGCTCGCTCGACATCCACGATGCAAAACCCAATGGCGGCTGGTTCTGGTTGGGACTGGTGGGGTGGAAGTTAGGGAGCCCAACAGCAGGTGGCGCCAGAGCCAATGACAGGTGGAGCCAACTCTCTCTGGTTTGTCCCCATCTTCCTCTTCCCTACTGAGTTCTATGATGGCAACACTGAGACTGAACAGGAAGAAGCTGGCAGGAAGGGCTGCCCCCTGGAGGAAGGAAGGCAGATGGGAGTTGGCTGGGCATAGACTGAGGGCAGTGGGGCCATGCCTCATTTGCCCAAATGAACCAGCTTCCACTGCATTGGTCTATAGGACTTAGAATCATAGTTTAGTAAAGATAAAGGGACCCCTGACCATTAGGTCCAGTCATGGCCGACTCTGGGCTTGCGGCGCTCATCTCGCTTTATTGGCCGAGGGAGCCGGCGTACAGCTTCCGGGTCATGTGGCCAGCATGACTAAGCTGCTTCTGGTGAACCAGAGCAGTGCACAGAAACGCCGTTTACCTTCCCGCCGAAGCGGTACCTATTGATCTACTTCTACTTTGACGTGCTTTCGAACTGCTGGGTTGGCAGGAGCAGGGACCGAGCAACGGGAGCTCACCCCGTCGCGGGGATTCGAACCGCTGACCTTCTGATCAGCAAGTCCCAGGCTCTGTGGTTTAACCCACAGCGCCACCCAAGTTGCATCTTGTCCAACTCCCTGCACTGCAGGAATCACAGCTAAATCCCTCTGTTCCCACCCCCTGTCCCAGCTTCTCACCCTTCCTTTCTCTTCCTCCGATCTCCCCTTGACCTCTTGATGTACCAGTCTGATCAGTACGACAGTGAGCTCCAATTAACACCAGCATTCAGGCCGATGACACATCCACCCCCCTCCCCATGCTGTCATTTCTGCTAACCCCCTCCCTTTGGTCTATTAAATCACCTTCTGGTGCCGGAGTAATTTCATTTTTGTCTGCAGGAGCCAATGGGCTACACCACCTCAAACATCTGTAGTGGCTCAGAGGGTGAATATCTAATAAGGACTCGGAGCCAGTCCTGCACTAGAGAACAAACACAGTGGCCAGATGGTCCATCATTACCCATTTTTATTAATTACTGCCTCTACAGTCTTTGATTGGCCCATATGGGAAGCTCTCCTCATGCAAGCAGCCATTCCAGCGATTCATAAAACAAACCTTCTCTTAATTAAGCTGAATATCCTATTCTTGCGACTTTGCTTTGAGGCCGGAAGATTGTTTCCTTCACATGCTGTCTAGATCTTGGGCGGTTTGCGGTGGAGGGAGCGGGGAGGAAGGAACCCACAGGAAACTGAAAGTTGTCACCAGATGTTGTCCTAGGCGATAACATTCCTGTCTTAGGCATTTAATTGCAACCTCTGGAATTTCTCCGAGTAAACATTTCTGATTGTGTTGCTACTTTCTGCTTGGAGTTGCAGTTTTTGGAACAGGAAGACACGACGCGCCACTCAGTTTCTGCTGAGGAGGCGGAGGGAAATGCCAAAACCCATCATTCTTTCGTGAGTGGGTCTCGGAACCAAGCCTCTGAAAATGCAGAGCTGGAACAAGACTCAGACCTTGAGACCATCGGAGAGCTTCAAACCTCCCCAAAGACCATTCGTGCCCAAGGTTCTGGCGGCCCATCTGTGCCCACACCATCATTTGCAAAGTTGCCCACCCATTCAGAAAGAAGACTTGAGAGGCGTGTTATGGGATATAAATCCATTATTTAGCCCTTTTAATTGATTTCCTTTTATTATATTGATTCTATGATTCATGTAGCTACATGGGGACTAGAACCCTGCTCTCCCAGGCCTTAGTCCAACACGGTAACCACTATACCAAATTGTCTTAACAAGGTGATCTGCAGTAAATTCAATCCATTATGAAAGTGTGGGCAGGTGGATTCTGGATAAATCAGGCATATCCCTCCCTCCCTCTGGGCATGTTCACCCTAACCATCTTCCAGAGATGGTGGGTTTGTGTGCCTATATCAGGCATAGGCAAACCCCAGCCCTCTAGATGTTCGGGACTACAATTCCCATCATCCCTGACCACTGGTTCTGTTAGCTAGGGATGATGGGAATTGTAGTCCCAAACATCTGGAGGGCTGGAGTTTGCCTATGCCTGGTCTATATGCATGAACCCAGCACCATGCTGTCCACCACTCAAATGTGGGTGCATATCTAACTTTGACCTGTGCTTGAGCTCTTTTATCTGCTGTTGGTTTTCATCATCTTTCATATGTTTTAAAATACCTTTTTCTCCCCCACCTCACATAACAATTTTCATGTTTCATTGATATTTTGTAAACCACTTAGAGGTTGGTTTGGTGTGTTTTTTTACAATCAAGGCAGCTGTCATGGGTGCTTTTGCTGAGCTTACTGCATTGCAGGGGGTTTGGACCAGATGACCCTTGTGGTGTGGGATGGAACCTACTGGGAGCAGTCAAGTACAACATTCCTTGTTTTGCTAGAGTGGTCATGCAGGGGATGTTGGTCCAGCCAGTCGAACTTCCTGTTACACCTGGCTGGAGCATCCTTCCTTTGCATGTGACTAGTAGGTGGGTGTGACCTTTCCAGACCTGGTAAAAGGCCAAGTCACGCAGCCACCTCCCTCTCTTCGATCTTCTTTTTCGTCCTGCGAACTTCCTGCTTCACCTGGACTGGACTGCTGGCTGCCAGTCAGCAGTTCCCCCAGTCTATCTCCCAAATGGGTAAACCTGTTTGTAACTTTAAGCCTAAAGTCTGCCTTCAGGGATCACACTGTGCTCTGAGTAAAACTACTTTTTGTTACTTATGAATAAGACTGTGGTGTCTTTATTCTTTTAGGAGGGATCAAAGGGGGTCTTACCAGGAATAATAGAACACATCTCAATCTGGGCAAGCCAGATTGAATTGTTTATTGTCTTAAGAGGCTCACACGAGTCTGCAACCAGCTTTCTGCTGTGTAAAGGGGGAGTGCACTCTAAGTGAAGAAACTTGCTAACGCAAGTTAGGAAGGATATTAATAGTCAATATATCCTCTCCTGCCACCCTCCACATTCCCACACGGGGTCCCTTCAAACTCTATGATTCTAAGTGGTATATAAATTTTGTTAAATAGTACCCACACTAAGAACACATCGAGTTGGGCAGCAATAGAAAGTGGTTGGAAGTGATCGTCACCCAGTGATACTCCAGGCAGCATTTGTCTTTTACATCATCAATATACGCACATTTACATACAGTAAATTTTATATTTAAAGGTAAAGGAACCCTGACAGTTAAGTCTAGTCGTGGACGACTCTGGGGTTGTGGTGCTCATCTCTCTTTACTGGCCAAGGGAGCTGGCGTTTGTCTGCAGACAGCTT
The DNA here is from genome assembly GCA_034642415.1 of Podarcis siculus. NCBI lineage: Eukaryota > Metazoa > Chordata > Lepidosauria > Squamata > Lacertidae > Podarcis > Podarcis siculus. Next base: position 12,623,865 of record JAXCMG010000036.1, read on the forward strand.
CCGGGTCATGTGGCCAGCCGGACTAAACCGCTTCTGGTGAACCAGGGCAGCACACGGAAATGCCATTTACCTTCCCGCCGGAGCAGTACCTATTTATCTACTTGCACTTTGACATGTTTTCAAACTGCTAGGTCAGCAGGAGCAGGGACCGAGCAACGGGAGCTCACCCCGTTGCGGGGATTAGAACCGCCGACCTTCTGATCGGCAAGTCCTAGGCTCTGTGGTTTAAACCACAACGCCACCCAAGTCCATAATTTTATATTTGTATACATTTAAATCTATGTTTGCATACAGTAAGTCCAATCAATAAAGAACATAAGTGAGCCAGGGCCACTCCCCCCAAAGCCAATGGAACTGCGTGTAGTAGGCAAAAAAGAGGAGCCCCAAAAGCCAATTAAAGAAGCCCTTCCCCAAATTCTGACTCAGCCCCCACCAAGGTCTTCACACTGCCACGGATGGAGGGTGTGTGTTGCAAGAACAGCAGGCTTATTCTGTCAACCTGGACCTCAATGTCTGGGCTGAATGATGAGGGTGGAGATGCTCCTTCAGGTATTCAGGACTGATGCTGTTTAGGGCTTTAAAGGTCAGCACCAACACTTTAACTGCACTCGGAAAATCATCAGGAGCCAATGTAGATCTTTGAGGTGTTATATGGTCCCAGCGGCCAGTCACCAGTCTAGCTACCACATTCTGGATTAGTTGTAGTTTTCCCAATCGCCTTCAAAGGTAGCCCCACGCAGAGTGCATTGCAGTAGTCCAAGCGGGAGAAAACCATGGCCAGTGGTGCTGAAAGATGCAAAAAGATGCAGAAACCATAGCAAGGTTGCACTCTCCTCCTCTTGCTCCCTGGAAAGGTCATCCACCAGGCTAACTAAGACATGAACTTGGATTGGAATAGCTCTAAATAATCGCACATCATCTGAGCATGCTTCCAGCTGCCCCTCCACAACTCTCTCCACCACCTTCCCCCAAAAGGGGGTGTATTTGCATCTAGTTGCTATTTATTCCAATTCAAGGGGTCCAGGGTCAGTTGACTGGCTACAGTACACCATGGGGAGGCAAACTAAGGCCCGTGGGCCGGATGAGGTTCAATTGCCTTCTGAATCCAGCCTGCAGACGGTCTGGGAATCAGTGTGTTTTTACATGAGTAGAATGTGTGCTTTTATTTAAAATGCATCTCTGGGTCATTTGTGGGACATAGGAATTCGTTCATTTTTTCTTCTTCAAAATATAGTCCGGCCCCCCACATGTCTGAGGGACGGTGGACCGGCCCCCTGTGAAAAAGTTTGCTGACCCTTGGGCTACACCACCACCTGTTTCAAGGCATTTTTATCCTAATGTGTTTTGGCAGTAATATGAACCGAAAAAAGGAGTAGACGATGGCTTGGTTTTCCTCCAATCTCAGAGAGTATCTCAGAAGCTGCCTCAAAAAAGGGCAGAAGTTTGGACAGCATGCAACATTTATTTAAAATGAATTGATCGATCGATTAATTGGTTCACAGGCAAATGACTCGTCAATTAAAAATTGTCTAATTGGTTGGCAAGTCTAGGGTTCCTTCTGGGAAGGACTGGAGCCAGTTCTGCCAGCCAGCCAGCCAGCCAGCCAGCCGGGCCTCATCCTGTAGGGACCGGTGCCTCTTCTCGCTCTGACATTCCAGCCAAGAAGACCAAGGCAACGCAGCTTTGATTTATTTATTAAAATGTCTCTACGGCGAAACATCTGCATGAAGAACGATAGATCAATGAGGTGTGCATGCCCATTTGCATAGCTTCCAAATAACTCATTGCTTTGCATAATTTATCCCTGCCTGCGCTGCAATTATTTTTCTAGCCTGCGATCTCTGAGGGTGCCATGATAAATCACAAGGCCCAGCGCCATGGGACTGGGAGGGGAGGGCGTGCTGCCTTCTGGAAAAAGGTATTAATTCTCTTCACTGGGGTTTTCTAACCCTGCAGTCAGTTGAGTTGCAGGGGCTGGCATGAGAGTCCCTGAGAGAATTCCACTTGGGGTGAGCAATGGGTCTTTTTGCTGTCCATCACAGTCATTCAGAAGTGTATGGCTCAGTTGGTAGTATAGTGGTACCTCGGGTTAAGAACTTAATTCGTTCTGGAGGTCCGTTCTTAACCTGAAACTGTTCTTAACCTGAAGCACCACTTAGCTAATGGAGCCTCCCGTTGCTGCCACGCCGCCACCACATGATTTTTGTTCTCATTCTGAAGCAAAGTTCTTTTTAAATTTTTTTTTAAAAATATTCATTTTTCTTTTTCATTCATTACATACATCTCAGTTTCTTAACATTTACTATATATTCCTCCCTCCCTTCCAAGGCTTCCCCCAACTTCTGCCTCTGGTTTGTTTCTATTTTCACCCACTTTGCTATCTCTTAACAGAAAAAGTTATTAATTACATAACACCAAGCCTAAAAACATAAAAATAAAAGTAAATACACCATCATATTTCACTCTCTTCTAAACATTTTCTAATGCTGATAATGTGAATGGTTGTTTAAATCCTGCCATCAAGTCTATTGACTTTCTTTGTTTCTGCAAATATAATATCAATGGTTCCTAATCTTTTTCAAAGTCTCTGTTGTCTTTTTCTCTTAGTCTATCTGTCATTTTTGGCAGCTGAAGCAAAGTTCTTAACCCGAGGTACTATTTCTGGGTTAGAGGAGTCTGTAACCTGAAGTGTATGTAACCTGAAGCATCTGTAACCCAAGGTACCACTGTACATGAGACTCTTAATCTCTGGGTTGTGGGTTCGAGCCCCAGGCTGGGCAAAACATTCCTGCATTGGAGGGGGTTGGACTAGATGACCCTCGCGGTCCCTTCCAACTCTACAGTTCTAGGATTCATACAACCACACACACACATATCCCCCCTGCTCACGTTCAGCCCCCTTAGTGTGCTGATTGTAGCCAGTTAGTCTGGAAGATAATATAATGTGAAATGAAAAATTCCAGTCGATAAAAGGAAACCTTGGAGGCTTTTAAGGGTTTGCCGCTGTCATCCCTGGTTGGGATTTTAACTGCAGACCACTTGACAGCTGATTGCAAAAACCTCTGTTTCTACTCCATCAATGCAATTGGATAAAGAGCCATTTAATTGTATCCCAATGAGATTTCCCTACCTGACTAGTGAGTGAGGTTCTTACCTGGCAGATACCTTGACAATAGCAGGTCACGGGGACCCAAAGATTAAAATCGATTGAGCTTCTTTTTCGCTTCCTCCTTTGTCTGCCCCCGAAAGCAAAATATCTGCCTCCTCTGTCAACTTTGTTGATTCCCTCCCCAAGCAACTTTACATCCTTTGGGTGGTTTCAGCTGCTACTCCTTTTTCATTTTTCCAATCTTAATTGAAATTTCTACATCAGCTTGCAATTTTTAAAAGAAATCAGCTTTTTACTGTGCATTTTTCCTAAACACACACTTTTTTTAAAAAAATGCAGTTTTGCAAGCAAGTTCTCATACAATACATCTTTGTATGTTCTCCTCAGAAGCAGATGCATTTTAACGCAGACATTTCCACCCGATATATAATTTCTTTACACATTTTCTCTCTCTCTGAGTTATTTTCACATATTTTTGTTGCACATCACCCCAGTCTCTGAGCGATGTGAGATTCCAGGCACTTATGCGGAGTTCAGTTCCCTTGAAATGAGGGACAGTGCAGTCTCTATGACATATGGTTTATTTACACCAATGTAAAAGTTATATGTAAAAAGGTATAATGTAAAAGGGATGCGGGTGGCGCTGTGGGTTAAACCACAGAGCCTAGGACTTGCCGATCAGAAGGTCAGCGGTTCGAATCCCCATGACGGGGTGAGCTCCCGTTGCTCGGTCCCTGCTCCTGCCAACCTAGCAGTTCGAAAGCACGTCAAAGTGCAAGTAGATAAATAGGTACCGCTCTGGTGGGAAGGTCAACGGCTTTTCCGTGTGCTGCTCTGGTTTGCCAGAAGCGGCTTAGTCATGCTGGCTACATGACCCGGAAGCTGCACGCTGGCTCCCTCGGCCAATAAAGTGAGATGAGCGCCACAACCCCAGAGTCGGTCACGACTGGACCTAATGGTCAGGGGTCCCTTTACCTTTACTTTAAAAGGTAAAAAGTCACAGGGGTCTCCCCCTTCTACTGCGACAAGCTCCCCTCCCCGCCTGGTCTCCCAGAAGCAGAAGAGGCATGAAAAGGGCAGGGGAGAGGTTGTCTGCCTGCAGGTGCAGTCTCTGATTGCTTGGGGGGGGGAGACCCTGGGCAGGAGGAGGCATAACAAAAGTAAAAGTAAAGGACCCTTGTATAGTTAAGTCCAATGAAAGGCGACTATGGAGTTGCGGCACTCATCTCGCTTTCAGGCTGAGGGAGCTGGCGTTTGTCCACAGACAGCTTTCCAGGTCTTGTGTCCAGCATGACTAAGTCGCTTCTGGCGCAATGGGACACCTTGACGGAAACCAGAGTGCATGGAAACACCATTTACCTTCCCACCGCTGCAGTACCTATTTATCTACTAGCACTGGCGTGCTTTCGAACTGCTAGGTTGGCAGGAGCTGGGACAGAGCAATGGGAGCTCAATCCATTGCGGGGATTTGAACCGCCAACCTTCTGATCGGCAAGCCCAAGAGGTTCAGTGGTTTAGACCACAGCGCCACCCGCATCCCATGCACACCTATGTACACAGCCTTAGCACCCCAAAAAGGTCTTGTTTCTTCCATAGCCACAGCCTTGGATTCAACCAGAAATCAAGCATTGTCCTGCCTCTCTCTCCCCAGCTTGCTGCTTTTCTTCTAGTTCACAAAATTTCCAGCTCTTTCACATCACCTTTCTAACTATCCGTCTTGCACAGAGTTCCTTTCTTTTGTTCCCCTTAATGGCCCATCACCCAGGCTATCGCCTTGCCAAGGATCACAGGGCAGTCTACAATATAAAAACATGAAAATACACAACATATGACAAACAGAACAATGATCCTCCCCCCATACACAAACAGTTTAAAAAGCCACCGATTGTTTAATCAGCCAAAGTCCTGGGAAAAGAGGACCGTTTCCACCTGGTGCCTACAGATACATGGTGAAGGCACCAGGTGAGCCTCCTTGGGGAGAACATTCCATAAATGGGGAGCCACCACAGAAAAGGCCCATACTTTTGTTACTACTCTCTAGACATCTCATGGAGGAGACAGCTGAAGATGGGCCTCAGAAAATTATCACAGGCTCTGGGTTGGTTCATATAGGACAGTGTTTCTCAACCTGTGGGTCCCCAGATTTTGTTGGACTACAACTCCCATCATTCCTAACCAACATGACCAGTGGTCAGGGAAGATGGGAGTTGTAGTCCAACAACATCTGGGGACCCACAGGTTGAGAACCGCTGATATAGGAAGAGGCGGTCCTTGAGGTCATGTTAGAGAAGGAGAACAAAACCAAATTCTTCTCCCATCTCTAAGCCACACTAACTCCATATATTCAAAGCACCATGATACTGCTTTAAACTGCTATGGCTTCCCCTGAAAAATTCTGGGAGCTGTGCCTTAACAGCTGAGAGCTGTTAGGAGGTCTCTGTTCCAAATCGAAAATTGCCAGAGTTCCCCGTGAAGAAAAATTCATTGTTAAATCACTTTGGAAATCATAGCTCTGGGAAGGGAATTGACAACTCTCAGCCCCCTTCACAAACTACAGATCCCATAATTCTTTTTTTTTGGGGGGTGGGGGAGCCATGGCTGTTTAAAGTGGTGTCCATAGCGCATGAAATGTATGGCACGAATGTGGTCTTAAGCTGTCCTCAGCCATAGGGCTGGGGGCTCCTAGATACTGGCCCCCCAATAGCTTACTAGGGAAATGCTGAAGCCGCCCTTTGGGGTGCCTCAGGGTCAGTTTTTATGGTAGCCCAAATCTCAGTTGTATGGGTGTATGTATATATCTCAATTTTAACTCATGAGCTATTGCTGCAATCTGCTATGATTGTATATTTTATCTTTATGAACGCTGTTTTTATTGTGTTATGTGAGCTGGTCTTGGACCGTAATAAATTATCTATCTATCTATCTATCTATCTATCTATCTATCTATCTACTGGCCCCACTTCTATCCAAGCCACCAGCAAGATGAAACCACGAATGGACTGCCATGAGAGTGACCATTTTGCTCTGCCCCTGCCAGGGCGGCCATCAGCACCCCCTGAGCAACCGAAAGGGAATGGCAGCTTGCACCGGATGGATGGCCTTGAATACCATATTGAATACCAAATGGCCTTGAATACCATATTGTGCAGGAGGGTTGTCCCCTTCTCCATCTCCTCCTCCATATTCTAGGAGAAAATATACCATATATATAAAGGTAAAGGGGACCCCTGACCATTAGGTCCAGTCGTGACCGACTCTGGGGTTGCGGCGCTCATCTCGCTTTATTGGCCAAGGGAGCCGGCGTACAGCTTCCAGGTCATGTGGCCAGCATGACTAAGCCGCTTCTGGCAAACCAGAGCAGCGCACGGAAACGCCGTTTACCTTCCCGCCGGAGCGGTACCTATTTATCTACTTGCACTTTGACGTGCTTTCGAACTGCTAGGTTGGCAGGAGCTGGGACCGAGCAATGGGAGCTCACCCCATCACGGGGATTCAAACCGCCGACCTTCTGATCAGCAAGTCCTAGGCTCTGTGGTTTAACCCACAGCGCCACCCGCGCCCCACCATATATATATATATCCACAATAGACCCCAGCTGCAGGCCCATTGTTGAGTGGCATTTCCAAGAACAAACCTTGGAATGAAAGCTATTGGGACCATTTTATTTTTTTCGGGGGCTGTTGCATCTGCTGTTTTTTTGCTTTGGTTAGACAGCGTTCCGCGCACCCGGCAGATGTATCGAATTTTCCTGACAACGCCAAATGAGCCGGCGTCGACTCTCTTTCTCTGGAATTAGAGAGAATGTGTTTGCTGTACACAGAAGCGCCTCATGTCCCACAGTGTGCCGTACTGTGGGGGAAATGCAGCCTCAATAAAAGCAAAGGGAATTACCAAAGCAGTGATCCGCTCAGGAGCCGAAGGCTGCTTTTGTGCCTGCAAGTAAGAATCAGTGCTCTTAATAAGTGGGTTTGAAAATGTCAGGTCAATGGGGGGAACTGAGTGTGAGCTGAGGGGCTTGCCCAATCCTTGCGTGACCCTGGGCAGATCCATGCCACACATTTCAAGCACACCCAGCACACATTTAAAACACTTGACCTCTGCCCAAAGAATCCTGGGAACTGTAGTTTGTTGAGTTTGCTGGGAGTTATAGGGGGAAATTACAGTTCCTGTGATTCTTGGCAGGAGGAATGTGCATGAAATGAGCACCTGATGTTCTTTAGTGTGGACCTGCCCACAGTAGTCTAAGGCTGCCTATGAACCATGCATTTAAAGCACATGATTTTGTCCCAAAGAATCCTGGGACCTTAGTTTTTAAAATATATATATTTCAAAATAAAAAAAAATTACAAACATCAAATTTGAAATCCATATTCATTTTCTAACATAAGTCTGTTACATGTTGTTGTTGTTGTTTAGTCATTTAGTTGTGTCCGACTCTTCGTGACCCCCTGGACCAGAGCATGCCAGGCACTCCTGTCTTCCACTGCCTCCCGCAGTTTGGTCAAACTCCTGTTTGTAGCTTCGAGAACACTGTCCAACCATCTTGTCCTCTGTCGTCCCCTTCTCCTTGTGCGTCTTTCCCAACATTGGGGTCTTTTCCAGGGAGTCTTCTCTTCTCATGAGGTGGCCAAAGTACTGGAGCCTCAGCTTCAGGATCTGTCCTTCCAGTGAGCACTCAGGGCTGATTTCCTTAAGAATGGATAGGTTTGATCTTCTTGCAGTCCATGGGACTCTCAAGAGTCTCCTCCAGCACCAGAATTCAAAAGCATCAATTCTTCGGCGATCAGCCTTCTTTATGGTCTCTCACTTCCATAAATCACTACTGGGAAAACCATAGCTTTAACTATACGGACCTTTGTTGGCAAGGTGATGTCTCTGCTTTTTAAGATGCTGTCTAGGTTTGTCATTGCTTTTCTCCCAAGTAGCAGGCGTCTTTTAATTTCGTGGCAGCTGTCACCATCTGCAGTGATCATGGAGCCCAAGAAAGTAAAAATCTCACTGCCACCATTTCCTCCCCTATAGATTACTTAAATTAAAATATATCTAATTGCTCTAAGCTTCCCTTTGCTCTATGTAAATACAATGCAATTAACAAATTATATTATAAATGTAGAATCCTGGAACCTTAGATTTTTAAGGGTGCTGGGAACACTGGCTCTATGAGGGGCAAACTTCAGTCCCAAGGGTTCCTTGTGCTTTCCATATGCTTTCAATGCATGATGTGTGTTGGCTCAGTCTAGGTTGTGGCTACCCATGGCAGGGGCATTGCTAGGTGCTTCAAGGACTCAGGACATAAATTTGCATGTCATTTGCATAAACTGATTTATACGCATGGCACTCTCTGGGCAAATCAAGGTGTCGGGTGGTGGGATGTGTGCTTTGCAGAGAACCCAGCTGCCATGCAAGCAAGGGGGCAAGAAATGAAAGGGATGGGAAGGGGCAGAAGATTTGGGGGCTGACATGGAAGGAGGGGAAGAACCTTCTAACAATGCCCCTGGAACTGGGGAGTTAAAACGGAAGCTGAAGACCTGGAGGGTGGTGGAGTGTTGGGTTCAGGGTATCTGGGAAACGCTAAGAGGCTGTCAGTGACTGATGGTCAGGGACCAAGTTAGACTCTGGGTCTGGCTAGCTCAGTCTTGCCTGCTCTGGGGTCTCAAGTCTCCTGGGTCTTTCCTGCCAGATCCTTCCTAAACTGAATGTGCTTGCTATATGTTATAATGACTGCTGCTGTCCTGGGATGGGTGTGTGTGTGTGTGTCTCATGTTGCGAGGCTACTTCTCCAATAACCTTCCCCGCTGTGTGGCCTCCTGCTCAATGATGAAGCAGCCCAGATCCATTGCATACTTTCCCCTTGCAAGTGAACTGATAGACACCCCTGCATATACATCATTGAGCCCTCCCTCAATGATGTTCAAGCTCCAGGCCCTTTCCTTGCAATCCCACCCCACTTTTGGCTCAGGAACCCCACCAATGGGTCGTCCCTCCATCTTTGGGGCAATCTGATTCCCCACCCCCTGAGAAATCCCTTTGTGATATTCTCTTTCTCTCTTTCCTGGTGGCAAATGCCAGGATATGTTCCTGCAAGACACACACACCCCTCCCTGTTTTCTGCTCTAATGCATCTTCCACCTGGGGTGGTGCGTACCTGCAGTTCAAAAAGACCGGGTTTGGCAAGTAAAGGGTGAGGTGCCTCTCTCTCTCTCTCTCTCTCTCTCTCTCTCTCTCTCACCTTGCCGACAGGCATTCTGTTGCCTCAACAGTGATTGGAGTGACGTAGACAACATCATCATTGTAGCTTGGAACTCAAGGTTGTGCGCGGCTCTGCAAAGAGAACAACTGAAAGCATTGATTTACGAGAAGGCAAAGAAGGCCCTTTGGAGAGCTGATGTCCTGGGAAAGACCTGAAAAGGTTTCGAAGTGTTTTCCCTTAAGCCTGTGACTCCATCCAGAAAATGCTCCTCCAAACCCACCCTCCTCTATGGAAAAAACATTGAATAGCCCAGGTGGAAAGACAGGCTCCAGTGGTTGAGCAGGTGAGACGAATAGTGGGTCCCATGCTCAAGAATATGGTTTCTGCACGAGCTGTAGAGGGAAGCAAGGGGCAGATGGGGCTCGTCCACCTGGGAAGGTAGCCTATCTAGGAGAAGGAAAACTCAAAATGTCACTTAGCTGAAGATCTGAAAATATTTTCCTTGAAGCTTGAATGAGTTTTATTCTGGATAGTCTTATTTGATGTTTTCACATGTTTTAATCGGCTTTGAGATTTGTTCTTTAAAATATGAAGCAGTATAGAAATAGAATTATGAAGAAGAAGAATCCATGCCTTGTGGCTATATTCATTTGTGATAAAGGCTTTGAGAGTAAACGCTGGGGAGCAATCCATACCCGCTGCCTTGTGGGACATCTTTGGGAGTAAACGCTACACAGATCCAAAGTGGAGTCCCTAAGGTAGTTGGTATCAGGCTAGACAGAGGATAGGGGGCCAGGTACTTATGATGTGGGAATGTTCAGGGTGGCAGGAGAGGATATACTATTTATTAATATGCTTCCTAACTTGTGCTAGCAAGTTTCTTTATGTAGCAGAGTTACATTCCCCTTTTTACATGCACAGCAGATAGCTGGTTGCAGGCTTGTGTGAGCCTCTCACTATTATACAATTCAGTCTGTCTCAGATTGAATTGTACATCCCTGGTAAATTCCCTTGAATCCCTTTTAAAAGAATAAAGACACAACAATCTTATTCAAAGTAGATAAAAGAAGTTTACTCACATCAGTTCACAGTTGGATTCCTGAAGGCAGACTTAGTTATAAATATGAACATGTGGATCTACCCCATATGGGGGAATAATCCCAGTGCTTCTGCTAGCTGAGAGCTAGCAGAACAGTCCTAGCTAAAAGCTGGTCAAACGAAGAAGGAAGTCAAAAAAAGAGAGGTGTGGTGTGTGATTCATCCTTTTGTTACCTGGACAGGTTAGGTCACACCCACCTTCTATCACGTGCAAAAGGAAGGATGCTCTGGCCAGGAGGAACAGGCAGTTTTCAACTGGCTGGACCAAACATCCCCTCGCATGTCTTCTCTAGCATTACAAGGAATGTTGTACTTGACTGCCTCTCATGGATCACATCCCACAAATGAGTGGGCACCAGGTGAAGAGGGTTGGAGACGGATTTGGAAGGAGGGATCAGTGATCTGGGGGAACCTGTAGCAGCCAGGAGACGAGAGTCAGAGGCAGGAGAAGCTGCAAGAGTGGAGAGTGAAGTACAGGTGCAGGAAGAGGGAGAGATGGGTCAAGCTGGTGCAGAGTCAAGCGCTTCCGCACCTCCTCCTCTCTGTGCCACTGGACTCCAGGACCAGGCAAGAACTGAAGAGGAAGGAGCAGAAGCGGGTCAATAGGTCAACACCCCTGCTTCGTAGGGGCCTTCCCACTTTGCTCAAAGCAGTTCACAACAACGGGAACAGCAATACCTCGCAAAATTCAGTAATCACAAGAACAATTTTGTATCAACAGCAATAAGAAATAATATTAAAATTGCTACCAGGGCCTTTTTTCCCAGCCGGAACTCACCAGAACTCGGCTCCTTTAAGGTGGGTGCCATTGCCATTGTAAGAGAACAAGGGAGGTGATCATGGTGAGTTCTGGCACCTCTTTTTCTAGAAAAATAGCACTGATTGTTACCTAATAGCAAATGTAAAGGTACCCTGACCATTAGGTCCAGTCGTGGACGACTCTGGGGTTGCAGCGCTCATCTCACTTTATTGGCCGAGGGAGCCGGTGTACAGCTTCCGGGTCATGTGGCCAGCATGACTAAGCCGCTTCTGGCGAACCAGAGCAGCGCACAGAAACGCCGTTTACCTTCCTGCTGGAGCGGTACTTATTTATCTACTTGCACTTGCTTTCGAACTGCTAGGAGCAGGGATCGAGCAACGGGAGCTCATCCAGTTGCGGGGATTCGAACCGCCGACCTTCTGATCGGCAAGCCCTAGGCTCTGTGGTTTATCCCACAGCACCACCCGCGTCCCTAATAGCAAATGTAACAGCATGCAAAAATAAATTCCAGTACAGTGGTACCTTGGTTGTTGAACGGCTTGGCTCCTGAACAAATCAGCTCCTGAATGCTGCAAACCTGGAAGTGAGTGTTCCCGTTTGCAAACGTTTTTCAGAAGCCGAACGTCCAACACGGCTTCCACAGCTTCCGAATGAGCGCAGGAAGCTCCTGCAGTCAATCAGAAGCCACGCCTTGGTTGTTGAACCATTCCAGGAGTCGAACGGACTCCCAGAATGGATTAAGTTTGACAACCAAGGTACCACTGTACTAGTAAAAGTAGCAACATTACACTTCTTGGCAGTTGCAAGAAAGCAACAAGGGAGCCTGAACAGTTTTTCCTTGGTCCTGAATGTTCTAGACACTGTGCCCATGAGAAAATAGCCAAGAGGCAAGTTGAGGCAATTCCAGTGTTTGCAGGAATACCAAAACAAACAAATAAACAAACGAACTCTAGAAACAATAAGCTTTGGAAGAAGAGGCAACAAGTCCAAAGCAAGCCACTGGGGCCTGAGGATGTTCAGCAGCCATAGAAAGCTGCCTGCCTGTTGAGGACATGACTGACAGACAAGGCCAGTGACATCGAGCAGAGGCAGTTCATGCTGCAACATTTTGTTGCAGCTCCTGCTGGTTCTCTTCTAGGAGACAGGGTTCAGTTATTACATATAATAAGGAAGCAGCTCGTTCCATTAAGCCACGGCTTCACTTTCAATCCCAGCAGAGCTCCTGATTCACAGTTCTGCCCTCCAGCAACTCAGGTGCTTCTGTTGTCCTTTTGTTTCAGTTTGAGGGGGTGGGGGGTGGAATGAGGAGAAAGAGGGAAAATGGGCCGCGCTGGAACAAATTGGCAGCGACGCCATAAAGAAGCAGTTTGCTGCACCGTGATGATCCGGTCCCTTCTCTTTAACAAACGAGTTATTAATGTTAACGTGGGCCCCTGCTGAGCCCATGGAGACAGCTATCTCCCGCTTCCTGCAGCCTCCCACCTGCCACACATCAGCTCCGTCGCAGTTTCATTCCCATACTGTATCGCACAAGATCACGCCGCTCAGATGGCTGTGCATTTTCTTTACTGCCCATTTCTGTCCTTCTCGGCAACGTGGCGCCATCTCTGCGGCCATTACCCCCATCGAGAGCCAGGATTTATATCGGCCATTTGTTTCTCGGGTGGCTTTGTGTGGCTATCTCCCAACGGCCTTGTGCGTGTCAAACTTGCCGTGCAAAAGAAGATCGAAGCCTCCTCTACTCCTCTTCCGTAGCGCTGGAAGGGCTGAGCACCGCTCGGCAGCTGAAACTCCTCTCTGCCTGAGCAGGATTTGTGAGCTGCACACTGCCTGGTGCACATGACTGTTCATGTGGGAACGTAAGAATATAAGAAGGGGGCTGGACCGGCTCATGGAGGAGAGGGCTATTGATGGCTAATAGGCATGGCGAGGGACGGGGGTGGCGCTGTGGTGTAAACCACAGAGCCTATGGCTTTGCCAATCAGAAGGTCGGCAGTTCGAATCCCCGCAACGGGGTGAGCTCCCATTGCTCGGTCCCATTGCCCTGCTCCTGACAACCTAGCAGTTCAAAAGCATGTCAAAGTGCAAGTAGATAAATAGGTACCGCTCCGGCAGAATAGTAAACAATGTTTCCGTGTGCTGCTCTGGTTCGCCAGAAGTGGCTTAGTCTGCAGACAAACACCGGCTCCCTCGGCCAATAAAGCGAGATGAGCACCGCAACCCCAGAGTTGGTCACAACTGGACCTAATGGTCAGGGGTCCCTTTACCTTTACCTTTAGGCATGGCAACTCTGTCCTGCCTCCACAGTTAGAAGAAGCAATGCTTCTGAATACCAGTGGCAGGAAACTGCAGGAGTGGGGAGGGCACACATGCTCAGATCCTGCTTTCTGGTTTCCCACAGGCACCTGGTGATGGGCCATTGACCCGACCCAGCAGGCTCTTATTATGTTGTTATGCACGCAACACAGGTGCTCTATCATAGAGCTCTTGCCCTTCCCCATGATGGGAAACGCCTGGGCAAGCAGCCCCCATACTGTGGCCAATCCTGGGTCACAGCTATAGGGTAGGAAGTGTGGGGAGGGAAGAATGGAAGAATCCTGGGAAGTGTAGTTTGCTAAAGGTGCTGAGAGGAGAATCCTCGCAGAGCACCCTTAACCACAGTTCCCATGATTCTTTGCAGGGGGGAAGCCATGACTGTTCAAGTGGTATAATACAGTCATACCTCATGTTATGTCTGCTTCATGTTACGTTCTTTAAGGTTACGTCCTGTGGCGACCCGGAAGTACCAGAAAGGGTTACTTCTGGGTTTCGCTGCTCGTGCATGCACAGACATGCAAAATGACATCACGCGCATGCGCAGAAGCGGCAAATCGCAACCCGCATGTGCACAGCTGCGGGTTGCGTTCTTTTCATGTTGCGAATGAGCTTCTGCAATGGATCCTGTTTGCAACCAGAGGTACCACTGTAGCTGCTTTTAGTGTGGAGGTCATGTGACCACAGTCCAATCCTAAACTCTATACCAGAGATTGGCAAACTATGGATGCGTCTCACCAGGCTTGTAAATCCGGCCCGCAGACCCTGCAGCCCGCCCTGTCAGTCCTTGCGCTAAACTGGTGCGGTGCAGAGGCCTTGCTGCGCGGGGACTGACTTCCGTGACACTGGCACAGCTTCAGATTGGCTGCAGGAAGCTCCTGCAGCCCATCTGAAGCCGTGGACGCCTCTGGGCGACGTCCCTTCCTTCCTGCTGAGGCGGCCATCTATGGCCAAGAGCCGAGCAGGAGGAAGCGGCGGCAGCTGGGAGGCTGCCTCCGTCGCCTAGGCCAGTGGCATGGGCTCTGCGCCTCGCGGACCCCTGGCTGAGGCAGAGGACGACGGTGACGCTGCCGAGGTGGCGTCGGTGGCTGTGGCGTCAATGGTGGCATTGGCGGGTCCTTTTGGGAGAGGGCGGTCCTTTCAGGAGAGAGTGGGTCTGGCCCCCCACAAGGTCTGAGGGACAGTGGACCGGCCCCCTCCTGAAAAAGTTTGCTGACCCCTGCCCTATACAGTGGTACCTCTGCATGCGAATGGCATCCGTTCCGCGCATGCGCATGACGTCATTTTGAGCATCTGTGCATGCGCGAGCGACGAAACCCGAAAGTAACATGCTCCGTTACTTATGGGTCGCCACAGAGTGTAACTTGAAAATGCTCAACCTGAAGCACATTTAACCCAAGGTATGACTGTACAGCTTGCTGAAAAGCTGCAGCCTGAAGTTCAGCGACTTGCCACAGGGGGCAGTCACACACACAGATCCCAGCAACTCCCAGGAAGAGATGAGAGTCAAGGGATCTGGGAAGCATCTCCCAGTATCCATCCTGACTGCACGGGGGTTCATGCAATCCCAGAGAAAAATGCCCAGGGAAAGGGAGAAAGCTGCAACAGAGTGGTCTGCTATCTTTCCCTTCATGTTAAGGTCGCCTTGCCCTGTATATGCCCACTTAAAAATGGTAAGAGTAATGCTGGTGGTCAATAAAAGAGGTTCAAAGATTCCCTCAAGGCTCATCTGAAAAAATGTAGTATAAACACCGACAACTGGGAAACACTGGCCTGCAAGCGCTCCAACTGGAGAACAGCCTTTACCAAAGGTGTCATAGGCTTTGAAGACACTCAAACTCAGGACAAAAGGGAGGAACACGCTAAGAGGAAGGCACATTTGGCAAATCCACACCATGATCAACTCCCGCCCGGAAACCAATGTCCCCATTGTGGAAGGATGTGTGGGTCCAGAATTGACCTCCACAGTCACTTACGGACTCACTGTTAAGATCGTGCTTGTGGAAGACAATCTTACTCGGCTATGAAGGATCACCAAAGAAGAAGAAGATATGCCCACTTGACGGCTTTGATCAATGAAACTTTTCTGAGGAATCAGTCTATTCATGCAGCAGCATTTACACTTTGGAACTCCCTGCCTATTGACACCTGGCAGGCACCTTCACTGCACTATTTTCAGTGCCTGCAAAAAAACATTCTTTAGACAAGCCTACCCAGATACTGGGATGTGGGTGCTGCTCTGGGTTAAACCACAGAGCCTAGGACTTGCTGATCAGAAGGTCAGCGGTTCAAATCCCCGTAATGTGGTGAGCTCCCGTTGTTCGGTCCCTGCTCCTGCCAACCTAGCAGTTCGAAAGCACATCAAAGTGCAAGTAGATAAATAGGTACTGCTCCAGCGGGAAGGTAAACGGTATTTCTGTGTGCTGCTCTGGTTCACCAGAAGCGGCTTAGTCATGCTGGCCACATGACCCAGAAACTGTACGCCGGCTCCCTCGGCCAATAAAGCGAGATGAGCGCCGCAACCCCAGAGTCGGCCACGACTGGACCTAATGGTCAGGGGTCCCTTTACCCTTTACTTACCCAGATACTTAGGAAGCTGGTGCAAGTTTTAATCTATTTCGAACATTTAAAATTATTGCCGTTAATTTTCCTTATTGGAGATTTGATTTATCTTTTTTAGAAACCGCTTTGAGGTTAATATGCCCAACCCAAGGGTGTATTAAATACATAAAATCCAAATAAATAAAAAGAAAATGTCAGGGTTGGCCCAGTCTGGTGAGCCATACAATGAAATGCCCCTTTTCATTATTCATGGGATGAGTGCGTAGATGGCGAACCTTCGGCCTCCCAGCCTAGCATACCTCCCTGCCGCTCTGATTAAATATGTTCCTCATTTTGCAATGGAAAGTCACGAGAAGCCAAGAAAGAATCAAATAAAGCAAAAATTAAAAACACCCTTCCCTAACCCCCAGTTCCATCGCCCAGCCTATCCAAGCTGCCAAGTTTCCCAGCTGATATAATTTGCAAGGGATGAGAAATTTGCACCCTGGGAAATTTGGAGAAGCGACGCATGGCAAATATTTGGCATCTCTACAATGGAGCATATTCAGAAGAAATGTTCAGCGGTACAGTGGGGGGGGGTGTTTCTGTTCTCACACGCGTGAAACTTGGCAACCTTCCCCCCCACCAATGTAAAATAACTTGGCTGTTTGCAAAACAGTTTTTAAATACCATAAGGCACAGTCCACTTAGAAGACTAACAGCCTGTAAAATGTCATCGTTTTTTCATTTTCCAGTTAAGCTAGATTACAAAAAAAATCCCAATTAAACAAATGAGAACCCCAGTGAAGGAAAAAATATATATAACAATAAAACAACTTTTGGATCCAGCCAAACATTATTCCTGATGCTCCCAAATGTTGTTTTTAATTATTATTTGCAAGGTGAGCTCTCTCTCTCTCTCTCTCTCTTTCTCATTAATGGATTTCTGCTGAAAAGGCAGCCCTGCTAATCCAGGCATTTGATGACTGGTGGATACTTTCCACAAACACCTTCAAATCAGTAACTGTAAAGGCAGTGCTTTCCCCCCCCTAAAAAAATGTTTAGGGGTACTCTCGTTTTGACTCAAGAAAACCACCATTTTATCGTTCAAATCGGGGAAAATAAATACAGTAAATGGACATTGGGAATAGCAATGGAACATACGGTTCACCATGCTAGAGAAGAAACAATTTTTTTTATTAAAAAAAATTAGTTTCTTCTCCTGTTAGATTCACAAAATGTTTAGGGGTATGCGTACCCCTACATCTCCCCCAGAAAAAGCACTGTGTAAAGGTATGTGATCGCTTTGAAACATTTTATACATTGTTTTAAGAATGCTTTTGATGTTTTTAAAATTATCTTGTTTGAAATTTGAAGGTGATAGTCAAGTAGGTTTTACTCAGAGTAAGACCCACTGAGATGAATGAGCCTGAGTAAGTTTGGTGCTTTAATTTAAATAGGTCTACGCTTTGCTCTTTGAGATTGATTAGCACAGAGGAAGTCAGAGAATGAGAAAAATAAACCAAGCAGAGGCTGGATATGTCATTGTGACGTCAAGTGATTGACAGGTGCTTTCCCTTGCCCACCTGTCAAAGGTGGAGTGATAAAGATTAATATTGGTCATAATATAGACATGGAAACATGGGAACAATTATGGAATATGGATATAAAATTTACAGCATGCTATGGTTTAGGAGAAAATTATATGAAAATGATATATCGATGGTATCTAACACTGAGTAAACTGGCAAAAATGTATAAATCTAAATCAAATAAGTGTTGGAAATGTAAAGAGAAAGAAGGTTCCTTTTATCATATGTGGTGCTGTTGCAGTAAGGTTAAGGCTTACTGGGAAATGTTATACAATTAAATGAAAAAGATGCCCAAAATAATGTTTGCAAAAAACCCCAGAAGCCTTTCTCTTGGGAATTATAGGGATAGAACTACCTAAATTGTATAGAAACTTATTCATGTATGCAATTACAGCAGCAAGAATGTTACTTGCTCAAAAATGGAAAGAAGAAGAAGTCCCAACAAAGGAAGAATGTATGCAAAAAACTTGTGGATATACAGAAATGGCAAAACTTATCGGAAGAATAAGAAATCAAGATAACAATATTTTTTTTTACAAAAGAATGGAAATTGATTTCTTGAATATTTACAGATAAATTGTAAACAGACAAAAACACTGGCAGGGTTATTGTAATAATCTGCAGTTATATAAGAGTATATATTTAAAGAAGATAAATAAATAAGTTAAATGAATTTGGATATGCAGAAGATATCAAAAACAAATTTAAGGAACTGCAGAAAGAGGGGGAAGGAAGTCAAGTTTCAAAATGTCAAAAGGATTGTAAAATCAGTGAAATGTATACAGTGGACCCTCCGGATATGAATTAAATTCGTTCCGGGGGTCTGTCCACAACCCGAAAAGTCCATAGGCAGAGGCGCCTCTTCTGCACACGCAGTGCGCAGAGCACTTCTGGCGTGCGCAGCGAAACCTGGAAGTATACACGAGTTCCGTGTTCATAACCCGAAAGTTACGTATCCAGAGCGGTATGTAACTAGAGGGTCTACTGTATATCTGAATTTGCCTAAATCTCTTTCAAAGCCGGCCAAGTCGGTGGCCATCACTTCCCTCCTGTGGAAGGGAGTTCCACAGGTTAACAATGCTTCCCACCCCCTGGGCTATGGTCTGTCTTTGGGGGCGTGGCTAGGCAGAGGTCCCCCTTGGATGTGGGGCTGTCCTGACAAGTCCCTGCACTTGATGCTACGGTCCCCCTGGCCCTGACAACTTCCGCACAGGGTCTGGGCTCCCGGCAGCACCACGGCATAAAAGAATATGCTGTTTATGAATTGAATTATTGACGCTTTCCTCCTTTACTTATTAATGAACCCAGGCGATCCGGTGTC
This sequence comes from Podarcis siculus, assembly GCA_034642415.1. Classification (NCBI taxonomy): domain Eukaryota; kingdom Metazoa; phylum Chordata; class Lepidosauria; order Squamata; family Lacertidae; genus Podarcis; species Podarcis siculus. The sequence goes on from JAXCMG010000036.1 coordinate 12,642,789, forward strand.
AGTGGGCCTCACTTTGTTTTGACGTGACCTGAGGTCGCTCCCCATGATTTTTTCATGAGCAAACGCTGCTGGTGGGTTCAGTTTCCCATCTTGTCTTTTAAGGGACATTGTTGACACTGGCTTATGAGCGCCAGAGGATAAACAAGTCCCTCACCCACCTTTCTGAGACCTTGAGACGAATCTCTTTGCTGAGTGTACCTTATAGCGAGGATGCTGACGGGACTCTATAGGCACTCACGTTAGCGGAAAGGGCTGGAGCGCTTCCATAAAAAGGAGCGCCGGTCTGTATACACACACGCTGCTTTATAAGCAAATATTTTCTTCTAGATGTGAAGGAAACAATATAGATCTGTTCTGCTGGCTTGCGTGGGGAAAGGAAAGGAGGCTCCAGGGCCTCGTTATTTCCATCTCAAAGATGCGCCGTTTGAACACATTCCCGGCGTAAGAAGAAAAAGACGCCTTGTTGACTAGGAATCAGAGCCTGGTTTACCATGTGTGGCTTTTGCTTAAAATCATTGAGGGAGGGTTGTGCAGTGTAGAGTTGCGTTAGTGCTTGCCCTGTCAATCCACTGACCAGTGGTCTATGTAGTTTTATGTCACATTCACAACATACCATCGCCACATCAAGCAGTTGGTCCCTTACCTTTCCCGCCCCGACCTGGCCACAGTGATCCATGCAGCGGTCACCTCCAGGCTTGACTACTGTAATTCGCTCTACACGGGGCTGCCCTTGAAGCTGTCCCAGAAACTCCAGCGGGTGCAGAATGCTGCAGCAAGGCTCCTTATGGGGTCTCTGCCATGGGAGCATATTCACCCAGTGCTTTTCCAGCTGCACTGGCTCCCGGTGGAGTACAGGGTCAGATTTAAGGTGCTGGTTTTGACCTTTAAAGCCCTTCACAGCCTAGGACCCTCGTACCTACGGGACTGCCTCTCCTGGTATGCCCCATGGAGGACCTTAAGGTCCATAAATAGCAACACCCTAGAGGTCCCGGGCCCTAAGGAAGTTAGATTAGCCTCAACCAGAGCCAGGGCCTTTTCAACACTGGCTCTGGCTGGTAGAACACTCTGTCTCATGAGACCAGGGCCCTGCAGGATCTGGATTTCTTTCCGCAGAGTCTGTAAGACAGAGTTGTTCCACCTGGCCTTTGGCTTGGAATTACGTAACTTGATCCCCTCCCCCCTCCCCCTCTTTCTTTTTTCCTTTCTCCTTCCGTGATGGAACTCCTATCTGGGGACTTCCCTGGCTTTTTTTTCTGGCCCACGTAAGACCAGTCTGGATAGTTAGCCTTGGTGAAGACTTGACATTTTCATCCCCAGAAAAGTTTTTGAGTTTCTGCTGAGATGAGGCTGCATTTTAATGTTGTATTTTAATCTTGTTTTAAAGTTGTATTTCAATCAATTGTTTTATATCTTGTTTTATATCTTGTGAGGAGACTTCCCTTCCCTTCCCTCAGCTACATTTCCTGGAGTGGGTTAATGATTAATCCCTCTTCATGAGGAACCCTGGAAATGTATTTTGTTTGTTTGTTTGTTTGTTTGTTTAAAATATGTGTATGCAGTTGTGTCATAAAAAACATATCAAAGCAGTTTACAGCAATAAAAACATAAACCATACAATGAAAATAGTTTTAAAAGTTCAAAACAGGCATCAGATGACCATTGTGGATGGATGTACTCTTACCTGCCTACACAGGCTTGGTGGAGTAGAACAGTTCTCACCAGACGTCTATAAATTGGCACAGAAGGCGTCAACTCAGGGGCGTAGGAAGGGGGGTGCGGGGGGTGCGGTCCACCCCGGGTGTCATCCATGAGGGGGGTGACAAAATAGCACACTGCGGGGGGGGCACTTACCGCGGGGCCTGGCCTGCAGCGCGCCCAAGCCACACGTCTCTCCTAGGAGTGACGCGGTGGCTCAAGACCCTGTGCTGCCTAAAATGGCAGCGTGAGACTTACGTCTGCCAGGCGGACTCCGTGGGCAGCTTGCCGCGGTGCCCCTGTGGGCGGCTCACCCTGCCCCCCCCCCACTCCGGGTGCCTAAGCAGCTAGCTCCGCCCCTGCGCCCACTGAATCTCTATTGGCAGAGAGTTCCACAGGACAGAGCCTAAGGCACTACAGTGGTACCTCTGGTTGCGAATGGGATCCATTCCGGAGGCCCATTCACAACATGAAAAGAACGCAACCTGCATCTGCGCACGTGCGGGTTCCGATTTGCTGCTTCTGTGCATGCGTGTCATGTCATTTTGCGTGTCTGCGTATGCACGAGCGGCGAAACCTGGAAGTAACGCTTTCTGGGACGTATCCTGAAAGAACGTAACATGAAGCGGATGTAACATGAGGTATGACTGTAAAGACTTGGTTTCTGGTTGGTTGTCAAACGAGCCTCACCAGAACCTCTGAGAGAGGGAATAAAGGTAAAGGTAAAGGGACCCCTGACCATTAGGTCCAGTCGTGGCCGACTCTGAGGTTGCGGCACTCATCTCGCTTTATTGGCCGAGGGAGCCGGCGTACAGCTTCTGGGTCATGTGGCCAGCAGGACTAAGCTGCTTCTGGCGAACCAGAGCAGTGCACGGAAACACTGTTTACCTTCCCGCCGGGGTGGTACCTATTTATCTACTTGCACTTTGACATGCTTTTGAACTGCTAGGTTGGCAGGAGCAGGGAGCTCACCCCGTAGTGGGGGTTCGAACCGCCGACCTTCTGATTGGCAAGTCCTAGGCTCTGTGGTTTAACCCACAGCGCCACCCGCTTCCCCGAGAGAGGGAATAGCACCCTTTAAAAAAACCCTCTGCCATTCCCCCTTTTTTCTCTTTGTCCCTTTTCTCTAAATTCAAAAGACCCCCCCCCCCCAGCGCATGAGCCTCTCTATTCAGGAAGGTGCCTGTGCATTGCCCCAAACACCCAAGCACGTCCTCATCCTGGGGAACCAAATAGCTGTTGCCCACCCCCCTGAGCTGAACCAACAAGGGGGGCAGCCCCTCTGTCTCCCCTCTCTCCTGATTACATCTAAATTGCATCTCTTGGCCTTCCTGCAGAAGTAGGTGGGGGCCTGACAGACGCACTGACACCTTCCCTGCTGCGCTCCCAGATAATTGGGTGAGGCAGCAAATGTTTTATTAACTGATTTCTCCCTCTTTCGCCTTGTTAGGCCTTTCTCTGAACCTGCTGTGTCAACAGTGGCTTTTCTGGAGCTGTAGAGAAGACCTGTCAGTCTGACGAATCCCGACCGTCACCCTGCGTCCCCCCCCCCCCCCCGCTAACATCTTCTTAGCCGGTCTCTAATGGGGAGGCATCTTCCAAGCAATCGTTTTGTCTTTTTTATTCCTTCCTCTCTTTAATGCAGTTAGCAGCATCTGTTTTGGATTTGACTAAATATAGGTCTAAAAGGCCACTCCGGAGCCCAGGCTCCTTTTCAGATGAATGCATTGTGAAAGGCGGGTAGAGAAACACTTGTTTATTTTGCAGCCCTGTCTCGGATTTGTAAAGATGTTCTTCCCCTTGATAGACGCTGCTCTTCTGGTGCGTTTGGGGAAAGGTGAAGAAAGACGTCCTCGTAGATACCTCTGTAGGTGCGGGATGCTGTTTGCAGTTTCTAAAGAAGGAAAACGTATCTGAAATGCAAAGAGGGGGTGTGGTACCCAGCTCCTTAGACTCCCATTGAGCATTATGTTCATAATTTTTTTTAAAAAAATCATTTTTATTGATTTTCCAATAAAAACAGCCAATCAAGATATCCGAATCATAATCCAATTAGATATAATAAACTAAAATTAAGAAAACAACCAAACTGTAGTCCAAATTGTAATTATTAATTTTTCCGGGCTACCCATAGTCTGGACCTCTGAAGCATATCTCCAAATCTTCATTCATTGCTTTCTGATCTTAACACTTTAAAGTTCTCTGTCCCTGGCTATGCGATTCTCAGTCATGTCCAAAATCATATATCCTTTCATCCATCGAATACAGCTTTATTTGTAAATATATATGTTTTCAACTGTCTATTTAGCAGCGCAGCTTTTCCTGACTTCGTTCCAATCTTCCAATCCGGACTGTTGTGCAAGTTTATCCTCTGAAGTTTAACGACGCAGCAACTCCCAAGTTGTTAAACCACTCCAATCCGGGCTGTTGTCCAAACCTTTCTTTTGAGATTTAATGACACAGTACCTTCCACATTGTTGAGTTGTTACTTAGATTGTTGGGCAGACTTTTTGCAATATTAGCATTATGTTCATAATTAACCATCCACCCACTGCAAACCAATATACTCTCCAGCAAAACAAAAGCCTTCCTAAAGCCGCCCTCCTCCTCCTCCTCCTCCTCCTCCTCCTCCTCCTCCTCCTCTTCTTCTTCTTCTTCTTCTTCTTCTTCTTCTTCTTCTTCTTCTTC